>JAPPVO010000019.1:127655753-128234344 GCA_030407325.1 Camellia japonica | reverse complement strand
GCACCGTCATCCTCTGCGCTTCCCGCCAGACCGGTTATCTTGTAAGGCCCTTTTGTCTATTGCCACCGGGGTTGTCTTCCGCGGTGGACGCCGCTGCATCATCCTCTACTCGGATGTGCTCATTGATGCGCTGCATTAGTTGCCCCCGCCGATGTCGGCTGGTTCATTGTAAGCGAGTCCCTCATCCTATGTCCAACCGGAGACCGCACTTATATTGGGTGTTGCCAGGTTGATCGGGCAATCTAGGACCTCGTTAAAGGTTTCCCAGTATCTGGAGTTGTATGCCTTGAGTGTTTGCTCGGCTCCATCTTGACACTGAGAAGGTGGTCAACTTCCTTTGGCGTTATGGTATTGGCTTTGAAACGCGTCACAAAGGCTTCTGCCAACTGCTACCACTTTTCGATGCTCCCCTCCGCCAGCCTCTCGAACCATTTCAAGCCCAGCTCGCCCAAGCTCGACGGGAAGATAAGGCACATAAGAGCGTCATTCCGCCTATGTCCGACCATGACCTGTCGGAATTGGCTTACATGCATGTACGGATCGATTTTTCTGTCATAAAGCGTAAACTTAGGCTGGTGAAAGCCTGCTGGGAGCGGTGTGGTTTCTATCTCCGGGGAGAAAGGAGTGGCGTTCAGCCTCGCCAAGTCCGTGTCTAGAAGGAGAGGCGCAGCTAGGCAGGGTGGAGGCATTCCGACCTTTTCACTGGCGCTACCCCCATAAGATAGCCGCTGGAACGCCGGCACCCTCTGAGCTTCCCGCCGGTGAGCCCGTTCCCTAAAGACTACCCGCAAATCCTCTGAACGAGCAGAGTAGGAATACCTCGACGTCGTCACCGGACGTGAGGGTTGATAAGTGCTATCTTGCGCGCTGGATTTCTCTACTGGCGCGTCGGAATCTCCAACCTTGTAAATTCTGGTGATAGAGAGGGATGGAGTGTGCCACTGGCTCTGACTGCCTGAACGGCGGGGTTGAGTGGCTCACTGTGGTCTCCCACTCCAGCTACACCCTTCCCTTTGACATGCCGCTTGAGATCCCTCATCTCCGCCGCCATTCTCCGGATGACGGCGTCTTGGTCCTTTAGCTTGTGTTCCAGACGTCTGGCGTGCGATTCTCTCTGCCGCCGGTGTCCGTCTGGACTCCGAGAATGACCAAAGCTTCTACCGCGCTTATCTCGCGTGTCTCTTGAGTGTCCTCCTGGGGATGTCTCCAGGTCCGCCATTGGAGGAATGGCGGGATGTCCTTCTCTCCGTCTGCCTGACTCCGGGGTAACTCCGTCGATGGCAGACAACGGAATCTCGTCGTTGTTCGCCATGGACGGCGATCAGATGAGTCTGGAAGACAAGGTTTTGTCTGTCAAGCTTCCCACAGACGGCGCCAATTGTACGGGGAGCAAATATTCAGGCAAGCCCGTACTCCTTTCTTCCAAGCTACTGTTTGTCCGATCGACCTGCGAGCACAACGGCGGTGAGCTACCCGGCGGTGTGTGGCCAGAAAACCCCTCCGACGATCAAGTTAGTACACACACTAGGGGATAGATAGAGAGAATTAGAACTGAGTTATGTTTAGTGTATATCTCACCAAAATGTCATCTATCAAGCATGGGGGGCGCAGACTCGCTTGTATACATTATGCGCCCCAAATCTACTCTCATTAGTCTCTCGACACGTGGTGCTGCTATCCCATCTTCAGCACAAATCCAGTAATCACTACCTAACCAAACTGTTAGGATATATCGTGGAGCTCGGCAACCCGGCGGAGTCACCTCGGCCTTCCACACTAGAGCTGACCTTCACGACGTGCTCCTCTTGCTGAGCTTAATGACAACCAAGCTCGGTTGCATTCCGGTATAGTCGAGCTCAAGATTGGTCAAGCTGGTAAACCGAAGGCCTTTCCAGCAAGGCTAAACGCGCGAACCATGGAAACCGGAGCGTCTGGCAATCATCTCGACCGAGCAACTCAGGCAGCTCGGTTCAACATGGTCCTGGGCCTCCACCGAGCAAAATCTTCTACGGCCAAGCCTAAGCTATCACGGCCCCAAACATGTTCGGGCTAACCCAGCTCGGCCCAAATATGCTTGGACCACATATAGCCGGCCAGAACCGCGGCCTAGGCCGAGATTGTGAAATCTCCCTCACAGTAGTCATCCTCCCGGACGTCCCTTCGAATGTCTAACCGGTCGTTCGGCCAGTTGACCGGAATAGTTGTTTTTTTTTTTTTTTTTTTGAATATTATTTTTATATTTAAATAAAAAATATTTTGGAAATTTTTTAAAAAAATTTATGAGTTTTGAATAGAATTTTGGATAGTATGTTAGTTATGAGTTGTAAATTTTTTAATCAATATCATATGTCACGTCACTTAATTCAAATCAATTCAAAATTCATAACTAAACAAATTTTTATACTCAAATTATAATTTTAAAACTCACAAACTTAAAATACAACTCTATTATAAATTATAATTCTAAAATTCTACCAAGCGCTACCTTATGTTTTTAAGCTACGCCTGAAACTTATGAGGGATGTATATTAGGGTTGGTTTGGGAAGTGGGTTGGCTTTTTTAGCTATTTTAGTCTGGGCTAAAAAGCTTTGTTTGGGAAGAGCTTTTTGGCTTTTTTGATTTTTTTGTGAGAGAAGAGTGTAATGATTATGGGTTGAATGTGATGTTTTGTTTGTTGTGGCTAAATAGCCTATTTTATTTTTTGTAACTAAAATAGCCAAAAAAGTCTGACAACCTTCTTCTCCAAACGGTCCTTATAATCCTTCTTTTTAATTATTAATTATAATTTTTTATATTATTTTTAAAATTATTTTCCGTAAAACAAATACAAGTGAATGTGACGTGTACGGATCTGATTTAACGTGCCTTGCAGAAGATATGATTTGAGATTCTCGCTTTCAACGTAAAAAAGTTACAGATATAATTTGAGATTCTCGTTTTCAATGTAAAAACGTTACAGCTGCCGTAAACGGGAAAATTATCAGGTGGTTTTGCATAATGTGACAATATTCTCATCAATCACCAAGTCTTTGTTTGTATTGATTTTTTGGTAAGTTTTTTTTGGAGTGTTTTAGAAGATGGTTAAAAGTTATTTTTTCAAATTTTTTTGACTTTTTGTAAGAAGGAAGTGGAAAAATTCTATTTCCACATTGACACCACACTTTGAAGACTTTGGTCTGAAGTGAAATATTTCCTCCATAGCATACCTCCATTCAACCTCCATTGAAGACTATTGTAAATTCTCCAAATAATGTTGAAGGTAAGAAATTTTTCCATTTTCTTATTACATTTATCATTTTATTATTGCATTTATCATTTTTGGATCTATGTGCACTCCATTGAAATAAACTTTCGATTTCAGTCTTGCGGTTGACGGTTCGAGGCCTTTGGCACTGGGTCTCCGAAACAACAGACTGAATTCGGAACATAACTTTCGAATAAATTGTATTTTTTTGATAAATTACTTCCGGAAAAAAAAATGAAATCTCGATTATTAGTTTCTGAAATTTATGAATTTATTCGATCCTGTAGTTCTGAAACTATTTCATGTTGTCGACGGTTTATGAATTTATTTGCTTATGTGTGAATTAGTCTTTTCTCACTTCCTTTGGAATATTATGAGATGAAGATTCGAACGCTATGAAAGACTTTGACTTGGGTTTTGATTCAAGTCATTATTGTATGGCTGTGTTTTAGCCAGTCACTCAAAGAGATAAATAATGTGGGCAGATGAAGAAAAATAGGCGAAATTACATTTAAGTGGAGCAGTGAAAGAATGATTTTATAGAGTGAAGTAAAGTGACAATAATGGAAAATTATGATTTATTTTTTAATTAAAAATGTGTATATTGAGATTTTTTTGTTCTTAAAAGATGTCTATAGAGATTTTTGCATATAATATTATGGATGTTACTGGATGTCTATTATAATCATTTAAATAGGATATAACTGTCATTAGTATTATTTAATTATAAATGAGAAATTTAAGTTGTCTTTAAATTAAAATTGTAACAATCCGAAAATTTAAGTTGTTTTAAATTTTATATCAGTATTATTTAATAATAAATGAGAAAAACCCTAAATGTTTAATTAAATATTTCGTAAGAGTAAAATAAAATATTAAATGTTATGGGTATATGAGATAAAGTGTAATTTAATTAGGATTATATATTATCGGAAAAAAATGGACATATAATTAATTTAAGATTTGGGCCAAAGTAAATTATACCTAAAGTTAAATATATTAGTAAGTATGAATTAATGGTTTGGGACATGTAGCATTGTGGCTTGGTGCAAAGAGTGACACGTGGCAACATGGTGGCTTGGAGGCCACGGCTATCTCTCTATGAAAGGGAATATTTGCTGAGGTGAAGGGAAAAAGAAGGAAAAAACAAACTAAGAAAGAGAATGAAATAAAAGGGAAAAAGGAAAGCAAAGGAATAGCCGTGAGAAAGTAGCAAAAATAAGAAAAATAGTAAGGGTTAATATTAAGGTAAGTTATATTATACCTTGAATCACCATACAAACATTTTACATATATTTTGACTTACCATATTTATTTTATACAATTATGTTTTATAAATTATTATAAATTATATTAATATTTCAATTACGTTGAATTGATTCCTGAACTCTATTTGTTTAAAATGAAACCTATGGATATGTTTATTTAAATTTTAAAAAATATTTGACTATAACTTTATAAACAATTATGTTTTGTACTACCATGGGAGTCCCACGCTTAGGGGACTAAAATAATCATTGGTCTCTATTTGACTACTTTGTGGTCCTCTATTGTCAGATCTATTGACCTCTGTTCTGTGTGGAACAAAGTGTTGTGCGGAGATAAGTGCTACACTATTGTGGGAGCCACCTTATAATCCGTACGGGCCACCTCTCGAATCCGGTATCTCTGTTATGACTGTCACTCCTGTGACATCTGTTCTGTTCTGTTCGATATCGTGGTTATGGTTATTTTTTTACATAATCTCAGTTTTGCTACTTAAATGATTATTTGTTCAGACTAAGGCCTCGTTTGGGAACATGTTTTTTTAGTAACTTTTTGACTTTTTTGCTAAAATGTGATGTAAAAAAAACTAGTATGTTTGGGATGACTTTTTGGCTTTTTACGAAAATATGTGCAAAAAGTAGAGAGAAAAGAGAATCTTTGACTTTTTGGTATGAGTTGTTGGCTTTTTGATTTTTTTATTGACCATAGTTATCTTAAATATTTGGCTGAACCGGTCGCTTCCTAAACGAGACCTTAGTTATCTTAAATATTTTAGTTACATAATTATCCATGGTTATTTTGTGTCATTTATACTCTTGGTATAATATTTCTCACTCTGCCACGTGCTTATAACTGTTTACCAATTTTCAGGAAACAATGCAGTTCAGAAATAGCTTTGTAGAGTCTTAAAACACGAGGTTGCGGAATAGACACACGCAACACCTTTATGATATTTTTATATGTAAATATCAGTCTTTTTGGTCAATAAATTTTTTAATAAAAATAGAAGCTCCAAAGATTATTTTGGTACCCTCACTTAAATATTATTTTTGCTCGCGTTTATTAATTTGTTCAAGAATTGGCCGGAGGTAACTTTAGTTACTGACCATCACGATACTTAACCATTGAGTACGGGGAGCGGGTCGTGACAAAAATTCATTAAGTGTGTTTCCTGAGTTAATTAGGTGTGTAGAAATAAAATTTCTCAAGGAAGTGAGTTAAAAGCTGAGAAGTGGCTTTTAACCCACTTCCCAAAATAGCCCTTTGTATTGAGACTTTTTAGTTTGGTCTTTTCATTCTCATTTAGGGATTGTTTAGGATGTTATAAATAAATGCACTTTTTGACTTTTTATAAAATATGGATTGAGTTTAAAATGATGTGATAGAAAAGTGATGTGACTTAAATAAGATGATGTGACTTAAATAGGATAGTGACTTTTTGACTTTTTAACTTTTTTAAGACACCCCAAACAAGGTCTTAGTTTGGCTTTTTAATTTTTTTAACTTTTGTGAGAGAAAAAGTGTAATGATTATTAATTTGAATGTGATATTTCATCTTAGACCATCTCCAATGTTGCACCAAATTCAACATCAAATTTGAATTTGATGAAAAAAATCACTTTTTCTCTCTCTAATGGTTTCATCAGAGTGGTATCAAACTGAGAACGGAGCAAAAGTTTTATCAAACTGAGGATCTGCGTGAGATTTCACCATTTTACTGTGCTGTAACGTTGGAGGTGGACCCACCGGTCAATCGGCCGGACGTCCGGCCGGTTGACCCACCGGTCGATCAGTTCATGCAAAAATTGGCCTGCAAACTGGTTCAAATGGTTCAAAAAAAAATTTGAATTGGTCGACCGGCCGGTCGACCCACTGGATGTCCCTTTTCCTTTTGATGCACACTATAGTAACCATAACCATTGGAGCTACACGTATCAGATCAAGAAAATCAAAATTTTTTTACTCAGATTTGGTGAAAATTTTGCTAAACCGTTGGAGATGCTCTTACGTAGCTAATATTGTTTTTTTGTGTTTTTTTAACTAAAAATCAAATGCCAAATGAAGCTCAAATATCCTATTAACCCATTTGAGAATAGATTATTTTACTAGTTAACTTTTCACTATTTAATTACCTAAAACAGTTGTGTTTAAAATGATAGTTTATTTATTTATTTATTTTGGTTAATTTGATATTTGTAAGAGAAAAAATAAAATGATTATAGTTTTGATATATCATTTTTTGATTGATTTTTATATTTTATCTTTATTAAGTTTAGCACGAAGGTTTGGGTTGGGTTTGGACTATCTTAGTTACAGATAAAATAGGTTTTTTAACCTAATAAAACAAATATTACATTTAAATCATAATCATTTTTATTTTTTTTCTCACAAAAGTCTAAAAAGTCAAAAAGCATATCCTCAACGAGCAAGAATCCCCTTCTTGACTCCCCTACTTAATTTCCTACTTGATGGACTATTGGGTCAACTTTTGGGTTGAATTGAATTTTGATGATCCAAACTGTTCACATTTTAAAATTTGTCATGTATATTATACCTGTAAAAAATCAAGTTGATCAGATATCAAAAATTGCGTGAACTAAAAGTTTTATCAAACAATAAAACTGTTTATTAAATTTTTTTTATAAATGATTTTTTGTTCTTCCGATATTCGATCAATTTGATTTTTTACAGGTATATATGCTTTTTGACTTTTTAGTATATGATATGCTTATTTGCATTCCAAACGACCTAATGGCCATCAAGTAGGGAGTCAAGGAGGGGATCGTTGCTCATCCTAAATAAGACTTTTTAGCTCCAGGCTCGTTTGGAATGCAAGAGTTTTAACTTAAAAGGCAAAAGTTACTAAAAAAACTAAAAAGTCTATAACCTATACCAAAAAGTTAAGATTCATTTTTATTTTTACTTTTTACATATCTTTTCGTAAAAAATCAAAAAATCATTCCAAACATACTAGTTTTTTTTATCTTATATTTTAGTCAAGAGTTACTAAAATAGTCTGTTTTCAAACGAGGCCAAAATAGCAAAAAAAACAAAAAACTAACCTACATTCCAAACAAAGACTATTTTAGCTTAAACCTAACTTTCCAAACACCTCATTGGTTGAGAAGGATTAATGTGGTTAAATTAGGGGTGGTTTGGAATGTCCTAAATAAGTGCATTTTTTGACTTTTTATAAAAAGATGTGTAGAAAAGTAGAGATGAGATATTGATTGATGTGACCCAAAAAAGATAAAAAGATGGACTAAAATAGGTTATGCCAAACCACCCCTTAGTACAAAAAGAAAAAAGACTAAGGCCTCGTTTGGGAACAGGCTATTTTAGTAACTTTTTGGTTTTTTGACTAAAATATAAGTTAAAAAAAAACTAGTATGTTTGGGGTAGCTTTTTGGCTTTTTACGAAAAGATGTGCAAAAAGTAGAGAGAAAAGAGAATCTTTGACTTTTTGGTATAGGTTGTTGGTTTTTTGGTTTTGTTAGTAATTTTTTGACTTTTTGACTAAAAAAGCCACTTGCCACCAATAAATAAAATATCATATCCAAATAATAAATAAAAAAAAATCAACAAAATAATTTAACCATGCTAAATTAATCAAAGAGTCAAAGGACCATGCTAAATTAGCTTTTTCCCAATAAAGGCTTATTGTTCATTCACCCAACATCAAATGATTGGTTTTACTCTTTCATCTATCAAAATATTTGTGAGACACAACTATGTCTAGAAACACAAGGGTCTGTTTGGTAATTATATTATTTTTAATTTTAGTTTAATATTATAAAATTTTAAAATTATCATAAAAATTTGTTTGATAATTTTTTGGTTTATAAATAGTTGTCTCAGTTTTAAATTTAAAAAAAATGTAAACTCAAAAAATGAGTTTACGTTTTTAGTTTTCAAATAATTTTTTTTTCAAATTAATTTTTTTTTCAAATAATTTTTTTTCAATTAATTTTTTTTCAAATAATTTTTTTTATCAATTAATTATTTTTTCAAATAATTTTTTTTTTCAAATAATTTTTTTTTCAATTAATCTTTTTTAATTAATTTTTTTTCGATTAATTATTTTTTTTAATTAACTTTTTTTCATTTTTTTTTCAATTAATTTTTTTTTCAATATTTTTTTAATTAATTTTTTCAATTATAATGTGTGTAATCTCATTGTCATAAATAATAAAAATAAATATAATATTTTAGGCCTGAACAAACATTTTTTAGTTTATGTTTTTAAATTTTTTTAAACATTTTGTTCAAATCAAACACGCTTATAATTTATGTTTTTTTTAAAATAAATAAAAATCAATTTATAAAATTTTTATAAACATAAATAAAAAACGTAAACGTTAACGGTACCCAAATAACTTCTAATGTGAAGGAGCAGGGAACACAAATTGGCTTTTGTCGCACGTAAATGTGTACATATGTTACATGTGCATGTGATAAATGTGCAGTGTAGTACTTACGATAAATTTTTTGTATGAAGATAGGTACCATGCTTCTGTTCAAAAAAAATAAATAAATAAATAAAATTCCATGCTTGCAGTCAATACCAATCACATGGCTAAAGGTTAATTTTTAGATTTTAATTTATTTTAAATTATATCACTTTTTATATTTTTTATTCACAAATTTTTTTTAATTTTTTTTATAAAAAAAACAAAAAAGTCAACTCTAATCAATTTTTCAAAACACCCCTCGACCACACACTTATTTATTGAGAGTGTTTGTTTGGGTTTTTTTGAGCCAACTTATAACTTTTAGCTTTTGAAAAGTTATTTTGGACTGTGTAGTTATACTTATTTCAAACAGTTTCTGATTCTAACAACTTATTTTAACTCAAAAAAGCTGATTCGGAGAAGCTGCTCACCCCTTACTTCTGATTATCAGCTTCTGCTGTTGACATGTTAATTTATGGTTATACTCTTAGATTTTTTTATTTTTTACTTTTTTAACAATAGAAAAAGACCCAAATAGACTATAGATTATTATTATTATTTTTTATGAGAAATGTAGACAAGTAGTGAATAACAAAAAATGAAAGTTAATTGAAAAAATTACTTCATAGCTTATTTAACAAACACTACTCAGCAACTTAAATTTATAACCAACAGTTACACCAAACAGATTAACAGTTTCTGATTAAAGTCATAATTTATAATGTGTTAAGTTATAATCTAAAATCTGTTTTAACAACTACACCAAACGAGAACATTAGACCGTGTCAGATATTCACCACGTAATAAATATACCAATTAAACTTAGGCTCTGTTTGGATACATGTTTAGATTAAAATAGTCTATAGGATTTTTTTTTTCAGTTTAAAAATGTTAAAACTATATGAAAATGATAAATATTTATGATTTTTTTTTGTAAATTAGTTTTAAATTAAAAAAATATTAAAAAAATTATGAAATCAAACTAAACAGATAGAATGAATATGTTTATATTATTTGGAAAAATTCAATTCAACCATATTTATTTTGAGTTACTTGACTAGTTAAATTCAACAAAGACCAGTGATTTAGAACTCTAGAGCTAAACCCAGCTCTAGTGACATGGCAAATCAAAAATAAAATAAAATAGACAAAAATATCAAATCACAGTAAGATTCATTCTCATGAGAGCTCCCAATCATTTTTGTTTAACAGAAATGTATTTGAAATATTAAAAAAATTTAGCACATAGAGAAACCAACAAAAAAACATCAATCTTGAAAGTTAGAGACTCCAAAAATTCTACTAAAATTTCAATCAAATGTCTCACATAGGTATGGAATCCACACTATGTGGGTCCCATGTGGGTCTCACACCAATATGAGACATTTGGTAGAAATTTTCGGTGATACTACATGCACCAATTAATGTATCAACACTAGTTATGATATGATTATTGACCACACTCATTAATCACATTACAAATACTAAAACCTCTTAAATTATGTCATATCATCAATTGGTATACTAATTAGTACATATATATTATTCAGAAATTTTAAATAACTTTTGTGATTTCTAACATTTTTTATCTTGAAAATACAAGTGAGATAGGTTGAATCATAATTAATGGAGAGAGAGAAGAGAGAGAGAGAGAGAGAGAGGAGAGAGAGAGAGAGAGAGAGAGAGAGAGAGAGAGAGAGAGAGTTTTTTCTCAGTTACCTTAAGGGTTTGTTTGAAAGAATTTTTTTAGCTTGATTTTTTGGCTTTTTAATTAGAGCAAATTACATATACCTCCTTCGAGGTTTGACTAAATTACAGATACCTCCCAGAGGTTTCGGAAATTACATCCCGCCCCTTGAGGTTTGTATTTTCATAACAATTTGCCCTCTGAGGTTTATATTTGATAACAAATTACCCCCTAATTTGTTATGCAAATATAGCATTCAGGGGGAAATTTGTAATTTCTCAAACCTCAGGAGGTTATTTGTAATTTAGCCAAACCTCAAGGGGGTATATGTAATTTGCCCTTTTAATTAATTTAGTTTAATTAAATTAGTTTTGTTTAAAAAGAATTTTTTGATTTTTTTATGAGAGAAAAAGTAAAATGGTTATAGTTTGAATATGACATTTTATCTTATTGGCTTATTTAGCCTATTTTATCTTTTTGTGTGTTTTTTAGTCCCAATCCAAACCCAACCCACTTGCCAAACGGCAGCTAATTTTGATTGGTGTTTTTCTTATGTGGCAAATATCTTACACATGAGGCTGAAAATTTGTGACACGACACGACAACAATTCGAATTGTACACGAAATTAGCGGGATATCTTACATCTACGTGTGGGAACTTGCGACATGACACGATAATACAATTCGAACCATACATGAAACTAGCGAGTGAAAGTTGATCATTTCCTGACACGAATACAAATATGACATGACTCGATAACACAAATATTAAACATGTCAAATTAATATCAAATCTGTATAACACAAAATTGACACGGATAACCCGTATAATGAAAAATTAATTGCACATTTTAATATTATTTCCACTAAAGAATATTATAACATTTTGTAATCTCTTACGTAATTACATCAAATTTATTAAAAAGTACGTAAAACACAATTTTAAGGTTAATATAGGTTTTTTTTTTTACTTTTAACTGAATTTAATGTATTTTTGTCTATTATTTGAGTTAATCTAATAAATAATATAATAATAAAATATAATTTTTAGAAATTAAGAAAATAAAATTAAGTTAAAATCAAATATTTTTATAAATAATTTCTGTTAATAGAGATTAGTTTCATTTAATTTACCTTGTGAATAAATTTTCAATTTTTTTTCATACATTTAACATTTTTAATTAATAGTGAAATTTTTTAACATGACACGTTAACACGACACGAATCGGATACGGACAAAAAATGAGACAACACGAGAACACAAAAAAATAAACGAGTCAAATTAGTGTTAAGATAATTTTAATACGAACCCAAAATGACACGACTCAACACGACATGACGTCCAGCTCTCCCTATACCATTTATGGGTTGTTGACTTGGGATTGACTATGGAGTACCACATATGGGTGCCAACTTGGCATCTTATCTGCACACAAAAATTTCTCAATACTTGGATTTCATTAATTTTTTTTAAAAAATTACAAGATCTCTTTTAAAGTTTAAATAAAATATAGTAAATTCTATGATTTTAACATAATTATATTTAGTATTTTTTTTAATATTTTAATTCATATAACATTTATTTCTTTTTTTTACCAATAATTTATTTGTTATATGAATAAAAAAAATAATATTATCATATATTTTAAACAAAAATGTATAATTTATGTTGTTTATTTTTATGTTTTTACATAATTTGATTTAATTTTGATTTATTTAATCTTATTAAAAGAGAGATTAATATAATTGTATTAAAATTATGAGACTTATTATATCTTTTCTAATATCAAAAAATGTCAATGTAATTTATTCTTATTTTTTTGTATTTTAATATTTTTCGATTGCTTTCAGATTGCATCTTTCAGATGTAACAGTAGAAAAACATCACAGGTTATATAAGTGAATGAAATGACATTTTAGCCACAAAAATTTACCTTTCTTTTATATACAATAAATTTTATAAATTTAACATAATTATACTAACTTATTTTTAAATTGGAATGATTAAAATTCATACTAGAAGTGTGAAAATACATGAATAATTAAAAAAAAAATTAAAATATTTTTTAATATAAAAAGATTAAAATACAAAATTTTCATCAATATGACTAATGGAAATGAGATAAGTATTACATTAATTAAGATCTCAAAAGAGCACAATATAATTATGTCAAATTTATAAAATTCAATGTATAGTGTAATTTAAAACCCTTTTATAACCATGGCTAATAAGATCAAGTTTGTTTATGATGAAAATAATATAAGGTAAAGAGGGGGAGGGAATTCTAAATTGTTTAGTATGAAAGATTGAGAGATTATTAGTATGAATTGTGTTGAGAGTTGTTCAAACTTAACTTGCAATCCAATGGTAAACCCCCATTATGGCCATGTTTTAGTGCAACTTATTAGAAGTTAAAAGTTGATAATTATAAAATAGAAGCTAAAAACACATCTCCTCAAGCTTCCAGATAATCAACTTTTTATTTTTGCCCAATAAGTTATTATAACCAGAAGTTGCACTAAAATAGTGTAATGTATATTCTAAAATTGAAATAAACTACAATCACATTTTTTAAGTTGTAACAAACCACCCCAATATATTGCTTAAATAAAAGAGACGGAGTCGAAGAGAGATGAAAATCGATGAACCAATGTGTCGTTGGGTTGTTTTGGAAAATTGGTTAAAAATGATTTTTTTTGGCTTTTTTGAAAAAACGTATAAAAAAAGTGTTAGAAATGGTTTTGGAAAATCTGGAAAATAGAATTTTTCCTAAACTTTGGTCTAATTTATAGGTGGGACCCATGCGTCGAATTTCGCAGGTCAAAGTGGTAACTCGTTCTATGTTGCGTTGTGATTCACGTGGTATATTTAGTTGCTCAAAACTATTATCGGGCGAATGGGAAATTGAAGCCAAAATGTGCCCCATGGAAATAGAGTTTTGGTAGAAAATCCTTCAAGATTTAAATAATGGCTTGTCCCATATTGTTTTTATGGAAAACTTTAAATGGGTTTATAAGACTTGGAGTTGGAACTTGGGGTAGGCCCTAAGGGGCACCCAACTTTTGTAGAGAGGGAGGTTATGGGCAAAATGGGCTAGACACATTGGACCCAAAAATTACCACGCGCGCCGCCGCCGCCATTCGTCCGGTCGGGCGAGTTAGGCTTGGGCGCATGTGCGTGGTGTGAGGTTGGGCTTGTCTGGCCTAATACCTATCTTTTTGGGCCAAAAATATTTGAATTTTATTTTTAAATTCTAATTTTTTGAATTTGAATTTCGGAAATTAAATTCAAAATTGGGTTCTATTTTTTCCACCCGAATAGAATTGAATCTGTTTAAATTTCAAAAACCCGGTTGGAATTCTGTACAGGTTGTTATCTGTTCAAATTCAAATTTGAACCCAAACAGTACTAATTCAAACCTAACAGGTTCAGTACCTGTTCAAACAGGTATGCTACCTGTTCAATTCAAAATAAAAGGGTGTCACTACATCTATAAATAGACTAGCTCTCATTTGATGTTTTCATTCAATTTTTTCGTCCAAATAATTCTGCAACTATTCTCTACATATTGCTGCATTATTTTCTTATGAGAAATAGTGTAAACACTTAGTGTGCTCGTTGTGCGAATAAATTGTAGTGTTGTATTTATTCGTTATTGATCATTTTATCTTGGAGATAGACGTCCACATTCTGTTAGCACCGTGGAGTGGACGAATCTATCTTAAGGACACAGTGTCAAACACTGGACTTGATCAGAATATTATTCAAGAAATTAATCAAGTAAGTTAATTTATTTTATGTTTTATTATTATTTATTTAAATTAGATTTTGATTTTTTTTGTAACAAAATAAAATATGTTTTTATTTATTTATTTTTATTTATTGGTTTGATTTTTGTAATCAAACAATCTCTCTCATTTTCTAGTTTTCTTTTGTATTCTGTTTGTCATTTAGTACACAAACATAATTAATTTATTTAAATACAGTGAAGATTGTCCAACAATCTTAAGACATACTATTTTTTGGTGTCTTCATTGTATTTAATTTTCTGTGTTTTCACAAAGTAATATTCTGGTTGGAAAACAAATAGTAGTAATATACTGTTTGACAGATAGTAGTAATATACTGTCTTTTTCTTTGACAACTAGTAGTAATATACTGGTGTCATTAACAATTGCAGAATATTAATTTGTGTTACAGAAAATTATTGTGGTATTTTATTTTTCTAGTTTTAGTAACAAGGAAAATAAAATTATTTTGTGTTATAATTTATTTTCATGTTTTAGTAATTAGAAAATTAATTTGTGTTTTGGTTTTTTCTGATTTTTGTAATCAGATATTATGGCTACTGCAACTGGAAGTAGTACTCCAATTGTTACATCGACTCCGGTCCTTATCCAGAACTATGTTCAAGTTCCAATAAATCATGGAGAAAAAGGGGAAAAATTTAACGGTACTGAGTTTAAGAGATGGCAACATAAAATGTTGTTCTATCTTACAACTCTGAATTTGGCTCGATTTCTCCATGAAGAGGCTCCAGTACTGAGAGAGAATGAAAGTGATCGGCAAGTTGTTGTCGCTGTAAATGCTTGGAAGCATTCTGATTTCCTTTGCAGAAACTAAATCCTAAATAGTCTTGACAACATGTTGTATAATGTTTACTGCCCTCTGAAAACAGCAAAAGAATTGTGAGATTCTTTGGAGAAAAAATGCAAGACAGAGGATGCCGGCACAAAGAAATTTGTTGTCGGTAAATTTCTGGACTTCGTTATGGTAGACTCCAAAACGGTAATTTCTCAAATTCTAAATTTTCAAATAATTTTGCATGATATTCATTTTGAAGGTATGTCTCTTAGCGAGTCTTTCCAAGTCGCTGCTTTAGTGGAAAAGTTACCACCGGCTTGGAAAGATTTCAAAAATTATTTAAAACATACACGCAAGGAGATGACTATGGATGAGTTAATTGTAAGATTGAGAATTGAGGAAGAGAACCGAAAGACTGAAAAGAGAAATGGGAAAAATCCTATTAAGTCAAAGGCTAATGTGGTTGAACAAGTTCACAAACCACATAACAACAAGAGAAAGTTTACTGGAGATGGTCCTAAACAAGGCGACAACAATGGCAACAAGAAGTTCAAAGGAAAATGCTATAACTGTGGCAAGACTGGACATCGAGCTTCTGACTGCCGCCGCCCTAAGAAGGATCGCAGAAATACAAGTAAGAAGACCACTAATCAGGCCAATGTGACAGAGTTAGATTACATCTCTGAGGGGGTAAATGACATCAACCTCTCTGCGGTGGTGTCTGAGGCTAATTTGGTTGGAAATCCCAAGGAGTGGTGGGTTAACACTGAGGCAACTCGTCACATTTGTGCGAACAAGAAGATGTTCACTACCTACAATAAGGCTGCAAATGGTGAACAACTTTTCATGGGAAATTCTTTTACTTTTACTGTGGCTGGACAAGGAAAGGTGATCTTGAAGATGACATCAGGGAAGGAACTGACTCTTAACAACGTACTGCATGTACCAGACATCCGGAAGAATTTAGTTTCTGGTTCTCTGTTAAGTAAAAATGGTTTTAGGTTTGTTTTTGAGTCTGATAAATTTGTATTAACAAAGAGTGATATGTATGTTGGTAAGAGATACATGAGTGATGGTCTCTTCAAATTAAATGTAATGACGGTTGTACCAAAAGTTGTTATTAATAAGAATAACACATCTTTTGCTTATATTCTTGAGTCGAATTTATGGCATGGTAGATTATGACATGTGAATTTTGATACTTTGCATAGATTAATTGGTTTGGATTATATACCAAAGTTTGAAATTAATCCTAATCACAAATGTGAAATTTGTGTAGAAGCGAAACTAACTAAGGCTCCATTTAAATCGGTTGAAAGAAAAACTGAACCTCTAGAATTAATTCATACTGATGTATGTGATATTAAATTTATTCAAACTAGAGGAGGCAAAAAGTATTTCATAACATTTATCGATGATTGCACAAGATATTGTTATGTATACTTACTTCGAAGCAAATGTGAAGCCTTAGAAATGTTTAAACTCTACAAAACAGAAGTTGAAAATCAACTTGGAAAAACCATTAAAATGATTAGAAGTGATAGGGGTGGTGAATATAATGCACCATTAAATGAATTTTGTGCACAACATAGCATTATTCACCAAACTACAGCACCCTATTCTCCACAGCAAAATGAAATTGCTGAAAGGAAGAATAGAACCCTTAAAGAAATGATGAATGCCATGTTACTAAGTTTAGGCTTACCGCAGAACTTGGGGGGAAGCAATATTGTCTGCTAATTATGTTCTTAACAGAATATCCCCACAAGAAATCCAACAACACTCCTTATGAATTATGAAAAGGTCGACCACCTTCCTATAAATACTTAAAAGTGTAGGGGTGTTTGGCAAAAGTTGAAGTTCCTGTTCCTAAAAAGACTAAGATTGGACCAAAAACAGTGGATTGTGTGTTTATTGGTTATGCTCAGAATGGTAGTGCATATCAGTTTCTGACTTATAAATCAGAAATACTTGATATAAATGTGAACACTATTATAGAGTCAATGAATGCTGTGTTTTTTGAACATGTCTTTCCTTACAAGAAAGGACAGGAATTAAGTTCACAGAAAAGAACTTATGATTGTACACAAAGGCAATAGACTAATGATAATCAAACACAAGAGACTAGTAATGGTCTTGACCAACAGGATTTAACTGATGATGAATCAAGACGAAGTAAGAGCAGAGAACATCAAAATTATTTGGTCTAGATTTTCTGACATACCTGTTAGAAAATGAACCTCAAAACTTTAAAGAAGCAATGACAGGTCCTGAAGCACCTTTGTGGAAAGAGGCTGTTAATAATGAAATTGAATCCATTATTCAAAATCATACTTGGGAATTGGTGGATCTTCCACCTGGTTCTAAACCTCTTGGATATAAGTGGATATTCAAGAGAAAAATGAAAGCAGATGGTTCAATAGATAAGTATAAAGCAAGACTTGTAGTAAAAGGTTACAGACAAAATGAAGATCTGGACTATTTTGACACATATTCCCTTGTGACAAGAATAACATCCATTCGCATGCTTATTGCTATAGCAGCGTTGTTTAATTTAGAAATACATCAAATGGATGTTAAGACAACTTTCTTAAACGGTGATCTAAATGAAGAGATCTAAATGAAGAGATCTATATGGAGCAACCCGAAGGGTTTGTAGTGCCAAGGCAAGAAAAGAAAGTTTGTCGACTTGTAAAATCTCTTTATGGATTCAAACAAGCACCTAAGCACTGGCATGAAAAATTTGATCATGCTATGCTTACTAATGGGTTTAAGATAAACGAATGTGACAAGTGCGTCTATGTTAAAAACACTGACCAAGGATATGTCATTGTTTGTCTTTATGTGGATGACATGCTTATCATTGGAAGCAGTCGAAACATAATCAAATCAACTAAGCAAATGCTTAATAGAAGATTTGATATGAAAGATATGTGGGTCGCAGATGTTATATTAGGAATGAAAATTACTAAAACATTTGACGGATATGCATTATCTCAATCACATAATATTGAGAAAATTCTTGGAAAATTTATCAACGATGATATGAATGTAGCTAAAACACCTGTAGACATCAGTCTTTATTTATCGAAAAATAAAGGTGATGCGGTGTCTCAGTTGAAATACTCCCAAATCATTGGAAGCCTAATGTACCTAGTGAATTGTACTCGTCCTGATATAGCTTATGCTGTCAGTAAATTGAGTAGGTACACTAGTAATCCCGGAGAAAACCATTGGAAAGCGATCATTCGGGTTCTTAGATGTCTAAGATTTACCCGTGATCATGGTTTGAATTTTACTCGATATCCAGCAGTACTCGAAGGTTATTGTGATGCTAATTGGATATCGGATACTAAAGATTCAAAATCCACTAGTGGATATGTCTTTACTCTAGGAGGCGTTGCTGTTTCTCGGAAGTCTACGAAACAAACATGCATCACACAATCCACAATGAAATCTGAGTTCATTGCTTTAGACAAAGCAGGAGAAGAAACAGAATGGTTTCGTCACTTCTTAGAAGACATTCCAATGTGGCCAAAACCTGTACCAGCTATTTGCATTCATTGTGATAGTCAATTTGCAATAGACAGGGCACAGAAACATATGTATAACGGTAAGTCACGACATATTCATCGTCGACATAATACCGTAAGGCAATTGCTCTCAAATGGAATAATCTCAATAGATTATATAAAATCTAAAGAGAATATTGCGGATCCGTTAACAAAATGTTTGACTAAAGAGCAAGTGTATAGTTCATTAAAGGGGATGGGATTAAAGCCTATTACATAAGAGTCGTCATAATGGTAACCTTACTTATATGACTGGAGATCCCAATAACTAAGTTTAAAGGGATAACTAAGTTATGTGTGGCTTACCAGAAATCACCAAGGGATTAAAGTTCCCTTCCCATTCCTATGGTGAGAGTGATATCTACAACATGTGTTGTATGCAGGGTTCTAAGGATAAGCTTAGCTTTTAATGATTACTTATATCTTGATTTAGGCATAAAATCAAGATGAATATAAGAGATACTCATAATAAGATTCACCTATATGAGTGTCGAACTGGGGCCGGTTCTACAAGAATAACGATGCTAAATTCTCTAGACACCTTGAAACCAGGAGCATTCAAGGCCAAAATGAACACAACAGTGAGAACCACGATGTGTTAGGAGATATTTTGTGTGAAATCTATTGTCTTGGCTTACACAAACAACTGAACAATTCAAGACATCGCGTCCATTGGTTAGCTAGTAAGTCCGATAGGTTATCACTAGGGAAGGTTCAAGGCCGAAAGCTACCTATCTTGATGCAAGATATTTTCGATTTATACTCTTTCGACAAATTTTGCATATTGCTGCATTTCCTTTGGAAATTTTGGAAAACAGAATTTTTCCTAAACTTTAGTCTAATTTATAGGTGGGACCTGTCACGACCTAAACTCGCCCCTTATGGGTTTAGCATCGTAACCGGCCAGTAATCCGTGATTACCAAAGGCTTGTTTAACAGTAATAACAATAATACAGAGTAAGGGGCTGGTGGAAGCCAAACAGTAATTAAAAGATGTCTAATGAGCTGTGGAAAACCTGAATGCAAAAAGACTTTTATGCGCAAGCCACATTCATAACCAAAACATATATATATATATATATATATATATATATATATATATACGCCAAATACACAAATATCCTGGTTAGGGACTAAATCCCTTCGCCATATCTACAGTCAAGTCTTAAATATCTATTACAAAACAGAAACAAAAGGGTGAATTTGAAGCACCTTGAGACAGCTTTAGCTTGGAAGCACTTGGAACCTCGAGGTAAGGCACGATGGTTGGCTTGACAAAGCAAGAGCTTAACCCGACGCTTCTAGCTTCGGTCCTGTGCTTGGACACCTACATATAAATCTAAATAGTGAGCTAAAGCCCAGTGAATAACAAATGCGTAAAAGGGGTTAAGAATGAATGTCCTTTAATTAAAACAGTCATTGCATCAGTAAATCAGTTATTCAATCAGTGGCTCGTATTTCATGCCATATCGGTCATTTAGAAACCATAGTAGTCATATATGGTACATCCAATAGCAAAACAGTATAGTAGGTCTTAACAGACCGAACAGTCAGCTGATGGCCATCATAACAGTGAATAGTAGTAGTTCCAAACATTGGAACTGATAGAGATCTCAGTAACAGTACAGTAACAGTAAGTTGCTATGGATGCCACGAATACAGTTCACAAATAGGACAAACATTCATTCAGTAAATAATGTCATTTCAAAAAGCAGTACAATCAATCGTTCAGAAATAGTTATAATTGAACGTATCTTTACAACATTGTTACTCACAGAGTACTGGGCTATAGGCAAGCTAATGAGCGTCATCGGATGCCAATCCTACAGTTACAGAACGAACACACACTAAATTACACACTTGGGATTAATGACTTAGCCCCTTAACTTGACTTGGTGTGGTTCTATAACATTATCCTCATTAAGATGCCTTAAACATGGCCTAGGAATGCCTAGGATGGAATGAGGATGCAAAAATTACACTTTAAAACACTTTTCAAAATTTGCTGAAAACAGGGGTCTCGCTCGAGCGTGGCTTTCTATGCTCGAGCGAGCTTACCAAAACAGAGGGGTCGCTCGAGCGTAGACTTCCTCGCTCGAGCGATCTGCAAAAATGCAAAAGTACTGGATGTTGCAAATCTCCGCTCGATGCTCGCTCGACGCTCGATCGAGCGTGAGACACAGCTCTTCGCTCGAGCGTAGGTCTCGTCGCTAGAGCGTGCGTCTGCGTGCACAAAAACCTAAGAGCTTGCAATCCACGCTCGAGCCAGCATTCCTTCACTCGAGCGGAGCTCTGAACAAAAGGATGGTCGCTTGAGCGTGGAATCCTTCGCTCGAGCGTAGAAGCCAAAATCTGGAATTTCTAGATTTGCCTTCAAAGCTCAAACCAAGCATTCAACACATCAAAACCCAATCTTTTGGGCCCATTTTCTGGAAAACACTTGAAAACCCATACTACAACATATTTTGAAGATCAATTTTGTAAAATCAAGCCCAAATGAGAGACAATTGAACACAACTTCAAGGAAACTTTCATGAATTATGCAAGAACATAACATGCATGAGTTCTCATGAACTCTAATGCTCTAAAACATGATCAAATGCAAGATTGAGCTCAAGACATGATGAATTCATGGACTACAACCAAAATATGAACTTGCATGTAAGAATTTTCATGAAGACAACCTCAAAATGCTATGGTATGAACATGCATGCATGAAATCACTCTTAATTTAACACATTAAGCTAATTCTTGACTTAAGTCACTAATTTCTCATGGACCATGCAAGAAACCACTTAAATTCATGTTCAAGAGGGTAAATCTCCTACCTTAGGTCTTGAATACTAGGTATGGAAGCTCAATTTTTGCAATCTCCTTCAATTCCTCTAAGTCTCCAAGCTAATTCTTGTTGAAATCAATTTTCTCTTCCAAGCCTCCCTCTCTCACTCGGTTTTGGTCTCAAGAAGGTGAAATGAAGATGCTAAACAATGCAAAGGGTGAGAGAAGTAGTGGCCTAGCATAATCCACTCAATGGCAAAATGGTAGTAAATGCAAACTAGTGTAATTTAACTTTATTTAATCTAATTTAATCATTCCAAATCAAATTTTAATTAAACCTACCATAAAATCACATAAATCCTAATTAGCATATAACACTAATCAGTTTTAGATTCAGTCGTCGATAAGGCCTTCAATTCGCAATTCGAAATTAAAACACGAACAGATTCATTCAGAAATCAAACAAATAGAAATGCATTCAAACAACACACTCATACAATCGATTCAGGATATCATGCTAATCAGTTACTTATCATGCTCAATCACAGTTTAACACTAATCAGAGATGAGGATTGTCACAGTCTTCCCTTCTTAAAAGAGTTTGGTCCTCCGAACTCGAATTACCTTCGTTTTGGAAGAACACTGGGTTCAGGGGGAACAATTCAGGATATTTTTTCATCATATCGTCTTCCCTTTCCCAAGTGGCATAAATGCCACCATGGTTTTGCCAGTCCACTTACACTAGCGGAATTTCTTTATTCCTCAACTTCTTGATTCGCCGGTTCACAAACTGAATAGGCCGTTCTTCATAAGTGTAGTCATTACTTAGCACTACACGGGTACTCTCAATAACATGGAAGGGATCCCGAAGATAGTCCCTTAACATTGAAATATGGAAGACGTTATGCATATTCTCCATTTCAGGAGGAAGCGCTACTTGATACGCCACCGGATTAATCTTTTCATTGATTTCATACGGTTCAACATACCTCGGTGCTAGTTTTCCCTTAGCCCCAAAACGAGTCTGTCCTTTCATTGGTGTCACTTTAACAAAAACATGATCACCCATTTCATATTCCCTGTCTCGCCTTCGGACATCCGCATAACTTTTCTGTCGGCTTTGTGTGGTTTTCAATCTTTGTTGAATCAGTTTACCTTTTCTGTGGTCTCATGTACAATCTCGGGCCCAAGTAAAGGCCCATCTCCAACTTCTGCCCAGCAAATAGGAGATCGGCACTTTCTGCCATATAAAGCCTCGAAAGGCGCCATACCAATGCTCGAGTGAAAACTGTTGTTGTAGGCGAATTCAGTAACGGTAAATGGCTTTCCCAATTTCCTTGGAAATCAGACACACATACAGTAAGTCTTCCAGAGTCTGGATGGTTCTTTCTGACTGGCCATCTGTCTGAGGATGGTATGCACTACTCAGTCTTAGTTCGGTACCCAATGCTCTGTAGGCTTTGCCAGAATCTCGATGTAAACTTCGAGTCCCTATCAGAAACAATGGACACAGGCACTCCATGCAATCTAACAATCTCATCAATATAAATTGTAGCCAATTTATCCGCATTATAAATTGTTTTGACAGGTAAGAAGTGAGCAGATTTAGTCAATCGATCAATAATAACCCAAATCGAGTCCATACCTTTACTGGAGCGAGGTAATCCGACAATGAAGTTTATAGTGATATGTTCCCATTTCCACTCTGGTATGGGTAAGGGTTGAAGTAAGCCTGCGTGTCGTTGATGTTCAGCTTTAACTTGTTGGCAATGTAGGCATTTTGACACAAAGTCGACAATTTCTTTCTTCATTCCCGGCCACCAGAAATTAAGTTTCAAGTCTTGGTACATTTTTGTGTTTCCTGGATGGATGAAAAGTTTTGAATTGTGGCCTTCCTGCAAAATTCGCCTTTTCAGTTCAGAATCATTCGGTACA
Organism: Camellia japonica; assembly: GCA_030407325.1. Taxonomy (NCBI): domain Eukaryota; kingdom Viridiplantae; phylum Streptophyta; class Magnoliopsida; order Ericales; family Theaceae; genus Camellia; species Camellia japonica. The sequence continues at coordinate 128,210,825 of JAPPVO010000019.1, read as the reverse complement.
CACAACCTTCCCTGAAACTTCAATACATTGTTTCCAAATTTAAAGTCCGGCCTCGGTTTAGATTCTCGTTCATCAATGATCTTTCTCAGAAAGTCATCTTGGTATTGTTTCTCTTTAATCTCTTCAATAAGTGCCGGTTGAGCAGAAATAGTAGCCAATGTTCCACCTTGTTCACGTAAAACAATCTCAACTTTGAATTTTTCAAGGTCACATAGCAATTCTTTCTGTCCGGTGAGTAAAAAAGCCAAATTCCTAATTGATTTCCGACTCAGTGCATCGGCAATGGTGTTAGCTTTCCCTGGATGGTACAAAATTTGCAAGTCATAGTCTTTTATCAGTTCTAACCACCTCCGCTGCCTCATGTTCAACTCTTTCTGTGTAAAGAAGTATTTTAAGCTCTTGTGATTGGTGTACACCTCACATGTTGCCCCATATAGGTAGTGACGCCAGATTTTCAATGCAAATACCACTGCGGCAAGTTCTAAATCATGAGTAGGGTAGTTCTTCTCATGTGGCCTCAGTTGTCGGAAAGCATATGCAATAACTTTATCATTCTGCATTGATACACATCCCAAACCCTTATAAGAATCATCACTAAAAATAGTAAATCCATCCGTACCTGAGGGTAGGGTAAGAATCGGTGCAGTCACAAGTCAAGTCTTTAATTCTTGAAAAGCTGATTCTCTCTGATCGGTCCAGTAAAATGATATCCCCTTTTGAGTCAACTGAGTTAATGGCAGAGCAATTTTGGAGAAATCTTTCACAAATCTTCTGTAGTACCCGGCTAAGCCTAAGAAACTTCGGACTTCAGTGACATTACTCGGTCTAGGCCAATTCACCACTGCTTCAATTTTTTGTGGGTCCACTGAGATGCCATCCTTACTAATTACATGTCCCAAAAACATAACATTATCAAGCCAAAACTCACACTTTGACAGTTTTGCATACAGTTTATGTTCTCTTAAGGTCTGTAAAGAAATTCTCAAATGACGTTCATGCTCTTCCTTACTCTTGGAATAAATCAAAATATCATCTATAAAAACAACCACAAATTCATCGAGGAATGGTTTGAAAATTCTGTTCATAAGGTCCATAAATGCAGCAGGTGCATTAGTAACTCCGAAAGGCATAACAAGAAATTCATAATGTCCGTACCTCGTTCGGAAGGCAGTCTTTTCAATGTCCTCTGGTTTGACTTTCAACTAGTGGTATTCGGATCTAAGGTCAATTTTGGAGAAAACCTGGGCACCTTGCAACTGGTCAAACAAATCATCAATACGAGGCAATGGATATTTATTTTTCACTGTTACCTTGTTCAATTCACGGTAGTCAATGCAGAGTCTTAGTGAGCCATCTTTCTTTTTCACAAATAAAACTGGTGCGCCCCACGACGAAGTATTGGGCCTGATGAACTTCTTATCTAACAATTCTTGCAGCTGGATTTTTAGTTCCTTCAATTCGGTAGGGGCCGTTCTATACGGAGCTTTAGAAACTGGCTGTGTCCCGGTAACACTTCAAGAGTGAACTCTATCTCCCTATCAATCAAATCCCCTGACAGATCATCTGGAAAAACATCTGGAAATTCTCTGACTATAGGAATACTGTCCGCATTAGCTTTAGTATCAGTAGGTACAGTCAATATGCAACATAAATATCCTTTACACCCCTTTTTGATTAGTTTGAAAGCTTTCATGGACGAAATCAGATATGGGGGAGGTACTACACCAACTCCGTTAAATACAAATTCAGGCAATCCAGGTGGATGGAAAATAATTTGTTTCGTTACACAGTCTATGGTAGTATGATATTTTGTTAACCAGTCCATTCCCAAAATTACATCAAAGTCAATATTCAAAGGCAGTAAATCAATATACAAATGTACATCCCCAACAACAATCTCACATGCAGGATACACATAAGCACAAGTCATGGATCCCCTCGCGGGTGAAGATACAACTAACAAATAGTTCATGGGTTCCAGTGGTCTATTTAATTTTCGTGAAAAAGCATGCGAGACAAACGAATGTGTAGACCCTGAATCAATCAGAACATAAGCATTTTGAGCACAAATTGGGAGTATATCTGACACAACTGTCTCAGTATTCTGCACATCTCCCGGCACGAGTGCAAACACTCGGCCTTGCCTTAAAGGCTCCTTTCCAGTAGCTTTGGGATTGGGTTTCGGTGACAGTTGATGCTGCGGCGCTAGCTATAGCCTTATTATTGCCTTGGGAAATGGAAGGGCAATCTTTGACCATGTGGCCCACCTTGCCACACCTGTAACAAGCACCAGAAATTTTATAGCAAACCCCCTTGTGCCTTTTACCACATTCGGAGCAGGGCGGTATGGAATTGTTTCCTTGACTAGAGCTGGTCGTTGACCCTGTATTTTGCTTCTTATTCGATGAGTTATTTCGGCCTTTCTTAAACTTAAAGCCCCGTCTCTTACCACGCCACTCGGTCGTGGGTGTTTCAGTCTGTTTCAATGCTTCGATATTCGACTCAACTATTATTGCTCGGTCAAGAACATTCACATAATTAAGTAACTTCAGAACATTGATTCGGTCAAGTTTTTCTACATTGAGCCCACCTTCAAACTTCCTAGCCTTTTTATAATCAGTGTCCACCATGTGTGGTGTATATCTGGCGAGTTCAGTGAATTTTGATTCATACTCTGCTACGGACATGGTACCTTGTTTCAACTATTCAAATTCAATCACCTTACGATCCCTGACACACTGAGGGAAGTACTTTTCAAAGAAGGCTTCTTTAAATTGAGCCCAAGTCATGGTATTGTTGGTGTCACGAACAAGCATCCACCACCGTCTAGCATCTTCTTGTAAAGTGAAGGTGGCCAATAACACTTTGTGTGCTTCAGAACACGGAAATACTTCAAACAACTTTTCAGTTTCCAGAACCCATGCTTCGGCCTTTAATGGTTCAAGGCCTCCATGGAATGATGGTGGTTTCATTTTACTGAACTTTTGTGTCAAAGCAATTATATCATTATTAACATTTGGTTCTGGCTGTACTGGAGGAGGTGGGGCGGTTGGTTCTGCTATTGCCTTAGGGCCTCGGTCAACAGTTCGACTGTTCTTTCCAACCTTGCCATTCTTGCCTCAGATGATTCAGATTCATCGGCATTTCTTGCATTGTCCATTTCACTATAGGCAATACAGTAATAATAAACATAGGAAGTTGCTGACTTAAGCATTTTAGCACATTAGCACATATATTCATATCATGGCCACACACACTTTTCATGCTCATGCAATGCCCTAATTACTTTTCTAGGACATCCTATAGCTCATCTGGACACGTGTGTGCGGTATAACTCGTGCTCTGATACCACTCTGTCACGACCCAAACCCGCCCCTTATGGGTTTAGCATCGTAACCGGCCAGTAATCCGTGATTACCAAAGGCCTGCTTAACAGTAATAACAATAATACAGAGTAAGGGGCTGGCGGAAGCCAAACAGTAATTAAAGATGTCCAATGAGCTGTGGAAAACCTGAATACAAAAGACTTTTATGCGCAAGCCACATTCATAACCACAAATATATATATATATATATATATATATATGCCAAATACACAAACATCCTGGTTAGGACTAAATCCCTTCGCCATATCTGTATAGTCAAGTCTTAAACATCTATACCAAACAAAAACAAAAGGGTGAATTTGAAGCACCCTGAGACAGCCTTAGCTTGGAAGCACTTGGAACCTCGAGGTGAGGCACGATGGTTGGCTTGACAAACAAGCTTAACACCCGACGCTTCTAGCTTCGGTCCGGTGCCTGGACCCTACATATAAATATAAACAGTGAGCTAAGCCCAGTGAATAACAAATGCGGTAAAGGGGTTATAATGAATGTCCTTTCATAATAAAACAGTCATTGCATCAGTAAATCAGTTATTCAATCATGGCTCGTATTTCATGCCATATCGGTCATTTAGAAACCATAGTAGTCATATGTGGTACAAATCCATAGCAAAACATATAGTAGGTCTTAACAGGCCAACAGTCAGTTGATGCCATCATAACAGTGAACAGTAGTAGTTCCAAACATTGGAACTGACAGAGATCTCAGTACATACAACTAACAGTAAGTTACTATGGATGCCACGAATACAATTTACAAATAGGACAAACATTCATTCAATAAATAATGCCATTTCAAAAAAGCAGTACAATCAATCGTTCAGAAATAGTTATAATTGAACGTATCTTTACAACATTGTTACTTACAGAGACTAGGCTATAGGCAAGCTAATGAGCATCCTCGATGCCAACCCTACAGTTACAGAACGAAACACACTAAATTACACACTTGGGATTAACGACTTAGCCCCTTAACTTGACTTGTGGTGGTTCTATAACATTATCCTCATTAGATGCCTTAAACATGGCTAGGAATGCCTAGGATGGAATGAAGATGCAAAAATTACACTTAAAACACTTTTCAAAATTTGCTAAAACAGGGTCTCGCTCGAGCGTGGCTTTCTACGCTCGAGTGAGCTTACAAAACAGAGGGGTCACTCGAGTGTAGACTTCCTTGCTCGAGCGGTCTGCAAAAATGCAAAAGTACTGGATGTTGCAAATCTCCGCTCAATGCTCGCTCGACGCTCGATCGAGCGTGAGACACAGCTCTTCGCTCGAGCGTAGGTCTCGTCGCTCGAGCGTGCGTCTGTGTGCACAAAAACCTGAGAGCTTGCAATACACGCTCGAGCCAGCACTCCATCGCTTTAGCGGAGCTCTGAACAAAAGGATAGTCGCTCGAGCGTGGAAGCCAAAATCTGGAATTTCCAGATTTGCCTTCAAAGCTCAAACCAAGCATTCAACACATCAAACCCAATCTTTTGGGCCCATTTTCTGAAAACACTTGAAAAACCCATACTACAACATATTTTGAAGATAATTTTGTAAAATCAAGCCCAAATGAGAGACAATGAACACACTTCAAGGAAACTTTCATGAATTATGTTAAGACATAACATGCATGAGTTCTCATGAACTCTAATGCTCTAAAACATGATCAAAATGCAAGATTGAGCTCAAGACATGATGAATTCATGGACTACAACCAAAATATGAACTTGCATGTAAGAATTTTCATGAAGACAACCTCAAAATGCTATGGTATGAACATGCATGCATGAAATCACTCTTAATTTAACACATTAAGCTAATTCTTGACTTAAGTCACTAATTTCTCATGGACCATGCAAGAAACCACTTAAATTCATGTTCAAGAGGGTAAATCTCTTACCTTAGGTCTTGAATACTAGGTATGGAAGCTCAATTTTTGCAATCTCCTTCAGTTCCTCTAAGTCTCCAAGCTAATTCTTGTTGAAATCAATTTTCTCTACCAAGCCTCCCTCTTTCACTCGGTTTTGGTCTCAAGAAGGTGAAATGAAGATGCTAAACAATACAAAGGGTGAGAGAAGTAGTGGCCTAGCATAATCCACTCAATGGCAAAATGGTAGTAAATGCAAACTAGTGTAATTTAACTTTATTTAATCTAATTTAATCATTCCAAATCAAATTTTAATTAAACCTACCATAAAATCACATAAATCCTAATTAGCATATAATACTAATCAGTTTTAGATTCAGTTGCCGATAAGGCCTTCAATTCGTAATTCGAAATTAAAACACGAACAGATTCATTCAGAAATCAAACAGATAGAAATGCATTCAAACAACACACTCATACAATCGATTCAGGATATCATTCTAATCAGTTACTTATCATACTCAATCACAGTTTAACACTAATCAGAGGTGAGGGTTGTCACAGTCTTCCCTTCTTAAAAGAGTTTGGTCCTCCGAACTCGAATTACCTTCGTTTTGGAAGAACACTGGGTTCAAGGGGAACAATTCAGGATATCTTTTCATCATATCGTCTTCCCTTTCCCAAGTGGCATAAATGCCACCATGGTTTTGCCAGTCCACTTTCACTAGCGGAATTTCTTTATTCCTCAACTTCTTGATTCGTCGGTTCACAATCTGAATAGGCCGTTCTTCATAAGTGTAGTCATCACTTAGCACTACACGGGTAGGCTCAATAACATGGAAGGGATCCCGAAGATAGTCCCTTAACATTGAAATATGGAAGACGTTATGCATATTCTCTATTTCAGGAGGAAGCGCTACTTGATACGCCACCGGATTAATCTTTTCATTGATTTCATACGGTTCAACATACCTCGGTGCTAGTTTTCCCTTAGCCCCAAAACGAGTCTGTCCTTTCATTGGTGTCACTTTAACAAAAACATGATCACCCACTTCATATTCCCTGTCTCGCCTTCGGACATCCGCATAACTTTTCTGTCGACTTTGTGTGGTTTTCAATCTTTGTTGAATCAGTTTTACCTTTTCTGTGGTCTCATGTACAATCTCGGGCCCAAGCAAAGGCCCATCTCCAACTTCTGCCCAGCAAATAGGAGATTGGCACTTTCTGCCATATAAAGCCTCGAAAGGCGCCATACCAATGCTCGAGTGAAAACTGTTGTTGTAGGCGAATTCAGTTAACGGTAAATGGCTTTCCCAATTTCCTTGGAAATCAGGAACACACATACACAGTAAGTCTTCCAGAGTCTGGATGATTCTTTCTGACTGGCCATCTGTCTGAGGATGGTATGCACTACTCAGTCTTAGTTCGGTACCCAACGCTGTCTGTAGGCTTTGCCAGAATCTCGATGTAAACTTCGAGTCCCTATCAGAAACAATGGACACAGGCACTCCATGCAATCTAACAATCTCATCAATATAAATTATAGCCAATTTATCTGCATTATAAATTGTTTTGACAGGTAAGAAGTGAGTAGATTTAGTCAATCGATCAACAATAACCCAAATCGAGTCCATACCTTTACTGGAGCGAGGTAATCCGACAATGAAGTCTATGGTGATATGTTTCCATTTCTACTCTAGTATGGTTAAGGGCTGAAGTATGCCTGCGGGTCGTTGATGTTCAGCTTTAACTTGTTGGCAATGTAGGCATTTCGACACAAAGTTGGCAATTTCTTTCTTCATTCCCGGCCACCAGAAATTAAGTTTCAAGTTTTGGTACATTTTTGTGTTTCCTGGATGGATGGAAAGTTTTGAATTGTGGCCTTCCTGCAAAATTCGCCTTTTCAGTTCAGAATCATTCGGTACACACAATCTTCCCTGAAACTTCAATACATTGTTTCCAAATTTAAAGTCCGGCCTCGGTTTAGATTCTTGTTCATCAATGATCTTTCTCAAAAAGTCATCTTGGTGTTGTTTCTCTTTAATCTCTTCAATAAGTGCCGGTTGAGCAGAAATAGCAACCAATGTTCCACCTTGTTCACGCAAAACAATCTCAACTTTGAATTTTTCAAGGTCACATAGCAATTCTTTCTGTCCGGTGAGTAAACAGGCCAAATTCCCAATTGATTTCCGACTCAGTGCATCAGCAACGGTGTTAACTTTCCCCGGATGCTACAAAATTTGCAAGTCATAGTTTTTTATCAGTTCTAACCACCTCCACTGCCTCATGTTCAACTCTTTCAGCCCGTCGAGTTCATACCCAATATGAAGCAGAAAACCTCATCGACGAATATGATGATTTCAAGAATAAAGACTCTGCATACTGGGATGACTTGGACATGGATGAGATAGAACAAGGATTGAAAGAAACAGAGTTTGAAATAAAGGCCGAAAAACTTTTTTATCAAGTAAGAGCATATCAACTTCAGCAGCCTAGCCTAGAGAAGATAGAAGATAGAATAAAAAAGGAATAGAAGTTCATTGACCATAGTTGAAACAAATTTCATGACCTTGTCATTTACTCCATTCCTTATTTTTATGAACTTGAATATGTAGCCAAAAAAGGTTTCTGATGTAATTGTTTTTGTTTTAATAAAGCTAAGATGTTTTCTCTTTATTTGGCATGGTCTGATTTTACCCATTTGTCAAAAACAAACAAAATTAGGCTTCGAATCACCAATTTTGTCCTTCGAAAACTTGATTCGATCATACCAATGAAATACTGGAAACCCAATGAACTTTTCCAACATATGGAGTGTAATTGACAACTTTGCCTTAGGTCTCCTTTCAGAATCAGAGCTTCGAATTCAAAATTTTTCTTTCGAAACTTGATTTGATCATATCTAATTCCCCATATGGTTAATACACTCAAGCAGTTTCAAATCAACTAATTTTGCTTCGAACAAACAGTCTATATTTTCCAAAATATGGAAACCTCTTTTAAGAACTACTCAGTTTTATTCCAAAAAAGTGATTCCTTCTGTATACTACTAAACCAACTATTGGTTTTGAAGCCTAGAACAAACAAACTCTAATTGTAAGGTATTTCAAATTTTGCTTCGAAAGATTTTACTCTCATCAAGAAACCTAAAAGCAGGTCTTTAATCTTTTTGAAGTAAACAAATACCTGGGCATTCCTGCACCCTTAGGTGTGGAATGTGCTTCGAAGTCAACTTCCTGCTTTTGAAGCTGTTTGTCACTTGATTTTGGCGCCAAAACTTGGCTTCGAAGCCAAACATTTGATTTCGAAGCCAACATTAGTATTTGAGATACATTTCCCTCCCAAATTACCAACATTGAGGAAAAACTTTTCGTATCCGTACCTTTAGCACTTCTTTATGAATTCAACCCTCTTAAAACGATTGGGTATATTTTTTTCAGACAGAAAGGTTTAAAAACCCTTTTGTTTCGTGCTTTCAATTCACTCGTTTGCCTAACACACAAACCCTTCATCTCTATTGACCCTATCTTTCTTGCTGCCTTACCAATGGAGTCTTCTTCTTGAAAGTACAGCCGCGCGAACGTATAAGCCCAATAATGGCTTTGAAAAGATGTATTGAGGAGAAATTGCTAAATTTAAAGCTGGTGGACCGAGTGCCATAGAGGCCTCTTTATTCCTCGCCACAGCGAAAAAAAGAATATGTCCTAGGTCCTATCTTTCGAGAGGTTCCTGCCAACTTCCCGCTTTGTACCCTCGTTTGGAGGACCACTTTCTTCTCTATGAAGGGGGCTTGACTGGGGAAATTGAGGGTGAACGACCTCATCATTGCTGGCCAACATTGAGGGTTGAGTGGGAGGAGTGGTACGACAGGTCGTGCCTGCAAGAGAATGGGACCTACAAGAGCTTTGTATTCTCGATGCCCTTCGTCTTTCCAGGTTTATCATTCCTAAGACCCTTTTTTGATTTCCTGCTCTTTGTTTTTGGAATATGGCCTTTAATTTTTTTCAGTTTCGGTGTGGTATGATGGCCCCCACCGTTCTTGATATCTGCCATCTCTTAGGCTTTCACCACTTGGTACTCCCTTTACACCTAGCTATCCAGACCTCGGTTGATTTTTCTCTTCCACCTTTGAATTCTTCCTTCAGTGACTTCGTAAAAGCTGAGAATAAAAAGAGGGCCTTGTGAGTGATCGAGAGCTCTTCTCCTTTATTTTATATTGGTTGTGTAAATTTCTCTTTTGTACATCATCTCAACGAATCATGCCTGAGTTTGCCCCACTTGCAAAGGCCCTTGTTTTGAAGAAAGCGAATAGCCTTGGCCCCTTATCTTTTAGGCCATGTCTATAGAGCTGCTCCCAATTCTGTGAGAAACCTCTTATATCAACCAGGGAGGTCCCCTCTGGGTGCTTCAACTCTGGCTCTTTGCATACTTCACTGATTTACATCCCAAGTGCTTGAAGTTCTTAGTTCAAGACCCTAGCACTTATGGAGAAAAATATGCTAGAATTGCCTTTTATCCTGCTTCTTTCGCTTACTAGCTTACTTTTTTTCACCAGCTTCCTATTTCCCCATCTGCTACCTTCTTTTACCCCTTCGATGCCAATAAAGGACCGACTTGGCTAAGGACATTCTTGGCTGATAGACAGTGTTCCAACCCATTGCACAAGGATATGTGGGCCTCTATTTTGTTGCCGAGGGAACTTTTTATTGGTACTTTAAGCCCTCAAGCTTATAAGTGCATATCTCAGGTATACTGTCCCCTTCCAGTTTGCCAGGCAATTTGGGCTTACCCAAGGAATTCCCATTCCACTCTGAGTCTCTCGAATATCCATCTTACAGCCAGAGACCTGAGAGTACCCAAACCTAAACTAGAGGAGGCAACATTTAAACTGTTGAAAGATTTGAGTGAGTTTAAATTTACCCCTTCCTCCCTCTGGCTCAGTTTTAAAAAGATTTCAAAATTGGTGGACAGTCAATATGGAAGTGCATCTAGCAATACATCCTCATGATTTACTAATAGGGCTAGGTGTGCCTTCTAAGGCTCAACCAAAAGAAACTGGGACCATCCCTCTCTTCTACAGCTACCAAGACTATTTTGCAGTCTCACTCCCTCCTTCCTTCCAGAGTTACCAGAGTTGCTTCGAAGAAGGGTATGCACTTTTAGGTTTCCTTCCTTTTTCAGAATTTTCTGTTTGTTTTCTTCATATTCATACTACTTGGTGTAGGGTCTCCACAAGAAGAATCTCCCAAGAGAGCTGAAGCTCTGGCTATTCTCAAAGACAAACACTGGCAGAGAAAGAAAAGAAAACTACTACTCACTCCTAAGGAGTCTGAGCCTCAGATTGCAGAGAAAGAGACAGAGGAAAAGTAGGAAATACCACTGTAGAGGAAAAAGAAAAAGAAGACAACTGTCTCTCCTTCTGACTTGGCCAAAGATTCTACTCATGAGATAGCTGCCAAAACAGTGGAGAAGGAACACTTTAAAGAAATAATTGTTTTCCAGAGGGCTGAAAAAAGGCGGCAGCAGCAACTACTAAGGGATGAAGCTGCTGCTGCTGATACAACCCAAAGAGAAACTGCGAGAAGGCAACACACTGCTGAGCATTATTCCCTTCGTAGTTCTCCCATCATTGCCACCACTTCTGAAACCAGTAATTTCCTTTCGTGTCTCCACTTTCCTTTCTCAAATTCTTGATACTGAGACTTAACATTACTTTGTATTTCTTCTTTTGCAGCAACAACTACTCTGCCTTCTCCTTCAATAAGGACTCCTTCAGTTTCATCTGAAGTTGAAAGACCTCAAAATGTGGAGCCAATTCAAGCAATACTCCCACTCTCTGGTCCTACATTTTTCATACCTTTCTTGAGGCAAAGCATTCATGCATCCCTATCTTTCGGCTTAACTCCATACTTTCCTCTTCTATCCTTCAACTCTACTCAATTTGTTCTCCCTTTAAGCCTTGCTGCTCCTTCCCCCCCTGAGGAAATTCCAGCTATTACTTCATCTCCAGTGATAGCTGATTCCCATAGAGAAGACACTGGTAGCTCACCAGTTCCTTGTCCACCAATCTTATCTAACTCCAGTCCCTCTTCTCTTGACTTACTGGTAGCCAAAACTATAGAGACTGCTAGGGATGCTTTACCTTCTTCTCCTATTCCTATGCAGCCATCTCTTTCTTCTACCAGAGTCCTTTCTGCACCCTCCATGTCAACAGAAGAAGTGGACATCTTCGAGGCTAGGCTAGCTAGTCTTTTTGACACGCCTTCCACCATTCCAATAGCTAGCAACGAAACGGAGCCATTAGTCTTGGTTGATTCTCTCTTAGAAATTTTTAGGAGCTTTTCCTCCACTAATAGGACTTCTTTGCCTTCATTAGATTTGGACAGCTGTTTGGAGTTGCTGACACTCTTCTCGAGGATCCCCTTCGAAGCCTTGCAAAGGCCTATTATCAAGAATGGCTTCCTCCAGTGCTGCAAGGTTTTGAGCAATCCAACATGACTATTTCAAGTCATTTATCTCAGGCGGCAGCTACCATTGACTTTTACATCAACATCTGCCATGTTGCCAAAGCTGCAGAAAAAATTGCTGAGAGACCAGAGATTTGTTTCCCAGATACATGCTGAAGTGTCAGAATTAAAAGAACAACATTTCTCTGTCTCCCAATTTCGAGCTCAACTATTGGAGAAGAAAGCTCAGCTCGAAGAAGAGTTATCAGCAGTCAACCTGGCTTTAGATCGAACTGCCACGAAGCTGCAGATTACTAACCAAGGACTGGCTAATCGAAAACAGGAGATGGCTACAGCCATTCAGTTGTTCCCATCTCTTAAGAGTAGAGAGTCAATTGTAAAGGAACAGCTGAAACATTGTACTGACTTTTGGGCCAATCTATGGCTGCATGTATTCAACTCATTATGAAATAAAATCTTTATTTATTATTTGAGTGTTTTCATGCTCCTTTCGTTTAGCACTTATTATATTCCTTGTGTTTCCCACACGGTTGGATAATAAGGCTTTAAATATCTGCCATTAATTTTCTTGGGGTGTACATATCCATTCAAATTTCTCAAATGATATGTTCCCCAAGGCAAGACTCTATGAACTTGATATGGCCCTTTCCAGTTAGGTGACCATTTGCCAAACTTGTGGCTTTTAATCCCTATTAGGAGTATTGTCTTCCATACCAAATCACCTTCATCAAAGCTAATGTGCTTGACCTTCTTATTATAGTTTTTGGCTGCTTTCTTCTTTTGGAAAAGAATGCTATTTAATGCCAGAATTCTAGTTCATCCACGTTCTCTAATTCCAAGCACATACTCTGATGGTACTGCTCAAGAACTAACTGATCCTGGCCTCTCACCCTTAAGGACTTGATGTTAATTTCTACAGGTAACACTGCATCATGCCCATATACTATGGCATAAGGAGTAACTCATGTACTTGATCTTGGAGAAGTCCTGTAAGCCCATAATACAAACAGTAAGTTATGCCAATCCCTGGGATTGTCTTCCACAACTCTCTGTATTCCTTTTTTCAAGATTTATTGGATGATTCTGCCTGACCATTGCTTGTGCATAATAGGGGGTAGAATTAACAAGGCTAATTCCAAATTCTGCCACAAAAGACTTTACCATCTTCCCATCAAATAGTCCCATTATCAACAGTTATAGTTTGAGGGATGCCAAATCTGTGGATCAGATCTTTAATGAATCCAATAACTTTCTGGTCTACAGCCTTATATGGTTTAGCTTCGACCCACTTAGTGAAGTAGTCTGTGGCTACTAAGATGAAACAATGATGCTTCGAAGAGGGTGGATGTATTTTCCCATCATATCCATAGCCCATCCTCCAAACGGCCAAGGCTTCACAACCGCATATAGATCAATTATGGGTACATGTCTTATTGTGCCATGCTTTTGGCATGCCTGGCAACCTCTAGCATATTCTATGTAATCTTTAAGGATGGTTGGCCAATAGTAGGAATGTCTTCGAAGCAGCCATCTCATCTTCACACCAGGCTGATGAGCACCACAGATGCCTTCATGAACCTCAGCCATGGCTGTCAATGCTTCATTTGGGCCTAAACATTCCAATAATAACCCGTCTGCCCTCCTTTTAGAGAGCATTACTATACATTATGTATTGCATAGATTGCAATTTGATTTTTCTGCTGGCTTTCGAAGATGGGCCAGCTAGATACTGCATTATTGGATGCCTCCAATCTTGTTCTTGTAAGTCATTATGATTGACTTCTAAGACCACATTCCTTTTATTTAAGGGTGGTATTACCTTTTGATATGTTGTTTGGCTTATGTTCATTTGAGTATTATCCCTTCTCCTGAAATTCGAAACTTTCTGAGCCACATCATTAGCTTTATTATTCAAGAATCTTGGGACATAAGTCACATTTGCTATCTGAAATTGAGAAAGCAAATGTAATGCAACAACATAGTATGGCAACATGCTTGCACTTTGACACTTGAAAATTCCTTTCACCTGGTTAACTACCAATTGAGAATCTCCAAATATATCAACTGCATGAGCTTGTAATCCAATAAGTATTTCCAGTCCCATTATTAAAGCTTCATATTCAGCTTGATTATTGGAACAAGTAATTTCATCCACTCTGAAACCATGTGTGGTTTCTACCCCTTGTGGTGACTTAATCACCACACCAATTCCAGTTAGACCATTGGCTTTTGATCCATCGAACCACATTTGCCATGGTTCAACACTAACCATACCAAGCTCCATTATCTCTTGGCTTTCTGTCTGACATGGATGATCTGCCAAGAAATTAGCTAAAACTTGTCCTTTTACTGCCTTTTGGGGGACATATTCTAGATGAAATTCTGATAAAGCTAGTATCCATTTGCCAATTCTTCCTCTCAACATAGGTCTAGATAACATATATTTAACCAAATCTGTGGTTGCAATTACCAAGACAGTTGTAGGTAAAAGATAGTATCTTAGTTTCATTGCAGCAAAATACAATGCAAGGCACAGCTTTTCTACAGCTGAATATTTACATTCACAAGAATTTAGAAACCTACTAAGGTAATAAACTGCTTGCTCTTTGCCTTCTTCATTGTCCTGGGCTAAGAAAACTCCAGTGAATCTTCTACCGCAGCAATATACAACTTCAAGGGTTTATTACCCTTTGGTGGCATTAGCACTGGAGGCTTGGCCAAGTAGGCTTTGATTCCTTCAAAAGCAGCTTGATGCTCTGCTGTCCACACAAACTCCTCTTCATCTTTCAACCTTAATAAGGAAGAAAATACTTTAGTTTTCCCTGCAGTATTAGAAATAAATCTTCGAAGAAAATTAACCTGTCCAAGGAATTTTTGTACTTCTTTCTTACTTGATGGAGGTCTGGCTTCAATGATAGCTTTGGCTTTGTTCTGATCAATCTGTATTCCCTTCTTGTGTACTACATAGCCCAAGAAGTTTCCAGCTGATACGCCAAAAGCACATTTGAGAGGATTAAGTTTCAACTTGAACTTTCTCATTCTTTCAAAAGCTGTTCCAAGTGAAACAAATGTTCCTCCATGGATTACTTTACTACAATGTCATCAATGTAACACTCTAAATATCCTTCAATGAGATCATGAAAGATAGTGTTCATAGCCCTTTGATATGTAGCCCCAGCATTCTTCAGGCCAAATGGCATTTTAACCCATTCGAAGGTGCCAATGTTCCCAGGACATCTGAATGCTGTCTTGTGGATATCCTCTTCTGCAATGCAGATTTGGTTATAACCAGAGTGCCCATCCATCATTGATAAAATCTTGTACCCTGCTGAACTATCCACCAATAAATCTACTATGGGCATGGGGTACTCTTCTTTTGGAGTTGCTAAATTCAGGTTTTTGAAATCGATGCATACCCTCATTTTACCATTCTTCTTAACTACAGGCACAATATTGGATAGCCATTCAACATACCTGGCTGTCCTAATAAAGCCTGCCTTAAGGAGCCTAAGAATTTCCTCCTTGACCTTCTGAATCACTTCAGGACTCATCCTTCTTGGTTTTTGCTTGTATGGCTTGAAATTAGGCTTCATGGGGAGCCTATGTTCTACTCATGACCTGTCCAACCCTGGTAGTTCATTTTAAGACCATGCAAAACAATCTTTATATCTCTTTAAGACCACCACCAACTAGTCCTTGTCAAGAGCACTTAACAATGCACTAATGTAGGTGGGTTGCTGTGTAGAACCTTCCCCTAAGTTAACTTCTTCCAAGGGGTCTTGTATCTGAGAACTCACTGATGCTTCTTTTTTGATTTCTTCTGTCTTCGAAGCAATCTCCTTGCTTTGTTCTGCTCCCAGTTTCTTTGATTCAACATCTTTGCCCTCCTCCTCATAGACAAAGTCTGTCCATAAGGCTTCTTCTTCCTGTATCTCCTGGACTTTTGTTTCAATGTCCAATGCGCAGTATTTATCAAAGGCCAAAACCCTGACCTGTTGCTGCTCTTACTTGCCAACTACCATGGCTTCTTTCTCTTGCTCTTGCACCTTTTGGACTATTGATTTTATGTTCAATACTGAGAACTTAATTAAAGCCAAAGATCTGGCCTCATGGGTTCCATCTTTTTGCCTACAACCAGGCATCATTGTCATCATTGGCGAAAAATTCTTCATCAGCACTTTCCTGGACTAAGTGCTTCAGGTGTGACAATTCCTCATCAGCCGTCACTTCGGCTGATCCATCAGGTTTTCTCAGTTTACTGAGTTGTGTCACTCCTTCAATATACAATTTGGCCTCTGCAAAGTCTGCACAAGCTATGAAGAGTTGAGGGTCTGCATTGATCTCATCTGTCTCTCCATTGCACAAGGCCATCATTATCTTCTGATATAAAGAGCATTATACTTAGCATTGTTGTCGATAATGAAGAATGCCATCATGCAATCCCTGGTTCCCACACTCAGGTTGATGGGCAAAATACCCTGAGCCATCTGTTTGTCTCCAGCGAAACCAGCAATGGTTGTGCTGGTTGGGATTAATCTGGGGTTCCTTTTTCCTAGTTTCTTCAAGGAAGATTTCAGAAGCTGGTTTATTACTGCCCCATTATCCACCAATACCCGGTTCATCTGTATCCCATCGATGAAGGCCTTGATATATAAGGGTTTGACATGCTGTGTCATGGATGTCGTAGGATACTCAAAAGGGTATGAGAGGTTAATACTCACCTCTTCCTCACTCTCGTCTCCAGTTTTCATTGATGGGGGCACTTCGGATTCGTCTTGCACTATACTAACCTGTGAGTCCTCACTAGAAACTGGAATTGTGTCAATTTCCTGACCTTCTTGGTTTTCATTCTCAGCCTGGAACTCCTGTGGTAGTATATGCACAATATTCACTGATATTTGAGGAAACAAGCCAAATTGGACCACTGGGTGTATCTGTTTCTTTTCCAGGCCAACTTGTTCAATTACTTCAGAAACATCTTCCATGCTGCATTCTGGCACTTCAGTACTAATGACCTCCTTCGAATGGTCTGTTTCTGCTGGTTTTTCGACCAAAAATGTATGTTCAACAATGAAGACTTTAAACATTTCCTCCTCAACCATCTCCTTCCTTTGGCCTAAGCCAACTTCTCCCTCTGTCTCACTATCACTTTCCATCAAAGTCCTTTCCAATCCTGCTAAACTGGATCTTTCTTTGGCTTTCAGTTCGGAGTGAACTTTGGCTAACTACTCTCTGCTACAACTCTTTTTGTCTTGAGGAGTCGATTTTGGACTATGATCTAACTTTGGACTTTTTCTTCTCTCTGTCTGGCCCTTTGGTTGGACTAATGAAGAACTTTCCCCACTTTCTTTCAGATCCTTCTGGTACTGAGTGTACCTTCGCTGGATCTTCCTCC
The DNA here is from genome assembly GCA_030407325.1 of Camellia japonica. Classification (NCBI taxonomy): domain Eukaryota; kingdom Viridiplantae; phylum Streptophyta; class Magnoliopsida; order Ericales; family Theaceae; genus Camellia; species Camellia japonica. The sequence continues at coordinate 128,193,723 of JAPPVO010000019.1, read as the reverse complement.
TTTGGGATCTAGAAATCACTGGGACCATAGCTGGTTCCTTTGTTTTTGGATGCTTTAGTAACACCCAATTATTTGGAGCCACCAAGGGAGGTTTAACCATCCTACCCTGGTCTCTAACAACATTTCTTTGGGTAGACATTTCCTTAGGTTTGTTCTGCATGACAAACCAATCTGGAACTCCAGGTACCCATGAACCCACTAGCTCAGTTGTCGAACTGTCTCTTTCTTCCTTCGAAGCCAGTTTTGAAGCTGGCTGTGAAGGCCATTGCTTGGCCCTGACTCCCTGTTTTGGGCCTAATTCAAGCCTTCCATGAAGGTGGCCACTTTCCATTTTGTGTGAGGTTGGTCTAGGGGGCCAATCTCTGGCTTTGATCCCATAAGTTGAACCCAATTCAAGTCTCCTCTCAGGATGATTGCCCTTCATTCTGTAATAGTTGGGTGGTCTGAACTCATGTAAAGGTCTCTTGCCCTTGGAGTGCACTCTAGTGGCTGTTAGCTTAGCCATGAATGGTTGCTGCCTAGAGCTAGTTAGATATGGCCTTTTGTTATAGACACTGGTTGGTTTAGGACGCCTCTGCACATCCTTGTAATACTGCTTCCCATCAATCGGAAGCCCTTTCAACCACTTATAGCTCAACCTACATCTGGGACACAATTTTTGCATAACAGTTGCCTCTAAAGAGTCATCATCCAGTGCCTCATCATCAGAGTCTTTCCTTTGGTTTGCAAAGCCCTATCCATCAGCTGGTGAACTTCTAGCATCTTTCTTGACCGCAGTCTAGCTGGCAACATGCATTTGCACATTAACCTCTTCCAATTCCCTCAAGGATAAGTTCTGGAAGTTTGGCACAATAACATTGGCTGCAACTTCTCCAATTTCTGGGAATGGATCAGTATCAATCCTCATAGCCTTTTCTGCTTTAGCTTGGAATTTTAAACTCCCCTTTCGAATCTGCTCTTGGATCCTGTCCCGAAAAACAATAAAGTTTTTAGCTGAATGGGATCAAGAATTATATCATTTACAATACATTTTTCCTTTAAGTTCTTGTGGGGAAGGAATTTTGACCCCCTTTGGTAGCTTTAGGAAATTTGCAGCAAGCAAATGATCAAAAATGCCACATGCCTTTGTTAAATCGAAAGAATATTTCCTATGAAGGTCTTTCTTTTTAAACTGCTGGTCTATTGTAGTGTCCTTATGAATTAATACCTCACATATTACAAGCTCTTTCCCTACGATCTCTGCTGTATCAATTTCATAGCTAGGATCTCTATAATACGTCTTGTATTATATATTATTTCGATCTTGTTCTTCCTCTAGTAATGATTCATACCTAGACACCTTATAGGTTAATTCTACCAAGTCTCTAAACTCAGTTGAGTCAAACTTCTTTCGAAGCCTAAACTCTAGGCCATTTTGAGTCAATCTCACAAATTCAGGCTCTGGAAGAATGACTCTACACTTGTTTCGTGCTCTTTTAAATCTGACAATAAATTGAACAGCTTTCTCATCAGGCCTTTGACTCAACCTTGCCAAGTCTGCCATGGAAACTTTTGGCTTCGTTTGGAAGAATTGGGTATGAAATACCTCATCCATTTGTTGCCAAGTTTGGATAGAGCTAGGTGTAAGGTTAATATACCATACAAAAGCTGCTACAGTTAGAGAATTTGGGAACAGTCTTAACTTCATGTAATCATTATTGGTAAATTCACCACATTGGGCAGCGAACCTAGCAATATGTTCTACCGTTGACTGGTTTCCATTCCCATAAAAAAGAGCAAAGTCTGGTATTCTAAACCCTCTTGGGTATTCATGTACCCTATCTACCCATTCTGGATATGATTTCCTATATACAGGAGTTTGAACCCCCCGAGCCATAGGTCCACACATTTCTCTCACAATATCGGCAATTTGGTCCCTAGGGACCATATTTTGTGCTTGTTGAACCACCACTGGAGGAACAAACACAGGATTTGGTGGAAAACCTTGTGCCTGAGGTCCTCTTGGTCCATAGAGATGTATATTTGGGACTGGTTGTCCTTGTGGTGTTGGCTGCTGTTGAGGGAATGGGTGACCCCTCTGAGCCTGTCCTGCGAAAGGTGCTGGAATAGGTGTTGTGTTTCTTCCAGTCGCAGGACATCCTTCCAACCCCCCGAGTACAAATTTGAATAAAGGATTAGTGAACCCCCTCGTGCCATGTATGGCTTCGAACATAGGATTTGGAAACATCCTTATGCCATTTTCTTGTGTTGGCCCAAATCCACCAAATTGCACGGCTTCACTGTTAAGTAATGAGGCATTTTGATTTGTCACAGGCCTCGAAAGAGGCTCATACCAAGACTGAGGTGATGGTCTTTCATATTTTTGATTACTAGTTTGACTATTAGTATGTTCATTATTTTGCATAGGCTGTTTATCTCTAGCCAATCTTTGCTGAGGGACATTTGGAATTTCCTCCATATGCCTTGTGTTAGTTGGTTGATAGGTATTCATTCGATCCATAAAGGATATTGTCCATCTTTCCATTGTGTTCATTAACTGCTGTCCCATGGCATCTACTAGGCCTCCCCATGGATTTATTGGCTGAGTAGATAGAACAGTAGATGGTCCAACTCCATGGCCTCGTCCAATATTTTGAACATGTGGTACTTGCTCCGAAGTGTTGGTTTGTTCGACCATAGGTTCTGATAAGACAAGTACTTCTACAAGATGTGTTACCGTATTATCCTCTGGATTAGGTATTTCTACCTCTCATTCCACACATTTTTCCAAGCGTTCATTTTCTCTTTGTCTCCTACATCTAGCCATTTCAATTAGTCCCACTGGGCATGCCAAAAATATATGTTGGCTTTTTTGGCTTTCGAAGGTTATTATTGTAATTTTAAGCGTGCCAGTAAGGATCAATCAGTCCTTACAGAAGATGAATTTCCAACCAATTATTAGACGATTGTGTTTTAGTTCTTTCAGCCTCAATGAGGAGGACTTTTACTGGTGGCTTTGTTTAGGAGAATTGAGCAATCAACGATTAAATGAAGAACAATTGTAGCATTTCATTAAGTAAAAAATGAAAGACTTACAATGATCCAATTCAGCCTTGTAGAGGTTTACTGCAATAAGCTACTTGAAACTACTCCTATGAACGAAGTGCAGTGTAGGAATTTGAAGTACAGAAATGTAAAGAACAAGAAATGTAAAAACTGGAAGGAAAATAAAATAGATAAAACTAGTTCTTTGGATCTCAGTCTGGGGTTTCTTTCTGGGGCCTTCTCTGCTATTTATACTTCTCAATGATAACCGTCGAAATGAGTTTCTAACCGTAGAATCATCCCTCCATGATCGCTGATCATGTTTCCTTACAGTTAGCTCCACTACGCCATATCTGCAGTTACGCTTCCCTCCTGATTTTGAATTCAAATATATGAGTAACTGTTAAAGCCACGTCATCTTGCATCTCTTTACTGATTCAGTGCTATGCAGATCCACAATAACCAATACTAACTGCCACGTGTGTGATTACGATTGAAGATTTGAATTGTCTTCCCGTATTGTCCTCATCCTGCCATATGTTGAACTATCATTGTCCTGTACAAAATATGTAGCCAACAATTTTGCATATGAATTTTTTTATATATATGTACATCACCACTCATATTCTTATCACGAATGACAATTTGATTGTATTTATCATTTTAATATTTCTCCATCTTTTATGTAAGAAAAAATGTTAAATTTCATTTAGTTTTTCTATGTTTCAAGTTTTTTTTTTTTTTGTATTTATTGTAAAGACACATAACTGAATCTTGTTATTTTTGTTGTTAAAATCATATAACATTCACTATTATTGGCATATTACATTTGAATAAAATTTCAAGATCACTAAGGTATAAACAAAAAATTGCAAGAAGTTATAACCCACGTCACAATGCAGCACTATTCCTTTCTCCACCTTCTAGAATGTTTTTTTTTTGGCAACCAAACAAAAGTGTGAAACTTTGGGTTTGTCTTAGATTATGGTTCTTTTGGAAAATTGATTAAAAGTTGACTTTTTAATTTTTTTTTTTTTACTCTTTTTAAAAAAATGTGTAAAAAAATAAAAAAATAAAGTGGTTCAAAATAAATTAAAAGTTAAAATTTAATTTTTAACCATATTTTCAAATTGACCTTATGTGACACCCTGAACGTTTAATTAAACCATATAAATATTTATAGTTATATAATTGTGAGTGTATGTGATAATATATTATTAAATAAATAATAATAAATACATCTCTAATTTGGCATTGGGTTATCAAATATGGGATTAATTAGGGATTATTATTTGGGGCCAAATTCACAAAATATGAAATTATAATACTAGTTGGGCCAAATTAAAGTTAAAGATAGTAGATAAATAAGTATAAAAGTAAGAGTAAATAGATAATAATATTAAAAAAATAATAATAATAAATAATAATAATATGGGTGTGGTAGTAAAATAAATAATTAATTTTCTGTTGGTATATACGATAAAGTACAATTTAATTAGGCATTAATTTGTTTATATAGTTATATTAGCAAACTGGGCCAAAGTATAATTATCTTAAATATTTATTAAGATAAGTATAAATCCATTTGAGTTATGATCAAATCTGGGTAGGATTTGAACAGTGCCATGTGTTGGCCTTAGGATGCTTTTGCTTCCCTATAAATGGGGAAGAATTGATCAATATATGTGGAGTTGATAAAATCAGTGGAGAGAAAAGGAAGAAAGAAAAAAAAGAGAAAGAGAGGGAGAGGTTCATAAGTTGCTCGAAGTAGGAATTTACAGTAGGAAGGTTGTGATAGTGAAGTAAGGCTAAGGGTCAATATTAAGGTGAGTTATATTATACCTTAAATTACCATAATCTATTTTATACAAATTGTATTTTATTAGTTATATCAATACAAATTATGTTTTATAAATATTTCAATTACGTAGATTAATTTCTGAACTCTATTTGTTTAAAATGGAACCTATGGATATGTTTGTTTAAATTTTAAAGAATATTTGACTATAACCTTATAAACAATTATGTTTTGTAAGTATCACCACGGGAGTCTCATGCCTTGGGGGACTTAAATAACCATTGGCCTCTGTTTGGCCACTTTGTGATCCTCTGTTTGTCATGGATCCATTGACTTCTGTTCTGTACCGTGGTTATGGTTATTTATTTACATAATTTTTGTATGTCAGTTTCTGTCACTTAAATGATTTATTTACCAAATTGAGTTATGTAAATATTTTGGCCTAACTAACTATCTATGGTTATTTTGTATTCCCTATACTCTTGGCATAATATTTTTCACTCTGACGTGTGCTTATAGCTGTTACCCTTTCAGGTGACGAGATGTAGGGGAAACCCATAACCTCACGAAATGGAACCCGCACGTGGATTGATGTTGAACCACTATTTTGTCTTTCTTTTCTCCTTTTTTTTTTTTAATATTTTTGCTTCCTTTTGTTCTACTCGGGGCTGGTAACTGAATAATAAAATAATAAAAGCCCTATAAATATATTTTCTCTTATTAAAATAGTAAAATGGAGTAATTTCCTGTTTAATTATTTTTATTTCCGCTTGCGTAGTTTAATTTGCTACAAATAAAATGAGTTAGTAAGTTGCGATTCCAACCTTAAGCCCCTAGGGTCGGGTCGTGACAAAGGTGTTATCAGAGCAACGGTTCAAAAAAAAAAAAAAACTATTTTAATTTGATCAGGAAGTTCGAAAAGTTATAAATAAATTTATAAATAAAACTATATAGCTAAATAAACACAAGAAAATAAAATAAGATAAAAATAACAATAATAATAAATATTTACCTGCAACGTTAGTCCTTTTGTGTAAAATCTCACATTTATTCTGGTGTTGTAGGAATGTCAGAGATTAATCTTGATGATGCGTTTTGGGATGAGCTCGAGGCCATTAATTTAGACGAGATTTTAGCCGAGCACCCCACCCCCGCCTAACCTGAGGGTTGGGGAGATTCATAAGACATAATCAGAGGACTGCACCCAGGCCTTGCCCAGTTGATGGGTCGGCCAGTTTATATCCAGGCTTACCCTACCGATGTCCCACATTTACTGTGGAGGCAAAGCCGTGCCGATACACGTAGACGTTTTCTTGGACCCACTCATGTCCTTGGCGTTGCCCGAGGACATGACCACCCGCACTATATTATAGGCCCTTTACCCCCAGATTTTGTGGCCAGAAGAGGGAACGTGTACTCTAAGGACTATATTTTCACCACAGTCCATAACCCATTTGAGATAATTAATATTCAAAATCTTGACTTTAATAATGACTTGTCATATGTTGAGACACCCGGCTGGATCGTCGATCGAGCATTTTTGGGATACATACAGTCTGTCCCCATTTTCACAGTCCAGACAGCATGGATGTGTTTTGGTGTAGTCCAACTGGGATGGGAATTTGAGCTTTTTATGCAGCACTATTTCCCATGGTTGTTTGGCCCCTTTGACCCACCACTGTAGATTTGGTAGAAGGAAACCTTTTTGTATGCTGACCATGATGTGTTCTGATCCCTTTTTGTCGTTTTTTTGTTTTTGTTTACCACAAGAATGAGACACTAACATATTCCGACTTTTGAAACAAAGATGTAATATTAATTGTAAAAATAGTAAAGTTGGCATTTTATATAGATATAGATTACGCTACACATGCTTACATATACGCTGTGTTGTGAATATAATGCCTCGTTCATTACTTTGTAGAATGGCCAATAATAGTAACAGAAGCGAGTCATCAGTCAGTGGCACTAAATCGATAGAAAGAATAATGGAAAGAGCGGTTACTAGCTTTTTGCAAGCCTTGCAGACTAACATCAACAATGGGATGTCGGAACGGCGAGAAGAGCCAGTTACCATCAAACAGTTTCAAGATTTGAAATCCACCACATTTACCGGCGACCCAGACCCAATGGTAGCAGACGCTTGGGTTAAAGACATGGAAAAGATTTTTCACACCCTACCCTGCACCGGAAGACAAAAGGTAACTTTCGTCACATTCATTTTCAAAGACAATGCACAGGAATGGTGGCTTCTCACTCTGGCTAAAGAAGAAATTACGACTTGGGCAAGATTCTTGGAAGCATTCTACGAAAAATACTTCCCAGATTTATTGCGGGAACAGAAGGCATCCGAATTCATACATCTAAAGCAAGGAACCATGACGGTGGCCGAATATGAGAGCAATTTCACACAACTCGCTCGGTTTACAACATACGTCATCCCCACCGAAACTCGAAAAACAAGAAAATTCGAAACAGGATTGGATGCTGAAATTAAAGACAGGCTCGAGGTCTTGAAACTGCTAACCTATGCAGAAGTGGTAGACCGAACGTACATTGCAGAAAAGGGGATTAAAGCCTCGCATTCTGGGGAATCAAGCCAAAAGAAGCGATTCTGGGAAAAAGACAATAGAAGACCCGGTGTTGCACCTCCTAAAAAGGTGAATACGGGCACAACCAGTTTAGGCCATCAAGGTCCTACCAACCCCCGAGGTTGCATTGTTCCAATTTGTCCCACTTGTGGGAAGGCTCATTGGGGACAATGCCATAGAGACACGAGAGCATGTTTTAAATGCGGTCAAGTTGGCCATTTGTTGAGGGATTGTCCAAAACTGACTAATCCTACAGCCAGCCCCTCTGACCCAGTCAAGAAACCCGCAGGACCTGGAGGAGAGAGAAAGGACCAAAAACGTCAAGGACGGGCTTTCGCCTTGGTACCTAGAAAACCAAAAGTTACCGAAAATGTTGTGTCAGGTACACTTTCTGTCTGTGGTCATTTAGCTCATGTCTTCATTGACTCTGGGTCAACTCATTCTTTTGTTGCACCACACTTTGCTGCCAAGTTGGCATCAACACCTGAACTATTAGGATATATATTGTCTGTGTTTTTTCCTTCTGGTAAGTCTGCTTGTAGTACAAATGTGTACAGATCTTGTGCTATATTCTTAAAAGGCAAAACCTTATATATAGACTTGATTCCCCTCCGCATTAGAAACTTTGATGTGATCATAGGTATGGATTGGCTGGCTGCCAACTACGCCTCTATCGATTGTAAAGCCAAAAAGGTCTTCCTGAGGTTACCAAACCAACCCGAACTTGTCTTTGATGGGACTGGAGTTTCTAACCCTCCCTGTATTATATTCTCCATGACAGCCCAACGACTTCTAAGAAAGGGTTATGGTAGTTATATTTGTTATGTCATTGATACACAAAAAGAGGCTCCCACCGTTGATGCAATCCTCATGGTTCGAGAATTTCCAGATGTTTTTCTTGAAGATCTATCCGGTATTCCGGTTGGTCGGGAAATCGAATTCACCCTTAAAACCCAACCTGGCACACAACCAATATCAAAAGCTCCTTACTCAACTCTAGGAACTACTGGACAAAGGTTTCATTCGACCTAGTACCTCACCCTGGGGAGCTCTAGTATTGTTCGTAAAGAAAAAAGATGGCACGATGAGATTATGCATCGATTACCGGGAGCTGAACAAGGTTACCATCAAGAATCGGTATCCTCTGTCACGAATCGATGACTTGTTCGATCAACTTCAAGGCGCCCAAGTATTCTCAAAAATTGACTTGCGTTCTGGCTACCATCAGCTAAAAGTCAAAACGGAAAGCATCGAAAAGACTGCCTTCAGAACCTGTTACGGGCACTACGAGTTTCTTGTCATGCCTTTTGGCGTCACAAATGCCCCAGCAGCCTTCATAGACCTCATGAACCGAATATTCAAACCCTATCTTGATGAGTTCGTCATCGTCTTCATTAAAGACATCCTCATATACTCCAAGTCACCAGAGGCCCCTAAGCAGCACTTGCGAACGGTTCTACAAACACTACGTGATCACAAACTTTATGCCAAGTTGAAGAAATGCGAATTTTGGATCACTAGTGTGCACGTTCTCGATCACGTCATTAACAAAGATGGCATCTCGGTTGACCCTCAAAAAGTTACAGTAATTGTGGACTGGCCACGACCTACTAATGTGTCAGAAATCTGAAGTTTCTTGGGTCTAGTTGGCTATTATCGACGCTTCGTGCAAGATTTCTCAAAGTTAACATCACCCTTGACGCAGCTAACTCAGAAGAATACACCCGTCGAATAGACTGATAAACAGGAGCATTGCTTTCAAGAATTAAAAAGTCGACTTGTGTCAACCCTTATACTAGCACTCCTTACAGGAGCAGATGGGTTCGTAATCTATAGTGATGCCTTATACAATGGTTTGGGTTGCGTTCTCATGCAAAACAGAAAAGTCATTGCTTATGCATCGCGACAATTAAAGACTCACGAGAAGAACTACCCAACTCATGATTTGGAATTGGTTGCGGTAATCTTTGCTCTCAAAATCTGGCGTCATTATCTTTACGGTGCAACCTGCGAGATTTACACTGATCACAAGAGTCTTAAATATCTGTTCGCACAGAAGGAATTGAATATGAGGCAACGACCGTGGCTAGAATTTATGAAAGACTATGATGTAGAGATCCATCACCATCCAGGCAAAGCTAACGTGGTGGCAGACGCACTGAGCTGAAAGACGACCAGAGGTTTGGCATGTACTCTCGTTTTTCACAAGATCAATGGACTACTCGCCAACATAACTGTAACCTACACTGATTGAAGAAATTAAAACGTGCCAATGTAAAGATAAACTTTTGAAGAAAAAGTACGATGAACAAAGAAACACGCCTGATCCTGATTTCACTATAAGCAATGGGATACTGAAATTTCGAAATCAAATTTGCATACCCAACATCCCGGAACTCAAGAAGAAAATACTGCTGAAAGCTTATAGCTCGAGATTTGCAGTCCACCCTGACAACACAAAGATGTACCATGATCTGAAGGAACATTACTGCTGGACGGGAATGAAAAGAGACATAGCAAGCCATGTCTCCAAATGTCTGCATTGTCAACGTGTTAAAGCAGAGCATCAGAGACCTGCAGGACTGCTGCAACCATTCCCTATTCCTGAATGGAAATGGGAACACATTACTATGGATTTCGTGGTCGGGCTACCATAGTCATTTTCGAAGAATGATGCAATATGGGTTATAGTAGGCCGATTGACGAAGTCGGCATATTTTCTACCAATCAAAATCATGTACTCCTTAATAAGTTTGCCACTTTATATATCAAGGAAATTATTTGTTTGCATGGTATCCCAGTTTCGATCGTGTCTGATCGAGACCCCCGCTTTGTGTCTCACTTCTGGAACCAATTACAGGAAGCTTTGGGAACCACACTAAAATTTAGCACTGCTTATCACCCACAAACCGATGGACAATCCGAAAGAACAATCTAGACGTTGGAAGACATGTTACGTGTATGCGTGTTGGACCTCAAAGGTAATTGGGATGAGCACCTACCTTTAGTGGAATTCACCTATAACAACAACTACCAAGCAAGCCTTGGAATGGCACCGTACGAAGCTCTATATGGAAGGAGGTGTCGATCACCTCTGTGTTGGACGGAAGTCGAGGACGGGAAATTGTTAGGTCCCAAGATCGTGCAAGTCACAAGTGAGAAAATCCAACTCATCCAATAGCGAATTTGCACTGCTTAGAGCCGCCAGAATAGTAATGCAGATACTCGAAGACGGGACTTGAAATTTCAAGTAGGGGATCATGTGTCCCTCAAGATCTCACTAACAAGAGGAGTGATTCGATTTGGAAAGCGAGGAAAGTTAAACCCCGTTATATAAGGCCATTTGAGATACTGGAAAGGATTGGTCCTGTAGCCTATTGCCTTGCACTACCACCTGAACTATTCAATGTCCACAATGTGTTTCACGTTTCAATGCTTCAGCGGTACCTTCGAGATCCAGAACACGTTATTGATTACGAGGATCTGGAAGTTCAGGAGGATCTCTCTTATGAAAAGCAACCAGTGTAGATTCTCGATCGTCATGATCAAGTTCTCCGAAACAAGACCATACCGTTGGTAAAGGTCTTATGGCGAAATCATCGTATCGAAGAAGCTATAAGGGAAACGGAAAGTCAAATACGAGCCAAGTATCCACACCTTTTCGAAAATTAAGGTACATCAAGTTTGGGGACAAACTTCTATTTAGGAGGGGAGAAATGTGACACCCTGAACGTTTAATTTAATACCACATAAATATTTATAGTTATATATAATTGTGAGTGTATGTGATAATATATTATTAAATAAATAATAATAAATACAGAATCTAATTTGGCATTGGGTTATCAAATATGGGATTAATTATGAATTATTATTTGGGGCCAAATTAATAAAAATATGGAATTATAATATTTTGGGCCAAATTAAAGTTAAAGATAGTAGATAAATAAATATAAAAGTAAGAGTAAATAGATAATAATATTGAAAACAATAATAATAATAATAATAATAAAATAATAATAATATAATATAATATAATAATATAATAATAATAATAATGGGTGTGGTAGTAAAATAAATAATTAATTTTCTATTGGTATACGATAAAGTATAATTTAATTAGGCATTAATTTGTTTATATAGTTATATTAGCAAACTGTGTCAAAGTATAATTATCTTAAATATTTATTAAGATAAGTATAAATCCATTTGAGTTATGATCAAATCTGGGCAGGATTTGAGCAGTGTCACGTGTTGGCCTCAGGATGCTTTTGCTTCCCTATAAATGAGGAAGAATTTATCAATATCTGTGGAGTTGATAAAATCAGTGAAGAGAAAAGGAAGAAAGAAAAAAAAAAAGAGAGAGAGAGGGAGAGGTTCATAAGTTGCTGGAAGTAGGAATTTATAGTAGGAAGGTTGTGATAGTGAAGTAAGGCTAAGGGTCAATATTAAGGTGAGTTATATTATACTTTGAGTTACCATAATATATTTTATGTATGTTTTGGTTTATACAAGTTGTATTTTATTAGTTATATCAATGCAAATTATGTCTTATAAATATTTCAATTACGTTGATTAATTTCTGAACTCTATTTGTTTAAAATGGAACCCATGGATATGTTTGTTTAAATTTTAAAGAATATTTGACTATAACTTTATAAACAATTATGTTTTGTAAGTACCACCACGGGAGTCCCATGCCTTGGGGGACTTAAATATCCATTGGCCTCTGTTTGGCCACTTTGTGGTCCTCTTTTTGTCATGGATCCATTGGCCTCTGTTCTGATTGTCACTTCTGTGACCTCTGTTTTGTACCGTTGTTATGGTTATTTATTTACATAATTTTTGTATTTCAGTTTCTGCCACTTTAAATGATTTATTTACCGAATTGAGTCATGTAAATATTTTGGCCTAACTAACTATCTATAGTTATTTTGTATTCCCTATACTCTTGGTATAATATTTCTTACTCTGCCGTGTGCTTATAGCTGTTACTTTTTTAGGTGATGAAATGTAGGGGAAACCCATAACCTCACGAAATAGAACCCGCACGTGGATTGATGTTGAACCACTATTTTGTCTTTATTTTTTTTATTTTTTTTATTTTATATTTTTGCTCCATTTTGTTCTACTAAGGGCCGGTCACTGAATAATAAAATAATAAAAACCCTATAAACGTATTTTTTCTTATTAAAATAGTAAAATGGAGTAATTTCTTGTTTAATTATTTTTATTTCCGCTTGCGCAGTTTAATTTGCTACAAATAGAATGAGTTAATAAGTTGCGATTATAATCCTAAGCCCTGGGGTCAGGTCGTGACACTTTAATATAGATGCGATTCTTAACACAGAGTGTTTTTCCTCGGAACACTAGGTAGTACTACTTGTCCCAGTGTCCCTTCAAAGGTTGCAAACTGCAATTCTTAATACAGTGTGTTTTTCATCAGAATACTAGGTAGTACCACTTGTCCCTTCAAAGGTTGGAAACCTTACAGTTGGATGTAAATTTGGCTCGACCCACCTAGGCCTAGGCTAGGGCAGGCCCATGTCAGGCCTCGCGAGCTCCAATCAAAATTCGGGTTTGCCCGGCCAGGCCCATGGACAAAAAAAATTAGGTCCATGGGGTATTTGGGCCTTGGGCGGATTGGTGGACATGGGCCTAGGCCTGGGATCGGGCAGGGCTTGAACAATTTTTAATTTTTTTTCACCAAAATTTTATTTTTTTAGTGGGCCTTGAGCGGATCGATGAATTGGGTCACTGAGAGGCCCAAGTGGGTCGGGCTCACGGGCCGAGCTTCAAAATGATGGCAAAAACCTAAGCACATGGTCCCAAACTGGGTCGAGCTCGGTCCTAATCGGGTCAGGTCCACCCAGGCTGCAGGTGGGTTTTGGGCCACCTATGGGTTGTAGGTCATTTTTATACTCCTATCTACAGTCCTTCATGTGGTCATGTTTGGCAAAGGTTTTTTTTTTTCTTCTTATTTTTTGAGTTAAAATTCATAAAGATAAAATAGATTAAAATAATTAAAAAGACAAAATATCATATCAAATTTATAATTGTTTCACTTTTTCTCTTATAAATATCACATCTAATTACAAAAAAAATCAACTATCTTTCTAAATATAAATATTTTAACTTATTGAAATAATCAAAAACTAAAATAATCTACTAAAATAGTCAACTTCCACCACAGATTGCTAATTTCACTATGGACCTAAAAGTATATGTGATAATTAAAATTAAAACTATTTTGAAAAGATAATTAAAAGCTATCTTCCAATTTTTAACTCATTTTTAATCACATAATATCTCACATTTTTTATACATTTTTTTAAAAGAAAATTAAAAAATTAATTTTAAACCATCCCCCAAAACAATAGTTAAAGGGCCATCTTCCCAAATCAATGTTTAGATGCTCAAGTTGATCCCAACTCCCAATGAAAAAGAAGTTAGTGGGTGGTCTTCCATCCATGTTTCGCACCATTCATTATGGGTAGGTTTGGCATCTCTTAAAAAAATTAAAAAGTCACTGTCTTATTTAAGTCACATTATTTTATTTAAGTCACATCACCTCTTTACCACATCACTTCAAACTCAACCCATATTTCATAAAAATTCAAAAAGTACACTTATTTAGAATAACTCAAACAACCCCTATATCACACTTGTTAAATTATTTTTTAAAATTAAAAAAAAATATCAAGTTTTTATTATTTTAAAGATAAATTATATTATACTCTTGAAGTTTGGTCTAATTATATCTCATCTTTTAATGTTTTAGAAATTATATTGTTACTCTTATAATTAATAGTCTCGTTTTACAAATCTTTTACTTATATAAAATGTTACAACTCTTAGTAAAAAAAAAAATCGAAGATATTATATTTTAAAAAAAAATAAAGTAAGGGAAAAGAAAAAAAGAAGAAGAAGAAGAAGAGAGAATTAAAGCAAAGTAAGAAAATAGAACGCATGTGTTTAGTGTTTTCATTCCGTTTAAATAATTATAATAACATGAGAGTTATTACAATTTCTCAAACGTCAATACGTAATATGTATTTGTACGGGGGCGAAATATTCTTCGCTCTCCGTACGCCTTGAACGTCAAGCTTCTGGCAACGGCGTCTATCTCTGCAACACAAAAATGGTGAGCTGCCCGGCGGTGGTGTGCCGGAAAGACCCTCCGACGATCAAGTCAGATTTCGGGAAGAAGACAGTGAGGAGAGAATGTTTGTGAGAGTCAGTTCACATACCTCCAATGTTCGTCTTTCCCTCCTATTTCTAGGCTGGCCATGCAGCCTCAATATTATGCGCGCACTACCTCTGCTGTCCTTCCCTGGACAGGTGGCAGCGCTCGCCTCTCACCACCTTACGCGTGTAAAGGTTTTGTCCTTCCACTAGCACACACAGAACTGTCCAACGGTATTGAGGCGTGCGTGGAGCAGATGTCCTCTCCCCCACGCCATTGGCCCAGGTGGCACTCCTAACCGGAGTACCACGACCGGCCTAACACTTGTGAGAAATTGCCATCACATGCACCTACCCGTGCTATGGATTACCGGCTTGTGACTTGGGATTAGGCGAAAGCCTGACCACCTTGGCCGAACTACCCTTGTCCGGCTCATCACGATCAACCGGTTGCGAGGCATGCCGGCCTCCAACCGTTCTATCTCCCAATCTCGGTCACACAAAGTCATCTTTATTGATTGATCGGCCCAAGGCGTGTCGACCCTGATCGCACCCACGGCATAGCTCGGGCTACCTCTTAACTCGGTTGTCATCCGCTAACTTGGGCTCCGTCCAATACGTGCAATCACAGCGCGGCGGGACAAGAACATGCCAGACCGGTCAACATCTCCGACCGCGCAAATCAAGCCGAGTCAATGGAGAACTTTGCTCGGCGTCGCAGAGTCCGTCAAGTCTGACGTTGCATCAACTCGGCCGTACTGCCCGATGCAAATTCTCCCTGTCAGTATTAAACCTAAATCTTAAAAATTGTAAATATAATTTACCTTTATTTTAACTAATGAAAATTTTGTTACTGCAGCACGTGTATTTGCCTTGAGACCACGACCGAATAATTTTCCCACGTTCTGTGCCTCGGCAGGTGCATGTGTTACGCTATGGACACTCACATCATTTTTGAAAAATGCTTGATAACTCGAATTTGTGTGACTCGAATGTCTTAAAGGTATTAAAACGATATTATTTTATCCCTAAAACGACGTCATTTTAAGATATTTGAGCTATTCAAATCATGAAAATTCAGACTACCAACTATTATTGATCCTTTATTTGGTTTTATTGGGGAAATTTTAATTCGAGACATAGGATTTTAAAAAATTAATAAAACAAGTGTGTAAGAGGCAGGGTGCACTCCGCTATGCTTGTATAATTTTTCTTAATCTCTGTTTTATTGAATTGTAATTTTTCGATTTTATTTGTATATATTGGATTACAAATTCTATACATTTAAAATTATTCTTGCATATTTTGACGCACATAGTTATCATCTAACCGAGTTTATTCATAGATCACTCGTATCTCGTGAAACTATTAGATTAGTAAGAAGGAAAAGAGTAAATTCTATGTACCTCTCTTGAAATTTTTAAAAAATAAGGTCTTGTTTGTCATGTACTAAAAAAGTCAAAAGGTCAAAAAATCACTATCCTATTTAAGTCACATTATCTTATTTAAGTCACATCACCTCTCTACTACATCACTTCAAACCCAACTCAAATCCAACCCATATTTAACAAAAAGTCAAAAGTACACTTATTTAGAACATCCCAATACAAATCGTTTCACATTTTTTACATAATTATCAAAAATTTAATTCAAATAACACTCAGGTCATTTTTTATCAATTGTTCGTGAATCGTATAGATAAAAAGATGATGTTGCCATCTATTTTCTACTAAAATGTATATTTATCTATGTTTATTTTAATATTTATCCAATATCTGCATTAGTTTTGATCACATCAACTTATTAAAAAATAGATTAGTGTAATTATGTCAAACTTGTGAGACTAATTGTGTTTTTTTTCAAATCTCAAGAGAGGTGAGTGTAATTTACTCTAAGATTGTGTTTGGTTCATAAATTCAAAAATAAATTTGGAAAGAAAAAGAAAAAAAGGTATGTGAAATATAGATGACTTAGTTATATTTTATTAATATTTTACCTACATTTTATTTTTTCATTTCTATTTTTAAATTTTTATCCAAATTCATAAATTAAACAAATTTTTATATGAACACCTCCCAATCACAAGAAAGTTAAAAAAAATTTTTTGGAGAAACTTACAAATTCTTACAAAGTAAGTGATAAATCATTGTGGTAAAAAACTCCGAGTTATTACTTTTTAACATTATATTATTTATATTGTGTTTTTTTTTATTATTATTAATTTTTTTGTAATAAGTAAAAAATTATATTTTTTTGTAACGATAAAAATTATATCAATTAATGATTCATGCTACACATTTTTGTAATGTGATTATAAAAGAACATACTACATATTTTTTTAGGGGCATGCACGATAGCATTTTTCCTAGTAAAAAAAGCATAATCAACATTATTATGACATACAATTTGACAAATAAAATGTGATACATAAACTAAGTCCCATCAAATGTGGTACATAAATATGATTATTATAATCTTTGAATCAAATTTTTTTTTTTTTATTATAATAGCATTATTGTATTATTAAAATGAATTCGGTTTCAAAATTTTTAACTTCCATTATTGCCCCTCCCCTCTTGTAAATATCCTTTACTATACCCTTTAGAAGTAATGCATTTTTGCCTATGTGGCCCCCTTGAGACTAGCTAATAAAAGTAAATCCAAACATATCGTATCAATTTTTAACTATTTCAAATAAATTCTGGAAAAGGGATTTGGATTATGTTTGATAAAGCTAAAATATAAAATGTATTCTGGAAAAGGGATTTGGATTATGTTTGATAGAGCTAAAATATAAAATGTAAAAAATTGAGTATTGAAAATTGAATGATTAAATTTTAAAATTTTAAAATCTATTTATTGAAATTTAATCAAGTTAATTGATTAAATTTTTTTTTTCAAATTTATCAACTTTTTAGTTTTTTTCTTATATATATATATATATATATATATATATATATATTTTATATTTGTAATGATGGTCAGATATATGATAGTGGTGATATGGCGGAGTGTGGGTGATGATAGTGACGATAATGGTTGTGTAGTGGGAAGATAGCCGTGGTGTTACCTATGTGAGGTAGGATAGACTTGGTGAAGATGGAGGTAATGGACTAATGGTGGCGATTTTTGATAGTCATTTTTCTCCTGTTTTGCTCTGCATCTACATCTCATGCCTTATCTCGTGCGAATTTTTCCCCCCTGATTAAGGAGTGGGGCGAGACGGGTTTTGCTTCCCCCATACCGTTCCACCTGAACCCCTCCTCGGTTGTATTTATTAAACATATTCATATGTATATAATATATATTAGTTATTTATTTTTCATTATAATAAAGTTAAAACATTAAATATTATACTTAATATTAATTTTTATTCATTTATTTTCTATTTTATATAATATAATTCTTATTAAGATAAATTATTATTCGTAATATATTATATTATATATAATTTTCATTTTTTAACTTACAAAATTAACTTGCCTCCCGTCCCGCCCGCCCCCTTCCGTTACTTCCTGATTTGCCCCGCTCTTGATATGATACGAGACGAGGGCAAATTTCTATAAACTTGTCCAAAATCCGACCTATGACCATCCCTAGCGGCGGTGATGATTATGTAGTGGTGGTAATGACACTAAAATTAACATAACAAACAACACTAAAATTAATAAATGAGTAACTAAAAATTAACATTTTTTTTTATTACAAATTTATAATTTACACTAAAATTTGAAAATTTCCAAAAAAGAAAAAAAAAAGAAAAGAAAAAGAAAATGCCCTCAGGTTCAAGCATAAAACCTAATCTCAGGCCTTGGTCCTTGAATATTTGGGCTTAGGTATTTGGAAATGGGTAAACCAAGCTGGCCCAATTTTTGAAGGAGCCCAATTGGCAATCAAGAATTTTATTGTTATTTTATCCTCACATATAATTATCATTCATTTTGTTGTAAATTAGCCGGGCAGTGGCAAACTTGAAGTTATAATATGAAATTGATTTTTTAAAATAATGTACATATATATAATTATGTGAAATGTAACATTTGATATTAATATATTTGATATTTGATAAATAATATATATATATATATACACATATATTAAAATATGTACAAATCTTTATAAAAAAAGGCACAGACGAAATTAAGGAAACAAACAAATCAATTTTTTGGAAGCATAATAAACCCACAAACACAAATTTTGATAAAAAGAAGAAAAATAATAGTCAATTTTTTTATTTTTTATTTTTATAACTTGATGACATAATGAAAGATTTCATTTTGTAGAAAGTATAATCAACAGTATTACATAAAAAAACAAATACAAAAATACAAACCCAAGGCACTTAAAGCACTGAATTTTTTTTAGGAACACTGAATATTTTTTAAAAACACACACAATTAAGTAACAAACAAACCAAATTTTAAAAAACCGAATTTATACACAAAAAATAAACAAATGCTTGAAAAAGTAAAACAGGAAAAAAAAAACCCATAGTGTTTAAGTCTAAGTCTAATCTAAAAAATTTCACACACACATGATGCCAAATTATTTAAAGAAGCCTGCATAAATATGAATTAAGAACCTAAAAATTAATTTAATGAAAATACAAAAAACACCGACTTTCTTTTTTTTTTTCAAAACACACACACAATGAAACTTTTTAATGAAGAAAAAAAATACACAATAGTGTTCTCACAAAAGTAAACAAACAAACAAATCAAATTATAAAAAAAACTGAATTTATACACAAAAAGAAACAATAGCTTAAAAAGTGAAATAGGAAAAAATCCAAAACTAGCCGTTTGGCAAGAGCTTTTTTTACTATTTTAGCCACAAAAGACAAAATAGGCTATTTTAGTCACAACAAACAAAACATCACATCCAACCCATAATCATTACACTATTCTCTCACAAAAAAAGCCAAAAAGTCAAAAAGTCTTTTCTAAACCAAACTTTTTAGCTCAAGCTAAAATAGCCAAAAAAAATCAAAAAACCAAAAAGTCAACCCACTTCCCAAACGGAGACTAGTCTCTAAAAAATTGCACATAGGTGTCAAAGTGTTTAATTAAAAACACATAAATATTAAGAACCTAAAAATTAATTTAATGAAAATACAGAAAATACCGATTTTTTTTTTTCAAAAACACACACACACAAAATTATGAGCACTATAATTTTTTATTTTTTATTTTTTATTTTTTATTTTTTATTTTTTCCAAAAATACACACAATGAAACTTTTTAATGAAGCAAAAAACATACATAATAGTGTTCTCAATCAATATATTTTTTTCTCCAAAGAACTTAATTACATAATGAAACTTTTTATTGAAGAAAATAAAAATATAATTAACAATACTACACTTATAATGTAGGATAAGCAGTAGATATATATTTCGGATAAAGAGAACCATAAGATTGCAATGTTATTGAATAGTATTTCTCCCAACAAAAAAAGAAAAAAAATCATTGAACAAAAAAAAGGAAAGATTTTATAGTAAATAGAGAAAGGGGTGAAGATGTTGAAACTGTTTAAAACTGCATAGCAATTTGAAAACGTGGTGTGAGAACCCGAATATACAAATAAAATAAATAATTAGATAATAATAATTTTACAAATCTCAAATATTTTATTGTGAATCCTTAAGTGCGAATTAAATATTATTGGAGGGTCTTTTAATTAATTTTTAAACTTAAAATAAATTTATGGTAAAAATATTTAATTTAGAGGTAAGATTTATTATTTTAAAAAAAAATAGAGGGTAAGTTTGTAAGTATATTTTGTTATATTAATGGTTATATTTTATTTAAATTAATGGATTAGAAAATAAAATAATATAAAGATATAATAAACTAGAGCCTTTTTGTTTAGATACATAACCCTAGGTTGCCTAATACATTCTATAGCAGCAGGAGGCAGCCACGGGGAGAGAGAGAGATTGAGAGAAAAGAAGAAGAAGAAAAAAAAAGGGGTTGCAAACAAGGATGGATTTTTGGGTGTGGACTAGGTCTTTATCTTTCTTCCTTAAGGTTTTGTTCTTTATCCTTACTCTATGATTATTTAGTTCATTGATGGAGAGATTGTAGTTTATGTATTTTGTATATATAGATATCCTATTAAGAAACTTGAGGAGTTAAATTCATGTATAAAGAATGGGTGTTATTCTTAGTTCAAAAATTCTGCGCATAATCACGAACTTTAAAAATCAAGAAATCATATCAACAGATGAATTTTTGAACTGAAATTTTTACAGTAGATCAATTACATATTGAATTGCATATCTGAAATTTTTCATAATTTTTGGGAGTCAAAATCCATATAAATTGAGGTATTCAAATCTGTCCAGGAAACCAGTCCGAAACAGTAAATTCGGGAGTGTTGTTCTCTTTGGGTATAAATCCAAAAATTATCAAATTAGTGTCATTAGAAACCGGTTACGAGTCTAGTTTTGTACGTTTTTGGCCTTGCATTGATTGCTCGTGTATATTAAGAGAACCGTCAATTTCTTTGAAGTGCTGCAGAAAACAACCTGTTTGGATATAATAAATTGTAGATAATTATTTTGATAAGCAAATCAAGTGAAACCAATTGAGTTTGAAACTTAGGATATATTAAATCATATCTGGAGGTTATTGGAATTTTTCGAATAGCGTGGAGTGGGTTTTGTAATTTTCAAAGTTAGCGAATAGATTGAGAAACTTGTTTAAAACTTTGTTTTATCTTAAAGTCACTTTTAGTTAAGTTTCAAGTGGACCCATGTCTTGGGTGATTTTAGACCTTGAAGAACATGAACTTAGGTAATATTTAAGAGTAATGGTGAGTTGGGTTGAGCCGTGTTAGTGCGCTTTAGTTTGGGGTTACTTAGTTAATTATTCTCTTTAGTATTTTCAAATTAGTAGTGACGTGTAGTCTGCATACTTGGTTCAGGACACTAGTTGGACTTTTATACTCAATTCGAGGATTACATTATTTCGTTTCAGGTGAGTAGTTTCATGCTACGTATTTTTATAAATATTCCCCTACCCTGAACTGTTGGAAAATTAAATTGTTGTTTCATGACTAAACTGTTTTGATAAATTATTATATTATCAATGGAATCAAATTATTTCTGAAACATTGTGAATTTGGCATACTGTAAACTATTTGTTTTGGTCTCATGTTTATAATGATGAACTACCATGTTTTGCGAAACTGATGTTTATGATTATTGGACCATGTGTTATTTAGTCCAGGGGAACTTATTCCACTGTGTGTGGTGACTCTGGCCACTAGGGAACAAATCCGGGTTGGGCCGTGATGACTCTAGTGCTCAACGATTGTAAGGAAAAGACCTTTAAAACAACTAGGTGACCTTCAATCGGATCGTCTTTGAGAAAGGCCCAGGTGCCACCCTGAGGATGACTCTTAGTTCGGTATTGGATCCAACGGGGCTTATAGCCTTGAGAATTGTGTGGCATATTATTTGTTTTTCTTGGTACCCAGAAAATTATTGGTGTTCATGTTATAATCTGTTTTAAGTGGAAAATGTCGTTTATCATATTCTTGCGAGACATGAGTATTTTAAGTGTTGAACTGTGGAACCTTCTTTTTTGAAACAGATTGTATTTACCAAACTGTATGCCAATCTAGTTTCTGTGATATGTATATCTTATTTTGGAATTTATCCCTGTTTTCAAAACTGTATTTTATCCATGTTGCTACTCACTGAGCTATCAGCTGACTTAGTTGTTTACCATTTCCAGGTGTTAGAAGGACTTAGAGTGGACTCATGGCGTAGCAGGGACTCTATTTCATGGACCTCTAGGGCATTTATTTAATTTGTTTTAGGTTGCTAGTCGAGTTTGTGCATATTTTATTTATTTATTTTTTTATTGAAATTCATTTAGGATTATTTTTGATATGTGGGTTGTTTATATCCCATAAGTTTGGATGGGTTTGATTACGGTTGATTTTGCCGTTTACAATTGTGGCATGTATGGATTGAGTTTTGGTTATTTATTATTGGACTATTGTTTAGTTGTTCAATGTGATTATGGATTCGTGTTTTAGGCTTACGTGTGCCTTGGGCTAAGGCCCTGTGGGCCACGGCCGGTCATACCCGAGTTTGGGGTGTGACACGTGGGAGGTGAGATTGGCTAGTATCATGAGAAGTGGGATTGGTTGTAATTTATTATTTTAACCGTAATTACAAACTGATAAGTATAAAAATAATATAATTATTTAAGAAGTTAGGGTCATTTTAGGAAAAATTGGGAAAAGTTTATGAGGGGTGGCTTCATGACACCAAAATTGTTGTTCCCTTTTAATAATAAAATAGATAGATGATAATTTTAAAGGTAAAAAATCATAATATATCTATAACATATATTAAAAGCAGGTAAATGTGGTGTAACAGATGGTGTCACAATGAGTTCTTTGTTTCTTACGGATTTGGGCTGCCTACGTGTTGTTCAGCTGGGCCACACACAGAAACAAACAAATTCCATGGTTCAAGTCTCGTTTGGCAAGTGCTTATTTTAGTCAAAAAATCAAAAAGTTATTAAAAAAATTAAAAAGTCAACAACTTATACAAAAAAGTCAAAAAATCTCTTTTCTCTCTACTTTTTGCACATCTTTTTGTAAAAAGTCAAAAAATTATCTCAAATATACTATTTTTTTTTACATCATATTTTAACCAAAAAAATTAAAAAGTTACTTAAAAAAAACACATGTTATCGATCGAGACCTCAGTCTGTAAAATGGCCCCTCTCGTTCTGCTGCTGCTTCATTTCCAAGATCATTCATCCTAGAATCCTCCCAACCGGTGGTCTGCGGGTTCTCTATTTCCCAGAGCTCCTCCCTACCACATTTGGTTGACCGACAAGGAAGAAGAAAACAAAATTTGCCCCTTCGAAGATGGCCTTTCTCACAAGATATATATATATATATATATATATATAAAATATATATATCTTGTTGAAGGAGTGCTTGTTGTCCTCTTCTTGCCATAACTGTCGGTCCTCTTCGTGCCGTAAGGCCATCATGCAATGAAATTGCATAGATTGATGGTTTGTGAATTAAGTTTTACTACTCCTTTGAGCTTTTCAAATGATAAAGAGGGGTAAATTGTGCAAAAAAAACCCTTGAGAATACACTGTCTCTGCTCTGTTTGCTCTCTGTTGCAGCAAAAAAGCTCAGTCATTAGTGGCCGGCAGGCCACCTTCAGTGGACGGCAAGCCCTCTGCCGGCCACCAGTGCAAAATCAAGTTGTGTCCTTTTGAAGCAGAATAGAACAGGTTCTGTGGTAGAAATCAGTGCAAGTGTACTACTGTGCAATAGAGGCATTCAGCAGCAAAAACGATGGCTTTTTAGGTTGGAAACTGCATTCATGTATAAGCCCTCCATCGATCATCAGAATCTATGTTGTAAATATATTATTATTGTGCTTAACATAGTAAAATTTGGCATCTAAAGGTCTGCTCCTGCAGTTGCAAATCCTCGTACGTACACCTATGATTTCGTATATTTTTAATGTGATTGCTACTATTATTGAAAACTGTGTGACTATTTTGTATATTTGTCAGTCCTCTTCCTGGTACGCATACCATGTGCTTGTTAATATGTCTCAATAATTGAGGAATTCGGCTGCTGAATGTTCCGAATAAAAAAGAAGACCCATCCAATTTTCTAGGTTGAAAATTCCAATCCAATCGAGAGAAATGTTTGATATATGACTTGGAAATATAAAAGAAGTAAAGAAAGGGTGAAGAAGATGCCATTAAAAACCCAAAACGTGTAAGGTTTCTTTGGGTAAATGGATTAAATTTTTTGGGATTCTAAAACCAGCTTCCGGAAGTAAATTAGATTTCATCTAAGACCAAATCGTGTAGAAGATGAATTAATTTGATCTAGAAGATGTAGATCCTAAAACCAAAACGTGTAGTAGATCCTCTTCGAAGATGAACTTGACCCTCTTGATAGCAATAATATTAGTATATCAATCAGGAACAACAAGATTGGTTTGATTTATTGTCAAATACAAAATAAGTTTTCTAATTTCTGTTGATTTTAGAGTTGATTTTGTGCTAAAATTCTGTGTTGTCAAATGTGTATTCCCAAATATTATTGGGAATTCAGAATCAATTTATGCTAATTTTGTACGTGGATTTTTCATGGAAATTATGTTCATATATAACTCCTTTTATTTTTGTCAAAAAGGATGTGATTTGGATGAAAAAATGGCAATAGGTTAACTTCCTTCTTTTGATGTTGGGCCCTTTGTCCTTGTTGATTCTGTGTCTTGACATGAGCTGTGTGTGTTCAGATTGACAAAATCATGAGACTTTGGATTTCCTTAATGTGTTAGAAAACCATTATTAGGTACATGTTATTCTCAGATTAACTTATGTAGTTCTTCAGGTTACTCAGCCTCCATTATTGGGCTCATTATCAGATCTGAGTAGAAGATCTGTTGTACAAGAAAGAACATTTACTTCACATGTTAAATTATTTGTTATATATCTTCAATTCCTTTTAATTGTTAGTTGGCAATACTTGGGGGTTAAATTTGAACAAGACATCTGTTGTTTGTTGTAGTATGAGATTCCATCAGAGAAAACCTAAAGAATGGACTCGCATTTGCCCTGCAAGTCACTGGTATGCATGCTCTATATCTAGGTTTCTTTCTTTTTTTTTTCTTCTAAATATTTCTATATCAAGTGTTGGTTTGTTAAAGATTTATTATTGAAGCAATAAAAGAGTTGGTCTTTCTTGGATTTTTACTTTGAGTGAAGTGATATGAAGTGTTGAATGTACAAGCATAGCAATTGCTTTGTTCAATTGTTTCACTTCCTGGGTGAAATGCAACAGTCTAGGGTTTTTTTTTTCCCCTTCAATTTTTTCTTTTTAAGTGTTGCTCTGTTAAAGATTTAATGTTAAAGTGATTATTCTTCATATCAAATTTCTGAAAATCTTTGAAAAGAATTATTGGTTTTTATTGGATTTTTGCTTTTAGTGAAGTGATATGAAGTATTGAATATGAGCAATGGAGGTTAGGGAAGTGGTGCAGAGTACAAGCATAAACACACAAAGAAGATATCAGGAATCAACAATTTTCTCCAAGATTTCTGTAGCGCAAGTATGCAAGAGTGTAGGATTTCAAAGCTTCCAGCAGTCAGCCCTCAATACTCTTTCAGATGTGGCGGTTCGGTATATTCGTGAATTAGGAAAGAATGCAATTTTCTATACGAATTTGGCTGGCAGGACAGAGAGTAACGTGTTTGATATAGTCCAGGAGTTGGAAGATTTGGGATCATTGCATGTGTTTTTGGGTGCTTCGGATATTAATGGTAGTCTCTCTGGTCCAGGTATAGTTCAGGAGATTGCTCAGTACATTTGTGAAGCTATGAAACTTCTATTTGTGTATTTAATTCCTGGTTTTCTGGTCATTAAGGACCGAAAGCCAACACAGAGTTTTGCACAAGTTGGTAAATCATAGCCCAGTGAACATATTCCTGTTTGGTTGTCTGCATTTCCTGATCCCCAAACTTATTCACACTCGCCTTCTTGGAATGAGAGAGAAGTAGATACTTAAATGGATAAAATTGAGACTGGCAAAGAGGAAAGGATGGTGGAATGGTCCTTTTTTAAATTTTCAGCAGCAGTTGGCTTGTAATGGGTCTGAAGTACAGATGGTAGTTGACCCTGGAGATGCTGTTAAGGCTAAGCAAGCAACTGACAATAACCCATTTCTTGTGGCCCCTCTGACATTTTGAGAGAAGGAAGTGTAAAAAAAGTGCGGTTGTGGAAAATCATGTTTCAATGTTGGCAATGTTCACTCCAGCTTGTTGGGAGAAAAACAAACAAAGGGCCAATTCGAAATATCTGAATCCGGCACAAAAATAGTGGAAGTAGACTATTCTCCCTCTTTGTGTGAACCTATTAGGAAACAATTTAATAGAGCACAATATTCTGAAAAATAATCTGAAAATGATGATCCAACAATCACACAACAAGGCAACAACAATTTTAACGTGGAAAACCTTCCCGATGTGGAAAGGAAAAACCACGGGACCGTAGTCCACCAAATATCTCCACTATCAACAAATAATGGGCATACAAGAGTTCTCTCTAGGTAGAACTAGAAGCAAACAATCAAGAACAACTTACAAATAAGCTTTCTTGGCTACCAAAGATCAAAATACAAAGTTTGGGAAAGATCTCACCAAAAACGGGTACTGTTCACGGGCCAAAAACCAGCTGTAGAATACTCCAAATCTGATCTCCACCGTCCAGAATTTAGAGTCTTGAGTTGTGAACTCGCCTACCAAATTTCAGCTCAATCGGACCACAAATGCATGTCGATCGGATAGCTTGATCAAAGCTGGACAGAATTTCTCCAAAACCTTGGCCTCTCTTTCCTCTCTGTTTTTGGTGGCTGCTGCTGCGCTCTTCTCTAAGATACAGAGCAAGGGTTTGTAATATACACTCATGGGCCAAATCAGCCCAAAAACATAACCTCTCCATGTGGGCTTTGGAACTCACATGGGTTTTACTAAGTATTTTGGGCCATCCTCCACATAGGAGGGAAACCCAACCCAACAAATCTCCCCCTTTCCGACTAGGTGGAGGGATTCTCCATCCCGGCAATCGAGCAACGTCTCAAGCTTCTCCCTTACCAAAGCTTTTGTCAACATATCAGCACCATTATCATCAGTATGAATTTTTTCAAGTTCCAACAACTTATGATTAAGAATTTCTCTTATCCAATGGTACCTCACGTCGATGTGCTTCGACCTCGAATGGAATGTAGAGTTCTTAGCCAAGTGAATAGTACTTTGGTTATCACAAAACAACACATATTGTTGTTGTTTGAAACCAAGCTCCGTCAAGAACTTTTTCATCCATAGCAACTCTTTACAAGCTTCCGTTGCCGCAATAAACTCTGCCTCTGTTGTAGAGAGTGCAACACATTTTTGCAACCTGACTGCCAAGAAACAGCTCCACCTGAGAAAGTGATCAAATAACCCGAAGTAGACTTACGGGCATCCACATCTCCTGCCATATCTGCATCAGTGTAGCCAACTAAAATTGGTTTTTCATTTCCAAAACTGAGTCAACCTGGAAGTGCCTCTAGATATCTCATTATCCACTTTACTGCATTCCAATGCTCTCTCCCTGGATTTGAAAGAAATCGGCTAACTACACCAACTGAATGAGCTATATCTGGCCTTGTGCAGACCATTGCATACATTAAGCTTCCTACAGCTGAGGCATATGGAACTCTTTCCATATCTTCCTTCTCTTTATTTGTAGAAGGGCTTTGATTAGTGCTTAACTTAAAATGAGTAGCAAGAGGTGAGCTAACCACTTTAGCATTGTTCATATTGAATCTTTCAAGCACTTTTTCAATGTACTGCTCTTGTGACATGTACAACTTCTTCTCTTTTCTGTCTCGATAGATTCGAATACCAAGAATTTGCTTTGTTGGCCCCAAGTCTTTCATGGCGAAGAACTTGCTTAGTTGCTTCTTCAATTTGTCAATTCTTGAAGGATTCCTGCCAACAATCAACATGTCATCAACATAGAGCAGTAAAATAATAAAATCATCATCAGAGAATTTCTGCACAAATACACAATGGTCAGAAGTAGTTTTCATGTAGCCTTGCTCCCCCATAACTGACTCAAACTTCTTATACCACTGCCTGGGTGCCTGTTTCAGACCATAAAGACTTTTCTTTAGCTGACACACATAATCCTCTTTTCCTTTCACCCTGAAACCCTCTGGTTGTTCCATGTAAATCTCTTCCTCCAAGTCACCATGAAGGAAGGCAGTTTTCACATCCATTTGCTCAATCTCTAAGTCTAGACTAGCGGCTAAGCCAAGAACCACACGAATAGAAGACATTTTTACAACTGGTGAGAAGATCTCATCAAAGTCTATGCCTTTTCTTTGACTGAACCCTTTAACAACTAGTCTAGCTTTGTATCGTGGTTGTGAAGTGACTTCATCATGTTTCACCCTGTACACCCACTTGTTCTTTAAAGCTCTTTTTCCCTTAGGCAACTTCACCAACTCAAAAGTGTGATTATCATGCAATGATTGCATCTCATCTTGCATCGCATCAGCCCACTCCAGCTTATGATCATCTTCCATGGCTTCTGCATAACACTCGGGCTCTCCTCCATCAGTCATTAACACATAGTCATCTGCAGAATACCAAGTGGAAGGATGTCGGTCTCTAGCTGACCTCCTGGTTGGAACATCTGGTGGTATCTCTGGTGTTGCCAACTGCTCAAGAGTCTCATTACCTGTCTCAGCCTGTAAGGGATCATCTGCATCACCTAGACCTTGTTGGTCATCCTGAACATCATGTTCAACCTGTGCAGGCAAATCTGTCAGAGGAACCGGATCCAAGTCAACTAGACCATCACTATGCCAGGACATTGAGTTCTCTGCTTTCTCAATATCTTGTATAGTTTGATCTTCAATAAACACAACATCTCGGCTTCTCACTAGTTTCTTGTCAACTGGATCATATAACCTGTAGCCAAACTCATCTAGGCCATAGCCTAAAAAATGCACTGTCGGGTCTTCACATCGAGCTTAGACCTCTCATCTTTGGGAATATGAACAAATGCTTTACATCCAAAGACACGCAGGTGATCATAGGAAACATCTTTGCCAGTCCAAACTCTGTCTGGTACATCGAATTGAAGAGGAACACATGGTGTGAGATTAAGAACATGTACAACTGTGCTCAAAGCCTCACCCCAAAAGGATCTTGGCAACCGTGCCTGTGTCAAGTAAGCATCTAACTCTTTCAACCAGTGTCCTGTTCATCTTTTCAGCTAAACCATTCAACTGAGGAGTCTTCGGGGGTGTCTTTTGATGTCGAATACCCTGTTGTCTGCAATAATCATCAAAAGGACCGCAATACTCTCCCCCATTATCTGATGCACCTGAGCTTCTTCCCAGTCTATTTCTCAACTAAGGCTTGGAACTGTTTAAAGGTCTCCAACACTTGATCTTTGCTTTTTAAAGTGTAGACCCACAACTTCCTTGAATAATTATCTATGAAGGTCACAAAGTAACGGGAGCCACCAAGTGTTCTTGTCTTCATAGGACCACAAACATCTGAATATACCAAGTCAAGTATATTTGGCTTTCTTGAAGGAGGGGAACTCTTGAAGAAACTCTATTCTGCTTTCCTGCCAAACAGTGAGTACACCTTTTCAAAAGTGCATTCTTCATTCCAGACAGAAGATTTTTTTAGCCAATGTTGCCAGGCCTTTCTCACTCATGTGGCAAGCCTTTTATGCCACAATTCCACTGTAGACTCATCATCCACTGCATTAATAACTTCTTTGGGGAGCCTTGCCTGCATTACGTACAAAGTAGAATGCTTCTTGCCTCGAGCCACAACCATAGCACCCCTAGTGAGCTTCCACTGACCATTACTGAAAGTGTTGCAATACCCCTCATCATCAAGTTTGCCTGCAGAAATCAAATTCATACGGATATCAGGAATATGCTTTACATCTCTAAGAACCAACCTCGTGCCATTATTCATCTCCAAGTGCACGTCTCCAACACCAATGATTTTGGCCAAGCCATCATTGCCCATCTTTACCGAACCAAAGTCGCCGGGTATATAGGATGTGAAGAAATCCTTTCGAGATGTAGCATGAATAGAGGCACCACTATCAATCACCCAATTGGTCTCATGGCATGCTATGTTAATAACATCTTCATCATAAACAATGAGAAAGTCTTCGGAAGTAGCGGTGGCAACTCGATCATTATCCTTTCCATCATGCTCAATCCCTTTCTCCTTGTTTTCTCTCTTTAATTTTCTGCAGTGTTTCTTGATGTGCCCTTTCATCCCACAATGATAACACTCAGCATTAGCAAACTTGTTGGACTTGCTTCTACCTCTATCTCTGTTCTTCGGACCTCTGCTCTTGCTTCTCCCCCTCTTTCTGTAACCAAAACCTCTGACTGTGAAGAAGATCCCTGTGATTTCCTCCTCATCTCTTCATTTAAAGTACTGCTCTTAGCCAGATCCATATTGATTACACCATCTGGGGCCGAGTTAGATAATGACATTCTAAATGTCTCCCAAGAGTCCGGCAATGTACCAAGCAAGCATAACCCCTGTACCTCATCATCGAACTTGATACCCATTCCAGCCAACTGATTAATTACTCCTTGAAAAGTGTTCAAGTGATCTGTCAATGGGGTTCCATCTTGGTATCTCAAAGTCATCAATTGCTTTATTAGAAACATTTTATTGTTTCCAGTCTTCCGAGCATACAATTGTTCAAGTTTGTTCCAGAGTGTACGTGCATGTGTCTCTCCACTAATATGATTCAAAACATTATCATCCACCCATTGCCTAATGTACCCACACACTTGTCGATGTAGTAATGTCCATTCTTCATCAGATTTATTTTCTGGTTTTTCAGTAGCAAATACCGGTAGATGAAATTGCTTCACATAAAGGAGGTCTTCCATTTTTCCTTTCCATGTGTGATAATTAGAACCATTCAAAGTAACCATTCTACTTAAATTCGCTTCCATTATTCAACACAAGACACACAACAATATGAACCAAGCTCTGATACCACTATGTTGGGAGAAAAACAAATAAAGGGCCAATTTGAAATATCCGAATCCGGCACAAAAATAGCGGAAGTAGTCTATTCTCCCTCTTTGTGTGAACCTATTAGGAAACAATTTAATAGAGCACAATATTCTGAAAAATAATCTGAAAATGATGATCCAACAATCACACAACAAGGCAACAACAATTTTAACGTGGAAAACCTTCCCGATGTGGAAAGGAAAAACCACTGGACCGTAGTCCACCAAATATCTCCACTATCAACAAATAATGGGTATACAAGAGTTCTCTCTAGGTAAAACTAGAGGCAAACAATCAAGAACAACTTACAAATAAGCTTTCTTGGCAACCAAAGATCAAAATACAAAGTTGAGGAAAGATCTCACCAAAAACGGGTACTATTCACGGGCCAAAAAACCAGTAATAGAATACTCCAAATCTGATCTCCACCGTCCAGAATTTAGAGTCTTGAGTTGTGAACTCGCCTATCAAATTTTAGCTCAATCGGACCACAAATGCATGTCGATCGGATAGCTTGATCAAATCTGGACAGAATTCCTCCAAAACCTTGGCCTCTCCTTTCTTCTCTGTTTTTGGTGGCTGCTGCTGCTGCTACCTCTTCTCTAAGTTACAGAGAAGGGTTTGTAATACTACACTCATGGGCCAAATCAACCCAAAAACATAACCTCTCCATGTGGGCTTTGGAACTCACATGGGTTTTACTAAGTATTTTGGGCCATCCTCCACATAGGAGGGAAACCCAACCCAACACAGCTATCGAAGCAATGGAAAGCACAAGAAGTAATTCCAAAGAGGGTACATAAAAGGTTCTTTTGAACACAAGGCCCGCTGTGCAGTTTAAGTTTGGGATTGGCAAGAAGTCCTCAAGTACGTCAGTGAGCCTTTGGAATGAGGGTATTGACAAAATCACTTCCCGGTTCAAGGACAATAATGAAAAGGATGACAAGAAAAGCAGGGCCTGAGCAAATTTTGAAAGAATCTATGGAAAACCCACAAGAATTGGTTCAGTTGTAAATTAGGCTGGTTTGTTTAGAATTTGTATACTTGTTTAGGAAACTGGTAGGAGTTGCTGGTTTCAGGGTAGTCAAAGTCAAGGGGCATAGAGTTGTCTGTATATGCATATGACTGACTTCTAGAGTTTAAAAAGTTTGGAGGTATGTCTTTGATGGTGGCTGTAATAGAACCAGATAATTCATGGTTATTTCAGACGGGTGTTCTTTCCTTCTTTTGATTTATTTATTTATTTTTGTATCTTGAACTTGAGGCACTGTTGAATGGAGGATATTGCTGCACCATGTCAAGTGTTAGTGTATATTAGTGCTTGTAATGATGTTAGTAGGTCAGTACTTGTCTTTATTATACATTACTTTAAGTTAGTGTTCGGCTACTTTCGGCCACTTTCCTATTTAGGTTTGTAATCCTCTCCTATAGAAGGAGCCCCTCACCATTTGTAATATATAACATTCAATACAGATTATATCAATCAATTGAATACATACAATTTATTCTCTCTGTATTTCTCTCTTTATACATTGAATTTAACATGGTATCAGAGCTATAGGTTAAGCTCTTGGTGTTCTTCGCCTTCCGGCGGGCGGCAACCTTGCCTTGACCGCCCGCCGGACCTCTACACATACCTTCACTCCACTGCCACAAATTCCATAGCTGAATTCTTCTCTGCCTTACAATGGCTCAATAGTCTGGGTTTTCTCTCTCCGAAACATCTCAGATCTACGTATGATGGTAATAATTCTCGCTTTTTCCCTTTCTGGCATAATAACACCCGTCAAGATCAACTTCCCATCAAGCTTCAACAAAGAAAGGTATGGCTTAATGGAGTTTCCGATCTCCGTTCCCAGACGACCATCGATGAGCTCTGAGCTATGGCTTCCTTCTGGGTGTCGAAGACGGCTCATCAAGCCGCAATTGTTTCTCGGCTCTCCTCTCCGACTTCATCAGCTCAAGCTGCGACCCTTGTCTAGCGCCGCGACCTTGCTGGCGCCGCTGATCACCATGGACCTCTAAGGGTTAATTTCTGGCAAGATCCGATGAGTCCATCTAAATGGAAGGAAGAGCATTTTGTGATTGTCTCTTTATCTGGCTGGGGTTTGCTTTTCGCCCATGCCAAATCAACTCAAATGGCTCATACACTTCTCCAAAACCCAGCAGAATACCACCTATCAGCTCCAAACCTGAATAACCACAGCCGAAGATAACCTACCAGCGACGAGAACAATAAACGGCTGTATACTCACTGCTGACGCCGGTTTTGCTCGTCTGGTGCTGGTTCTGATTGCATCACTGGGTTACTCACTTCTTCACTACCACATCACTTGGAAATTCATTGGTTCTCAATAATCAATTCATGGCACTACATGTTTCACCATTATTGACAAATAGATCCCTCCTCCGGTGAGCTCTTTGTCCCCTGCTTCGTCCTTCCCGGCCAGCGTGACACCTCCATCCGCCGCCGCACTCACGCTGTGCCGGACTTGCTTTGGTGCTACTGCTTTCTGCTTCACTATGTTGCTCCAACATGCTGCTCCATACACTTTATGATGAAAACATATTTAATCAACCCACTCCCTCTCTCTCTGGTCCCTTTTCTCTCCACCAGACCCACTTTAATCATATCCATCATTTCCCTTACTTTATTCCACCCACTCTCTCTCTCTGGTCCATTCCTCCCCACCTTTATATCTTTTATATGCAGCTACTCCCACCAGTGCACATGCTTTCCCCATTAATATATTATTATTATTATTATTTAAATAATAATAATAATAATAATAATAAAAATAAAATAAAATAAAAATATTCCAAACACCATTACTGGTTTTAACAAAACCGTGGGCCCCCAAACCACGTGAACCACTCTCCTTATTCCCCCACACTTTCATTTTGATTTCAAATATATTCTTATTATTTCTTTCTTTATTTTTCTTTCACATTATTTTTAATCTTTTTCAAATCCCATTCATACCATAGAGATTTGCACACCGAACCTTCTTTTATTCATCTCAGAATCAACCCCGATCACAATTTTACACCACAACCAAAAAAAAAAAAAAAAACAAAACAAAACAAAACAAAAAAAAACACACACACAAACAAACCAAAAAAAAAAAATTTCCCATCCCAAACACCGACCTTTTGCCTCTATAACTCTGTATTTTTTGTGTGTTCTTACAAAGAGATGTACACTCTCTTTATAGAGAGGAGAAGACAACACAGGATGCCAATTGAGGCACCGAAAGCATAAAGCAATAGGACACTAATTATTAAAGCTAAACATATAATAATATACTAACAGCCCCCCTCAAACTCAAGGAGGATAGACACAAACCAACTTGAGTTTGGAGAGAGTAACAAAACAAGAAAATAAACTAATACATAAAATAAAATAGGATAGGAGACACTGTTTGGTTGTGTCAGATCGTTGGTGAAGACACTGTATGGTCGTGTCGGACCGTTGTAACAGCTAACCGGAATCAATGTCAGGACAGTTTACGGGGTCATGCCGGACCGATGTAGCAGACACTGTGTGGTCGTGTCAGACCGTTGTTGTAGAAGCTAATCGGAATCAATGTGGGGACAGTTTACGGGGTCATGCCGGACCGATGTAGAAGCTAACCGGAATCAATGTCGGGACAGTTTACGGGGTTATGCCGGACCGTTGTAGCAGACACTGGTGGTGCATCAAGGGGGCGATTTAGGGAGTGCGCCATAGGGTGGCTTAGGTGGTTCCCATGGTGTATAACCATGCTCACCAGCTTGGGTGGTTCGCATGGTGTGTAACCATGCTCACCATGATATATGTAGAATACCCCCCCTCAAACTCAAATAGGTTGGAAGATAGAAACCTATTGGAGGTTGAAACAAAGGGATGGATGAAGTGGAGCGGAACTGCTCAACACAGAGTGGAGATGTTATAAAAAAAAAATGGTAGAAAGGTTGTGTTTTTTTTTTTTTGTGAAATAAAAAATAATAATAAGATAATGGAAAAAGGGATGATGCTCACCAACTGAGTTGTATGAAATCTGGAGAGAAAAAAAAAGGGATGATGGTTCTGAGTTTTTTTTTTTTTTTTTTTTTAATTGAAAGATGAACTATTGATGAGGAGTTACTGACATGGGAAGTGGAGTAACGTGGGTGACAGTTGGCCCATTGATTTGGGTAAAACCAGCACATGGTTTGTTGGTGGAGGAGTATATGGTGATGAAAAAATAAATAAAAATAAAAATAAATAAATAAATAAATAAAGTTGGGGACAACATGATAGGTGTGTATTTTAAAATGATAAATAAAAGAAAGTTGAAGACAACATGACAGCGGTGTGTATGGATGTGATAATGAGAGTGAAACAATCTTAGTGGATGTGATTAAATAAATAAAAGAAGAATGGGTATGGACTGTGAGAGGGTAGGAGAGAGCCACTGACTGAAAGTTTGGATAGTGGGAAACATAGGTGTGATTAAAGAAATAAATAAATAAAAAGAAAAGAAGAATGGGTTTGACTTGAGCAGTATCACACGAAAGGTGTGAAATCCCATCATCAAGAGCAATACCCATGACCACCCACTACCAACAATCCTATTGCGCTTGCAAAAGTGATGAATATTGCGCAAATGATAAAGGCAGAATTTTCATCAATAGAAGATTTCAGAGGGATTTCTCTTGAATAGTTCACAACCTACACAGATTTGGTACGGAGGCAACAAGAAGCGATTCGGCAGAGGAAGCTGAGGAGTGGATCGGCCAGGCCGGCGTTGGAGAGGTTGACTGAGCTGACTGAACCGGTGGTCGGGTCGCAGGTGATGCCGGTCCAGTTGCATGGGGTGGCGTCACGGTCGTTCCAGTCGGTGAGAGCACCATTGGTATCTGACAAACCGAGTTTGAGCGAGGCTTTAGTGCCTTCGATGATGTGTTTTCTGGACAAGCCTTGTCGTTGGGTCCAGACCCGTCCCAGAAGATCTTGGTGGACATGACGATGTGGGATCGCTTCCAAACCAGTTCGGATTGCCCTGACCCATGATCTCCTCGGCTTGGCCGTTGGCGTAGACCTCGGCGTTGTCGAAGAAATTGATGCCGTTGTCTCTGCCAGCATTGGAGGAGGGACTTGGCTTCCTTCATATCAAAAGAGAGTTCCCGGAGCTGACCAAGATGGACGATGGTGATGATGCTCTGATCTTGAAAGAGAATATTGAATTGGGTTTAGTAGCAGCGGAGTCAAGGTATGTGTAGAGGTCCAGCGGGCGGCCAAGGCGAAGTTGCCGCCTGGCGGTGAAGTAGAATTACTAGATTCTTTGGTTTGTGTCTATCCTCTTTGAGTTTGAGGGGGGCTGTTAGTATATTATTATATGTTTAGCTTTAATAATTAGTGTCCCCTTGCTTTATGCTTTCGGTGCCTCGATTGGCATCCTATGTTGTCTTCTCCTCTCTATAAAGAGAGTGTGCATCTCTTTGTAAGAACACACAGAAAATACAGAGTTAACATCGGGTAACCAAACCTTCTACTCGTCTTTGTGACTTTATTGTTGGTTCTACTGCTTTTTCTACTTATGAGCCGACCTCCTATCGTGAGGCTCGCTCTAATCCTCTTTGGCAGCAAGCTATGACTGATGAATTGCAGGCTTTAGATAAAACTCATACTTGGGACATTGTTGATCTTCCTCCTGGCAAGATTGCCATTGGCTGCAAATGGGTATACAAGATCAAGACTTGTTCTGATGGATCTATTGAGCGCTACAAAGCCCGCCTTGTTGCAAAAGGCTTCAACCAAGAATATGGTATTGACTATGAGGAGACCTTTGCTCCTATTGCTCGTCTCACCTCTGTTCGCAGCTTGATTGCTGTTGTTACCACCCGACAATAGGATCTTTATCAACTAGACGTGAAAAATGCTTTTCTTAATGGTGTTCTTCTCGAGGAGGTCTACATGCAACCTCTCCCTGGGTCTACTTATTCACCTCATAAAGTCTGCAAACTTCAGCGTGCTTTATATGGTCTCAAACAAGCTCCCCGCGCTTGGTTTGCCAAGTTCAGCTCTACTATTCATGAATGTGGTTTCACCTCCAGCTCTTATGATACTGCTCTTTTTATTCGGAAAACAACTCAAGGGACCACCCTGCTTTTACTTTATGTGGATGACATGATTATCACCGGTGATGATATCGATGGTATTCTTCGCCTTAAACAGTTTCTTAGCCATCATTTCGAGATGAAAGACCTTAGTCCTCTCAGCTATTTCTTGGGTCTTGAAATCTTCCATGATTCTACGGGTTCTTTTCTCTCTCAGGCTAAGTATACCTCTGATCTTCTCATACGTGCTGGTCTTTCGGATTGCAAGACTATTTCCACTCCCCTGGACCCTCAGAGTCGTCTTTACACCTCTTGATGGCACTCTTCTCTCTGATGCTACCCTATATCGTCAGCTGGTTGGCAGTCTTGTCTATCTCACTATTACTCGTCCTGATATTGCCTATGCCGTTCATATTGTCAGCCAGTTTATGTCGGCTCCTCGTTCCCCTCATTATGCTGCTTAGTTCGTATCCTTCGGTATCTCAAAGGCACCATGTTTCATGGTCTTCATTATTCCGCTCGCTCATCTCTCCAGCTTCGTGCTTTCTCCGATGCTGATGGGCTGGAGATCTTACTGACCTCGCTCTACTACTGGGTCTGCTTTTTTCTGGGTGATTCTCTTATTTCTTGGCGCAGCAAGAAACAATCTCTTACTGCTCGTTCCAATACCGAGGCCGAATACCGTGCTCTTGCTGATACTACTCAGGAACTTCTCTGGCTTCGTTGCTTCTTGCTGACATGGGTGTTCCCCCCTCTGGTGCTACTGACCTCTTTTGTGACAATCACAGTGCTCTTCAAATTGCTCACAATGATGTTTTTCATGATCGCACCAAGCACATTAAGATTGACTGCCATTTTATTCGTCAACACGTCACTCGTGGTGTTGTCCATCTCCATCCGATCTCTTCTGCTGATCAACCTGCTGATATCTTCACCAAAGCTCATTCTCCTAGCCGCTTCGTTGAACTTGTCTCCAAACTCCAGTTGGTTAATGTTTGTCCTCCTGGAGTTTGAGGGGGACTGTTAATGTATCATGTATATAATGTATATATTATCTATTAATGTATCATATAGCTATAATAATGAATCCAAAATGCTCCCAACAATAGGCATTATGGCCACTGAAGAAGACGAGAGCGAACGCGAAGAGGTAGTAGAAGAGGCCACCGGCGGCGGCGAATTGGCTGCAGATGTAGGAGGCGGCTGCGGCTGCGTCTGTGGTGAGCTAGCAGGAACTTGTGTCACGGCGTCTACAACAGTGGTGACAGGTGGTATGGTTGGCGTTGGCCAGATCACGGCATCAGTGGCTGTGTGTGGCCCGACGGTTGCTCGACGACGTGGGTAAGATCTTGCTGTACACAAAGTGCAGCAAGAAATAGTGATGGTTCACTGGCGGCAGCAAGAAATGTGGCCTTCATAATGTCAAAGTGAGAGTGATGGTTTACGGCAGCAGAGAAATGTAGCAGCGGAGTGAA
The DNA here is from genome assembly GCA_030407325.1 of Camellia japonica. Lineage (NCBI taxonomy): Eukaryota > Viridiplantae > Streptophyta > Magnoliopsida > Ericales > Theaceae > Camellia > Camellia japonica. Next base: position 128,154,944 of record JAPPVO010000019.1, on the reverse strand, counting down.
GACATGTGTAGAGGTCCGGCGGACGGCCAAGGTGAGGCTGTCGCCCGCCGGTGAAGCAGAATTACTAGGTTCTTAACCCTGCTCTGATACCAAGTTAGATTTAATGTATAGATGTATAGAGAGGGAGAATATGTATATGAATGTTATATTGATATATTCAGTGTAATACATAAGGAGAAGTTTGCTCTTCTTTATAGAGAGAAGAGTATGTTTAGTGTTGCTAAAGGAACCGAAAGTAAAGACATCATGATTACAGCTTGGACACTTCACTGCTCGCGTTCACTTCTCATTGCTCCTCAAATGCCACATATGGCGGACCTCCGAATCTGAGCATAACGGTGGCCTTCCGCTTCAGCTCCTTGTTTTCTCGCCTTCAGCACACATATATCTGCTCGCGCATCCTTATACATGCCCTAGAGCAAAGCCAGTTGGGCGTTTAACTGCTGCACCTCATTTGTCCTACTCTGAAGCCGGTGCGACAGTTTGTGACCGCAGTCATGGTCTCCACACATGACTTCAATGATAATGATTCGCCCTCAATATCCGATTGTGCAGCCATTATTTGCTCCACAACAGCATAGGAAAGTTCAACGGAGCAAAACCAGGGGCACTTGGTTGAGGTTCAAGGGCAACCGCACGGTTATCTCTCTGTGGACTCGTTGAGGTTGGGAAAGAGAGTGAACAGACCACGGGAAGAAGAGGCTATGTTCTGGGTAGCTGAACGGGAAGAAGAGGCCATGTTATGGGTTACAGAGTGTTTCAGGGTTTGTAGCTTTCAGAGAACGAAGAAGTTTCAGCTGGTTTGTTATGCTTACAAGCCTCAGCCTTCGCTTCGGTTTATATAGACAAAGACGAAGAGGCCGACACGACACTCTGTTGGTCACGTGCATCGCCGCGTGTCCAGCGCCTTTTGATGGCTCGCCGCTCGAAGATTTCTGTCGGGCACGCCTTTTGATGGCACGCCTTTTGACAGATTGGGCACGCCTTTTGAGGACATGACTTTTGAGGGCTCGATATATATATACATGTATATCTTTTGGGCAACCTATATACACAATCATACAGTGTATTTTCTACATGGGTCCGGCAAGACTCTATAAACTGTCCCGAGATTGATTCCGGTTAGCTTCTACAAGGGTCCGGCAAGACTCTGTAAACTGTCCCGACATTGATTCCGGTTAGCTTCTACATAAGTCCGGCAAGACTCCGTAAAACTGTCCCGACATTGATTCCGGTTAGCTTCTACAAGAGTCTAGCAAGACTCCGTAAAACTGTCCCGACATTGATTCTGGTTAGCTGCTACAACGGTCCGACACGACTATACAGTGTCTTCACCAACGGTCTGACACGACCATACAGTGTCTCCTATCCTTTTATTTAATTTTATTTTTTCTATTTTGTTACTTTCTCCAAACTCAAGTTGGTTAATGTTTATCCTCCTTGAGTTTGAGGGGGGCTGTTAGTGTCTATTAGTGCTTGTAATGATGTTAGTAGGTCAGTACTTGTCTTTATTATACATTACTTTAAGTTAGTGTTCGGCTACTTTCGGCCACTTTCCTATTTAGGTTTGTAATCCTCTCCTATATAAGGAGCCCCTCACCATTTGTAATATATAACATTCAATACAGATTATATCAATCAATTGAATACATACAATTTATTCTCTCTGTATTTCTCTCTTTATACATTGAATTTAACATCAAGGATGTAAAGGTTACAATTTACAAATGTAGCAGCAATATGAAATATGTTGTCAAATATATGGCTTGTGAGGCCAATTTTGGCACTGAAAAGAAAAATTGTTCACTAAATTATCAGCTTGATGGAAGCAATATTTTTTTTATAACCAAGCATATTCACGGATCATATTGAGCCGATTTTAGAAAAAATTAGGAATCGAATTAGTTTTTACGATTCTAGAAAAATTAGAATCATAATTGAATCATTAAATTTACGAAACCAAACCAAAATTGAATCATAAAAATTGATTTGATTCAGTTTAATTCTATAAATATGATATATATTTTATGTTGTTAAATAAATCAACAATAATTAGTTTAGTTAAATTGGTTAAAGTATGTCAATTTTACAATCAAAATTAGTGTACAAATCTTTTGAGTAACTTCTATATTTTATTTTTATTTTTAATATCAAATTATAAGAAAATAATAAAAATTTTCGAAACAAGAACAAGAATCGAAATTACTAAAAATCAAACCAAATCTATAATTTAAAAACTAATAAAAAATTAATAAAATCAGACCGAACGGTTCCACTATTTTCAAAATAAAATAAAAAATTAATAATTCGAACTGAATTAAAATGATTTACTAATTTCACCGATATTTTTAGAACAACCTAGACATAACATTTGAAGAGAATGAGAAATTTAGACACAACATTCCAAAATCAAATGAAAGACAGACGAAGGCTTCAATTCCAACGTCAAAAGCGAATTAACTGTCAAGTAGCTGCCAACTATTGATGGAAGAAAAAACAAATATTTGTCCTACATTTTGATGTTATCTTTTCATACTATAATATTTGGTCACCTAAGCCTCCTCTAGAAAAGAAACCACCAACACCACCTATTGTTAAAACTAGCCCGCCTTCTGAATGTAGTACGAGCATTAAATATATACTTGATGCTTCTGCATAGCGAGAGAGAGCATACACACACATCATGTATACCGTACAAATTTTATCTCAAGCCTTTTTTGTTCTTCTTTTAACTTGGCCAATGCTAATATTTTTACATTGTCTTACCCTGCTTTCAGTTTCTCAAGCTTCAGGTGCCCTAAAAAAATTGGCCCTTTTTTCTTGATGGTACTGCAATTTACATTGGATATTAATGTGATGGTTCTATTTTTCTGAAAAACTCTTCTCTAATTTGATATGAATCTTTACTACATTTTGCGCGTGCGAGTGTTTTCAAATTTTCAACTTGAGAAAATGGTGAATGTTACAACAAATGAATGCATGGATAAGAGATGTATCGATTTTACATTGCATGTCTAAGGCCATTTTAACTGGCTGTGGTACAGAAAGTGAGCCAAATTGGATTGGCATATACTTATGCTACCATAGAGAGCATTAATTAAAACTTCCTTTGGAAATAATTTCAAGTTTTCTCTTTTTGGGGTTTTGTCTACATTTTTTCTAGAGAACATTTGAGATATATATATATATATATATATATATATATATAAGAAAAAAAAGGGAAAAATTGCAAAAAAAAATAAATAAATAAAAATGGTATGAACTCAAAATAATTACAAAGTCATGAAAGTACAGGTAATTTATGTATTAGATTGTGCAATTAAGTTTTTGAATTTCATCTATTTGTAATTATTTTGAGTTCATACAATTTGTTAGTAAAAAATAGACACAAGAAAAAAAAAAAAAAGGAATGAGAAAAATCTAACAATTAAGGTTAGTGAGGGGGTTAATAATTGATGGGATTAGTGTATTAGTTATTTAGTTGGATTAACCGAATGATTTGGTATGTGATTTTCTGGAAATATAATTATATTTCACCTATATTTTACAAACTTTTTTTTCCCCATTTTTAAGTCGCTTTTCAAATTCACAAACCAAATATAATTTTTAAAATCAACTCCATTAGGTAGCTCGAAATTGTGGGTCGAATGGCCGAAATTTCAAAACCATGTCGTTTTGATATATATATATATATATATTTTTTCTTCTCTGAAACTGAAAGAGAGGAAGAGAGTAGAGAGAGAGGAGCATCGAGCAAGAGAGAGAGAGAGAGAGTCGTTGTGTTTGGTTGCCCAGAAAAACTGCGGATTTGACTAGCCATTGTAAGGTTTTCAAGGTTACTCACAACTTTTCCAACTCAATTTCATTTCCTTTTCTACTTCCCAACTCAGTTGTCCATTTTTGTAGGGATATTTCAAGTTTCAACCTTTTGCATTCCAAGTGTTTGTGATTTTGACTAACAGAGGTGACTAACAAATCATCAAATATATGAAGTTACAAATCATCAAATTATTTGCCTCCAACCCAGATCCAAATATATGAAGCAAGAATTTTCATAGAAGCAACAAACCCAGAAAGAAAATGCAGAAAATTTGGGTAGTGTAATGTTCAAAAAGCTTAGAGAGAGAGTGGGTTTGCTTCAAATTTGCTCCCCCACTCCGACGGCTTCCCATCTCCGGCGTCCTCTATTCCTCTTTATTCTCTCTTTTCTCTCGGCATCCTCTCTTTCTCTCTAATGTTCCTCCTCTGTTCTTCCTCTGCTTTTGTTTTTTTTTCTCCTTCCTCCTTCTAGTTTCAGAGAGAAGTGAGGAAAAAAAAAAAAATCAAAACGACGTGGTTTTAAAATTTCGGGCCATTCGACCCTCAGCAATTTTGAGCTACGAATGATTTTTGTTTTAAAATATTTATATGGATATTGTAACACGACCCCCATGCGCGAAGCACGTGGGGGGGAGGGGCCAACTATATTTGTTTTTAAAATGGTGAGTGTACTCATAAGAGAAAAAATGTGTACGAGTAGTAAAAAGGGGAAAATTTGTGCTTTTAAATCTATATATACTAGCATATCACTAGGGCTATGCACGGATTGTGTTTCACCACTTTGTCTTCTTTTTTTTTAAATGTCTTCTTTTTTTATTTTTATTTTTTATATTACATTAAAGTTTGTATTTTGATAATAATCATGTGTTGAACTTTTTGAGGAATTCATATGTGTTGGACTTTTGAAGGAATTTTTTTTATACTTATTCTTAATGCATTAAAGTGTTATTATGAGAGTAAGGTTGAGAGTTGGGAGAAGTTAATAAATGCTAAGATTTTTTTTTAAAATCAAAAATCAAGAAATTTAGATTGGGATATTGGAGTTCCCACAAAATTTAAGATTAGAAACCCCCTTTTCCTTAATATATATATATATATAGATTCTTTCTTCCTTTTTATTTTTTTCCTTATGATTGATAATACTAATTCCAACAACAATGCTAGGTAGCTCAAATTTTATGGCTCAAATGGCTCAAATTACTCAAAACGACATCGTTTTGAGTGTAAATAAGTGTAAAACGACGTCGTTTTGACAGATTTGAGCCACTTGAGCCACAAAATTTTGAGCTACCAAACATTTTCCCTAATTCCAATTACGGAAATGAGCGGTAGCTCGAAATTCGGAGCTCGAATTTGGCTTGAAACAAAAAAGAGAGAGAGAAGAAGAAAAGAGGAGGGAGGGAGAGGAGAGAAAGAGAGAAGCAGAGGGGAAAAGAGAGAGAGAGAGAAGACGATTGTCACCCAGCTGCGATCGTCGCCCCGCCCAGCCGTCGATCCGCTGATCGTCGCCCAGCCCAGCCCCGCCGCAGCCTCCGACGCCGTCGCCCCGCCTCCGCCTCCTCCTCCTCCGAATATTATGCCCCCCAGTCCTCCTCCTCCTTCTCCTCCCTCTCTCCTTCTTCCTCCTCCTCTTCCTCCTTTCTTCCTTCTTCTTCCTGGTCTTCGTTCTTCTTTTGCAAAAAACAAAGATATAGAGAAGATGAAGAAGATGGAGTTGAAAATAAGAAAAAGAAAAAGAAAAAAAAAAAAGGGGTCATTTTGACCCCTCGAACCACAGTCGAGTCACAACTTTCGAGTTACGAATCGGAACCGTTCCAATTAAGTTTTGGAAAATGCCTGGTAGCTCGAAGCTACTAGGCTCGAAAATGGCTCGAGAGGAAGAGAGGGAGAGGGAGAGGGAGAGAAAGAGAGGGAGAGGAGAAAGAGAAGGGAGGGAGAGGAAGAAGGTCGGCGTCGCAACTCCCCGCCCCGCCGTCGTCGCAGCTCCCGCCGCCGCCTCTGCTTCCTCCTCCGTCGCAGCCCCGCCGATGTCGCAGCACCACCGTCGTCTGCCCAGCCTCCCCTCCTCCTCAAACCGGTTTTTATGGCCCCCTCCCCTCCCTCTTCCTCCTCCTCCTCCTCCTCCTCTCCTTCTCTCTTTTTCTTCTTCGTTCTGCAAAACCAAGAAAAAAAAAAACAAAAAAAAACAAAAAAAAACAAAAAAACAAAAAACAAAACAAAACAAAATCGACACCAAAACGACGTCGTTTTAGTGTCGAGCCGCGACATTCGAGCTACGTAGCATAATCGTTAAGTTTTTGAGAACTTATTTTTTGGAAAATGATTTGGAGCCCTAAAACTACCCCCCTAATCTCCCTAATTTCCAATTTAAGCAATTGTTTCCTTTTTTTTTTTTACTTGATATGGAAATTAGGGGGATTAGGGGTTTTTTTTTAGGGGATGTAGCATGGTTGTTATTTTTTCGGCAATGCCACGTAGCTCAAATTTTGTGACTCAAAAGTGACTCAAATGGCCAAAACGACGTCGTTTTGAGTACAGAACAACATAAAAATGGCCAAAACGACGTCATTTTGGCCATTTAAGCCACTTTTGAGCCACAAAATTTGAGCTACGAGACATTTTTCTTATTTTTTACATCTTAAAAAAATAAAAAATGCTTTGGGGCTCGAACGCTTTGGCTCGAATGGTCTGAAACCGTGGGCTCACGCGCAGAACAGCTCTATCTCGCTCCCTCGCATCTTTTTTCTTAGTGTTAGTTCGCTCGTGGTTCTCCTCTTTTGTTACGCTATGTTTGGTAACTTAGGAGAGAAAAGAAAAGAAATGATTACTTAAGTAATAAGAGAAAAGAAAAGAAAAGAAATTATTATAATTTCTCTCCTTTTTGTTTGGATAAGTAAAAAATAAAAGAAAATAAATGATTGTGATTTCTCTCCTTCTTGTTTGGTTAGATTTCATTAAGAGAAAAGAAAAGAAATTATTTTATATTATATTACCAAAATAACCTTTTTATATTTTCAATCATTTTATTTCTTTTATTTTTATAGGGGTAAAATTGGTATTATGAAAATATAAACATTTGTGGGTTTATTTTCTCTCCCAATCTCTCCACTTTGGAAAGATTGAAAATAAGGATTATGAGAGAAATGAGTTTCTCTCCATTTCTCTCCATTTCTCTCCACTTAAGATAATCAAACAAGAAAGAGAAATACATTCTCTCTATTTCTTTTCTTTTCTCTCCAAATCCCTCAATCCAAACACAGTGTTAGTGTTACACCAAAGCTCTCTCTCTCTCTATTGCTCTGTCTCTCTTTATTGCTCTGTTTGTCATCATCTCCGAATCATTCGAGTCTATTTCCTCCGAAACGACGCCGGGAAGTTGTTGTTCTGTCAGCTCCTCTCTCTTCCCAAACGACACCGGAAAGTTGCACTGTGGAAAAGACTGTCATCCTGCTCGGTGGTCAGCGGGATACTCCTCTCACAAGTTTGCGCTCACACCCTATTCCCTCACTGCCGGATTACCGACCAATTTCTTTCGAATCTTAGGTAAACTCAAAACTCGGGTTTTGTATTTTGCCCCAATAATTTTAGTTAACCTTTTTTCTGGTTTCTGGTGAATTTGTGATTTTGCCCTAATAAAATCATCGTGCTCGGTGAATTTGCCCCAATAATTTCAATTTGCTATCTGTAAATTTTTTTTTTTTGGTGGTTGTGGAATCAGACCCAATGTTAAACTCCTTCCATTGTATTGATGCATTCCAATTGTTTGATGAAAGTCCCCATAGAAGTATCCTGATTTTATGTTATGAATTCAAAAGTCTGATCTGTAATATATATATATATATATATATATATATATATATATATTTGTGTGGTTGTTCTGGAAGCTAGCCATCTGTTAAAAACCAAATAAATTTTCTTTGAAACTATTTTTATATAGTTTTGGGATGATTTGTAACTTGACAAACCCAACAACTTAACAAACCAACTTCATCTATTAAACATCTCCATCTGAGTTTGATATGTTGCCTTCTCTTGATGCTGAAGTATAGCAAAGTAACAGCAATGAGTAATGACAAGAAGCCAAAGCTCAATCCTGCAAAAAAAATTTGAATTAATCCATAATCTTTCTTGTTTTTTGTTTGACTATTGTTTCCCTGAAAATGGAACACTGTTTTTGGTTTCATTAGTTTGATCTCTTTCTATTTTTTGTTTCATTAGTTTGATCTCCAGAACACGTGACTTTCACGTGAATCAAATTTTGGAGGGAAACCACTTTTGAGCCATTCGGGCCAATGCCCATTCGGGCTCTGTAGCAGATCTGTAAAAAAATGCACACTAAAAATCATATTTTAAAAATCATTCTTTAATAAAAAATTATATAAAAATGATGAGTATTTAATTATTATTTATTTATTTTTACCAATTTAAATTAAAAAATCAAAATAAATTCTGAAAATTCAAAAAAAAAAAAAAACAAAAAAACCAGAGAAAATGTCATGCCTTTCCTTCTTGTCTCACATTTGATTGTATAACTTGAATTTGGAGGGAAAAAGAGAGAGCGAGAAGATGCCAGTGGCACGACCCGAATCATCTAGTGCAAGGGTCATCGCTCACCTCGACATGGACTGTTTCTACGTTCAAGGTTTCCTCTCTCTCTCTCTCTCTCTCTCTCTCTCTGTGTTTTAATTAATTGTTAGGGTTTTTAGGGCACTTTTATTCTGGACAATGAAGTGTTCTGTTTCAATGAATTCAATGGCGAAACCCAACATTTTCCCTTTGATTTTCTACATTTATTGGGTTACAAACATACTGCTTCAATTTTGTTTTCTGTTTATTTATTGAAATTATTAAGTATCTGATCACTGTTATTCATAATCAAACTCTTTTTCATATTATAACCCAATTAAGCAATTTTACAAGCATGTAACATGCAAAACCATAAGAACCCAATTCTGCAATTTTATAAAGATGTGATACATGACCATTGTCTTTAATTCTTGACCCTATTATGCTCTATTGGTTCACTGGAAAGTGAGATGGAAATTGGAATATAATAGAATCATCGTTATTGGTAATGTAATTTTTAATTTTGTTTTAGTCAACCAAACATGAAAATGGATATTTTGATGGAATGATCATTCCATTTCAGTAAACCAAACATTTTGTGGAACTAAAACATGTATGCTTCGGAGCAGGCTGTGCAGTTCATGATGCTATTTTTTGTTCATTTCTCAAATTATTATTTAACTGATCACCGTTATTCATTATCAAACTGTTGCATTATAATCAAATTAAGCAATTTCACAAGCATGTAACATTTGAAACCATAAGAACCCAATTTTGCATCATGATTTTAATTGTAAATAATACACGTGGGTTAAAAATGCATATCAAATAGAAATTGACTTCGGTTTCGTTACATCATATATGGAATAAAGTTTAGTTTAGATGAAGAGACAATCTTTTTGTCATTAACTGAAATCAAATATGATTTTGCAAACCCTTGCCAATTATCGTATGTTTTCCCTATTTTTGTTTGCATGTCACATTGCAGTTGAGTGCAAGAACACCGTTCTGGTAGAGCTCCCATTTCATTGTTTTCAGTTTTCCTTAAACAATGATGGGCGAAGGCTCACCAAAAGAGAGAATAACATAATTTTCGTTGTGGACTTTCTTACGTTGTGATATGGGATCCTTGATTTGGTCAGGCTAATTGGTATTTGTTTTGCCTATGTAGTGGAGCAACGTAAACAGCCCCATTTAAGGGGTCAGCCCACTGCTGTGGTACAATACAACTCCTGGAAAGGTGGGGGTTTGATTGCTGTCAGCTATGAGGCCCGTAAATATGGGGTGAAGCGGTAAGTATTCGTTACTTATATTTTCTGAGTACTTCATGTATGATTGGATCTTCTTTGACTGGTGAAATCTATTATGTGGGTTTTTCAAGTTCAATGCGAGGTGATGAAGCGAAGCAAGTTTGCCCACAAATCCAACTTGTCCAAGTCCCAGTTGCTCGTGGTAAAGCTGACTTGAGCATATACCGAAATGCGGGTTCAGAGGTTTAAAGAATTCATAGGCGATCTTGACAGTTTTAAGATTGTTATATGTAGAAATTCACTTTGAAAAGGAACTCATGGTTGAGTAAGGTTCAACTTGCAGGTGGTTTCTATTCTTGCAAGGAAGGGTAGATGTGAGCGTGCTTCAATTGATGAAGTGTATCTTGACCTCACTGATGCTGCTGAAGCAATGTTAGCAGAAACTCCTCCAGAGAGCTTGGAAAAAATTGATGAAGAAGCTCTAAAATCTCATATCTTGAGTCTTAATGAGGTAATTAATGGTGCTTCCCTGACAAACAGCACTGCTCAGAGCATGAATGTTCAGAGTTTGAGAAGATTTTGAAACTATTGATGTTAAAGATATTAATCATTATATCATGTTTAAGTAATGTATTTTAGGGCAAGTCAGCAGAAATGCAAGATAGGATGTTTGATAAAGAAATTCTTCTAAATTGTCTGCAATTTGCTCCCTTTGGCCCACCAAATCACAAAGATATTAATATCATTTGAATATTCTACTATTTTTGAGGTTTTTGTTTGTTTTAATGCATAAAAACTCAATAGTTCTGGAATAACTTAGAAAACACAAAAGTGAAATTTAAATAATTTGACAAATTTTGGTTTTTCACTTCTTCATTTTTTATTTTTTATTTTTTATTTTTTTTTATAGTCAAGGAGCACACATACAACAAAATTTTTTTGGTAGGCTTTCTTTGGGACGTTTAAGTTGGAGTATGACATGGAATTGTCAATTGATGTCGAATGAGTACTATATTTGCGGGTTGGAAGTTCAAGAAGGTTCAATCTTTTAAGTTTTAAGCATATGATAGGCTTTATTTGGCAGTTGAAGTTCTTTTGGCGTTCTACGTTGGTGATTTTCATGACATTTAGTACGTTACAAATCCGAGAATTTTATTTTATATATATTTTTTGTAATATTAATTAGATAATCAAAGAAACAATGCATTGGTTTATAAAGTGTATGCAATGTTATTAGATTTCAGTATTGGCTATTGCTATACATACGTTAGAATTGTTCTTTGTTGAGGAATGTATACCAAATGGTCGATGACACATTGAACCTTTCATTTGAAAAATTGAGATAACAGATAATCAATATTTTCAGATAATTAATTTATAGCATGTAATCACATTGGATTAGATGCTATTGTATCAGAATTTTCAGATTTAATGTAAATCTCTCTACCAAGAAACTAATTGGTGAGGGAATAATTGAAGAAGTTCTTTTCTTGAATGTCTTAATTCCATGCCTGTTCATTTTGCATTTCCAACTGCTGCTATTCTAATATTGGTGTTGGATCTAGGATGGAAGTGATCACAAAGACAATGTGAGGGAGTGGCTCCACAGGAGTGATGCCGATTGACCATGATAAGTTGTTAGCTGTGGGCCTTATTGTTGCAGAACTTTAGGATGCAAGTTTTGAAGGAAAACTGAGTTCACATGTTCTGCCGGAATTGCTCATAACAAGGTGGGATCCAGTGTGCAATTTCGTTGTTTGTCTTTTATATTGCATCATCTTATGGAAGGGCAACTATCTTCATTTGCAGATGCTGGCCAAACTAGTAAGTGGTATGAATAAACCTGCACAACAAACTGTTGTGCCCTTCACATCTGTTAAAGGATTGCTTGAACCTTTACCTATAAAGAAAATGTAAGATTTTGCTTCAGATAGTCATATTACTTGTTATTTCAATTCTTAAACTTCAATTTTCTGTTGAAATGCTATGTATTGTTGTCATATTGCTTATTTCTTTTTATTTGTTAAAGAAATAATTACATTTTCTCTTTGTTTTAGCAGTATTTTTAACATTTCTTTTTACAGTGGATGAAGTGGCGAGCTAGTACGGTCTCCTAAAAAGCAATGCAGCACTGAATATGCTTTGACACAAAATTTACTTGCAGGAAGCAGCTTGGGGGAAAGCTTGGGAGTTCCTTACAAATTGACCTTGGTGTGAATACTGTTGGGGAGCTATTGCAGTTCTCAGAAGAGAAGCTACAAGAACGTTATGGCGTAAATACCGGGTCCTTATCTATCTCTAAGCACTGTGTTAGAATGTTTGTGGTTCCCAGATTGTTAGCAAAATTCATTTGAACAAATCTACCTGGATTTTTAAAAAAAAATCACTATTATCTTGCCCTTTAAATAATTTCAAATTAGTCCAACTCCACTTTAACTGACATGATTTCTTTCGTAGTTTGATTCTCCTTTTTAACTTCTTTCAAATCTTGGCCAAATTTTGGCCAGTTCATGTCATCTCTCTTCCCAAAATTTTCATTGGATTTATCAATTTTTCCTGAGTTTCATTTTTCTAAGTGCGATTATTCCTAGACTTAAAAATGATATCGGTAACTATACATTTTTTCTTTTAATTTTTGGCCCAATGATCATGACAGGATTTGACCACACAATTTTATGCGACCTTTCTTTGAAGTGGTCAAAACTCTTATAGGATTATTGTTTAGCATATAAGGTTTATTTGAACTCTAAAGGAGGATGCTTTTGAGCTAGATGCTTATTTGGATGTTACTTCTGATTCCATCTTTTTCTTGCAATTCAGAACTTGGTTATGGAACATTGCCAGGGGAATTAGCGGGGAAGAGGTAGAGGGTCGCCTTCTTCCCAAAAGTCATGGTTCTGGGAAGACATTTCCTGGCCCTCGCGCTTTGAAAAAGATTGCTTCAGTATGTATTTGTTGCCTATTAGTCTTTCTACAGAATCATGCTGCTTCTGTTCTTCTTATTCATTTTAATATTTATTATATTTATCTAAATGTATTAGTGAATCTACATAATCAATTGTGTAGTTGAAGTTTCTTCATTAATTCCTTTTCCTTTCTCTGCATTAATTCGCATAGCACTGCAGTTTCTTGATGATATTGTGGTTCTCTTATGTTGACGTGGTCAGTTTAGACTTGGGATTGATGCTAGATGTGGCTTTTTAACCATTTTGTTTATCAAAGTTAAAATGATGCAAACAAGGAGAGGACTGAGAAAAAAGAAATTTAAACAGAGAGAAATTTGGAAGAAAAAAAGGGGGCTTAGTTTCAAGGTGAGATCCACTAGGGACATAGATATCTTTGCAGATCTCTGATTTTGTTTGTTTGTGATAACTTCTCTTTTCATGGTCCTATAAACAGTCACAATTTCAGCCACCTAACTACTCAATGAAGCCCAAGTTGTTCCAAACCTTTTCCCCTACCCTTTAACCTTTGATTTAACTCCAAAAACCCATAAAATTATTGCTCTCTAGAGACTTTCATCACCTATTTGCTGAAAATCCTGTGACCTGCACCATTGAAAAGCAAACCAATTATGATTATCACCCATTTCTAGCTAGAAAACCTAGACGTTGCCTTCTACTCTCTAAAACCTCAACTTTCTTGCCCTAAAGCCTCCACAACATTAATTGTAGGAGCATTATTACAAGTTTTCTTAAGGTATCCTACATCAGTATCACCTTCAAAGTCTGGCCACTTCCTAGCCCTTCCCTTCTCCATCCATCGCTCTTAGCACATTTACTATGCCTTTTAGATCCCTAACCTACTAGCTATTCATGATATGAGGCCACTAAGTAATCAATTTTAGGTTGTTCTTTTCTTAGGTTGCAAGTGCCATCAAACATTCAAAAAGCTAGTTTTTATTTGGTAAGTAAAGTACTCTGTCAGAACTCTACATTAGCCTATTAAGATGTATCATGTTTATTTTTCGTAGTTTTTTATATGGGCTGCACCCTCTTGATGCCTTTTTTTATATAATTATCTTTATTATCTTTATTCGTAAAAAATGTTTATTTTTCATAGTTTTATTATTCAAAATAACTGTGGCATCTGCATGTCCAAAATTATGCCTTGGCGATCACCTTTTATTGGGATTTGATTTGTTTATATCGAAGTGCCAGTAATGCCATGTCTTCATTCATAAAAAATTCTTTGGAGATATCTTATGATGATGGTTTGGTCATTCTTTGTCTGTTACTCTGTTTCAGGTTGAACACTGGCTTAATGAACTTTGTGAAGAACTGAGTGAACGCCTTCATTCTGACCTGGAGCAGAATAAGCGAATTGCACATACACTCACTTTGCATGCTAGAGCTTTCAAGGTAGTTACTTTTTCTTCTGATTCTGTCTTTCACATCTTAGATAAGCTTTCCTTCTCTGGGCAATCCAAATGTTTGTAAATATTTTGAATACCTCAACTCCAACACCTAGTTCTGTTGATTATGCCATCCTGCAGTCCAGTGACTCTGAGTCGCAGAAAAATTTTCCTTCCAAGTCATGTCCATTGAGGTATGGCTCTGCCAAGATCAAAGAAGATGCCCTGAACCTATTTCAAGCGGGGTTACGTGAATACCTTGGCTCACAAAGAATCAAGGCTCAGGGAAGTCACTACAATGGATGGGGAATAACTTCTCTTTCTGTTACGGCCAGCAAAATAGTTTCTATACCATCTGTAAGTTCAAATTTTTTTGTTGTCTCATATTTTATTATCATGCAATGTCCATTTTTGAACAACATATTTATACTTGCCTGGATATGTAATTTTTAGTAGTAGGAGTTTGCCTTGCCATTAACATGTTATGATGTCATTAAACCCAAACCTAACAACTCTGCAAGGATCATACTAATTAACCTGGGTTAAAGAAGCTTCAGAGACCTTGATAAAACTATTGACACCTTACTGTTGCATCACATTTGCTCTGTACTTTTGTGGATGTCCAATGAGCATTGCTGAAGTGAGCTTTTACTGACAGGAATTGAAGTTGGGTTGGTGACAAGTGGAGCTAAGTTTGGTATGACATAGGCTATGCAACTTTGAACAGTTTTAACTTAAGAATTGGACCAAGCAGACTTAAATTGGTTAGTTTGGTTTCATTCCTTATGGGACTTAGTTTAGTCGGCTCAATAATTTAAAAATTGGGGATGATCAGTTTGGTTTTGATTGATGGATGGGGTAAATATTTTGTCCTTATATACTAATGCTTTCTCACCCTTTAGATTTCACCATTTAGTTCTTGGGTTTTTAATATATTTCCTGGTTTGATATTGCCCTTTATTGTATATTTCTAATAATGATAGTCTATGTTGCGGCATTAAACTCTCTGAAATAACCTTGCAATCTTTACATATTAAGCAACACGCTCTTCTTACAAGAAAATAATCTATTTGACTCTTATTTGACCTACTTTTAAAAGTTATTAAGTGTTCTTCTCCAGCCTCATTTCGGTCTCCAAAAACTATATCCACCATGTATTCTCTCATACCCTTAGTCATCTTTTTCTACATTACCGTTGAAATCTCCAACTATAATTATCTTCTCTCCAACAGATATTTCTTGCATTAGTTCATCCAATTGATTCCAAAATTGTCCTTTAAGATATTCCTCCAAACATATTTGGTCAATACTCTCAAAACCGTTGTGCTGGCTGATACCGCGATCTAAGACCATTCTTCTAACGAAAACTTTAATGAGATGAGCATATTGCAGTACATGTAGTGCCTACAAATTATCTTGTTTCCCACTCATTTAAATATTGAAACATAATTTCTTCTTCTTTTATTATTATATTCAATACTGGCTCTTGAATACTTTTGACAGGGGACATGTTCAATCATGAAATACTTTCATGGCCAAGATCAGTCCAACTGTTTGTCCAAGCAAGTGGATGACAGATTTGTCGCAGAGGCTGCACCATTGTCACCCTCCGGTACTGTTCTCATACTGTATGCTGCTTTGTTTATTTTTACTTTAGTTTTACCATTAGTTTTGCAATTTTGGTGAAGTATGGCATTCTTTCAGGAACTGAAAGATATTCAGAGTGCATACAACTGAACCGCCCATAGAATTCCGTGAGGAAGAAACAAGGATTAGGTATGCCATGCCAAGTCTGGATCAACAGGAAAGCAAGGGAGAAGTATCTACGAGAGAGGTTTGCATTAATGTTGGCTTAAATTTAGTTTATTGATTAATTGTTTTAATGGGTACCAATATATTGTTGCAAGAAAGCTAAGGCAGTTACGATGCTTTTACATCTGTCAGTCTAAGGTTTTAACAACCAACTGCTCTAGAAGCTTAACCTGTTAGAAAGCAGTGTAGCTTGTTATTTATATCCTCACACCCCTTCAGTAAGCTGTGGAAGTAATAACTGGTTTCACTTGATCACATGACATTAGAGCTGCATGACCTTCAACAGTAGCTCTGATGCATCATATCTGATTGTATTATTTGCAAATGGTTTTGTCTTTGTAGGATACATGTGAAACCATGCAATCCACTGATGACCAGGTGATATCTTGTTCTTTGTCCAAGCAGGCACATGATGCTTTCATCCAAGAAACTTCAGCATTGTCATCCTCAGGTAGTGATCTTGCTCCTTGGCTTTGATCCGGTCATTCTTTTCTTTCTACCTTCTTTGTTGTTACTTTCTTTTTTGTTTTCGTTTTATCTTCCTTTTGCATTATTAGCTCCTGGATTTGCATTAGCATATCATATAGTCAGTTTTATCTGTGTTAGTCTTTTAGTTCTGTTTCTTATGAGATTATGATCATAGTTAGTTTAGTTTTGGACTATTGGCTAGATTAGTTATTTGGCTTGACTTTTAAAATAGACTTATTGGACTTGTGCTTCTGGATAGTCACGTTATGTGCACATCACAGCAGAGCTTTGTGCATTTGAACACAAAGGTCTTTTCGAATGAGAATGAGTTGATGCTATGTAACTGGATACTAAAGTGATCACTGTTCGAATACAAGGTGGTTCGTTTAAATGCAGTGCCTTTTGTTTGGACATATATGCCACTTGTATGGCAATATTGTATGCGTTTCCTTGCATATGCGGAACGGAGTTTTGGTAACTTCTAAGTACCTGTTCCCTTAGTTTTTCATTTTTTTTTTCCTTTCTATATATACATGCCTTGACTTATTTGTTAGGGTAACAAAGAGTTGAGGATTCATTGAGCATTGGGAGAACTTGAGAGAGCTTTTCATATAGTCCATATTCCTTCTTCAAGTTTTTTAGTGATTTTTGAGTGTGCAAAGGTCTTGGAGATCTTTGTGTTGAATCTAAAACTTGTGAGTGCGTGTTGGAATTGGTTCCTTGGGTAGCTCTGCATTTATATGGATTTATGGCGTACATTGATCGATGTATGTAGCTGATTGCCTTCGTTTAGATTGACGTGACAGTGAAGATTTGAAGGTACAAGTGAAATTGGAACTACCCTTGGTGTTTAGTAAGTAGGATCTATGTGTCTGATTTGATGAATCTCGTACTGGATATTGATTACTAGTAGTTGTTTGCGTCTCTGGTTTTTTCCTGAGTTCGGGTTTCCTCGTAAATCCTATCTCTTCAAATTGTTTAAATAACTTAGATTAATTTGAATTAAATATGCTGGATTAAAAGATTCCTTTCAGCTCTGTTTAAACTGAAAAAATAAATGCACTGTTTGGCATGTTCATTTTTTAAAACCCACCTCATAGGGACTGAAAGCTGTTTGGCGCTGAATCCAGTTGAGCCACACAGAGAATTCTGTAAGGAGGAAATTGGGATCAAGAATTTAATGCATGGTATGAGACCACAGGATCACAAAAGAAAGATGGTGAAAGACAAGGTTTGAATAAAATCTTCCCTTTTTGTTTCACAGTTTTATTGTTGTTTTCTTCTATTAAGATCTGCATTTATCTGTTCACAAATGGAAAAAAAAAAAAAAAAAAAAAGGGGAGAAAAAAGCCTCAGCGACAATTTGTGACTTGTTACCCACGATTCATTTTCTAAACTGCCCGTTGTGGCAGGGATCATCTACAATCTTGAGGTTTTTTCAGAGTTGCAACGACTCTTCCTCTTCCCCCAAGCAAGAGCATGTTAGAACTATTGATGAAACTAAAGCATCTTCATCCTCGAGTAATTCTCAGATCTACCTTTAAATCCAAATTCATGCCAAGTCTCTCTCTCTCTCTCTCTCTCTCTCATGTTTGATTTTGGTGCAGGCTTTCAGTCAGTAATTGGCAGTTCTGAGCTGATTGAAGCTGAGCTATGCAAAGAGAACCTGCTTAAACAGACGGGAACACATAGTGGCATGTCAATTTTAGGTCGGGACGTGTGGGATTACAAGATTGATGAGATTGACCCTACCGTGGTTAAAGAGTTACCACTGAAATCCAAGAAGAGTTGCAAGTGTGGCTCCGACCTCAGAAGCGGGTAGCTAATATTGGCAAACGTGGGTCAAGTATTGCTCATTATTTCTTGCCCACGAAAAATACATAAGCAAGTCGAAAGTAATCAAAACCATCATTTTCTCTGTTTTATTTATTTATTTTTTTATGAGCCGCTTCCCTGTAATTCATATGAAAATGGGGTCTCGAAAACCCAAAATCCTTTCAATCCATCAAGATTTACATCTTAGGTCTTCATGTTTGCACATGTAGTGTTTTTAGTTGGTAAATCCTTTCTTGTATCTAATCTTTATACCTGTGTGTAAATCGTCCCTTTTTTCTTTCCCTCGTGCAATGCATTTCAATGCTTGTAAACATTTTCAGATCGCTCTCTCAAATATTTGTCAGAACTTGGAGTTTAAGATGTAATTTTTATTATTTTTTATTTTATATATATTTGTATTTTTTACTTTTGTTCTCTCTCTACTCAATTGGGCTACTATAAAACCAGATTATTGGAATTTAATGCTAAAAATGTTTTTGTTAAAGCTAAATAGACCAGGGGGTGAGGTGGGAGCAGGGTCCTCGACCCATACTATTACTCACCTATTGTCATTGCTACTGATATAAATGTAGAATGAAAAAATTATGTTATCACTATAACAATAATGGGAGCACTTCAATTTAATAGTAGACATAATGATTAAATAGGTGTAGAATTATGATAATTTAATAATAAAAAATAATGGGTAAATCACACGTCTTTATTTGTTTTAGATTTTGTAGTTTCAATTTGAACAATTTTAATTTACACTTTCATTTTTGTTGTAATGTAACCACAACGAATAGTTTAGAGCAATCTTAGTTTTTTTCATATTATTTGTTCCCCGAAAAAATGAAACAAAAAGCCTAATGCTTTTATGAGAAATTTGTTGATTTTTTTTTTTTTGTCTCCACATTTTGTTGATTTTCCATAAACACGAACTATTGTGCTTGCAGTTGACTCCATAAGCATATAATACTTTGGAGTTTATGCAGTAAAGAGCACACCAATAGGCATTTCGTCCTAGTTACCGGCACGTGTAAAGTGCATGCCAGGACTACAAAGGATGTTTTAGGTATTTTGCACTTTACTTCATCTATATAAGGATATTTTAGTTATTTTGCTTAAGCCATTAACAGACTTAACAATGGACCTTAGTTTACAAATTACCCGGGTTATGTGCTTATTTTTAAATGACAATACTTATACACACATGGGTCAAACACAAGGGGGTAACTAAAGTTGTGTTATCAGAAAACGCTAATACCCTAGCGAATTACGTATTGGTACGCATGTTTCGAAACATTGTACACCTCCGTTCTAGAACGGTAAATTTAGTGATTCGAAACGATTCCAATTTTTTTTTTTCTAATATATTTCCTTAGGAGGAAAAAAAACAAATATAATTTACTAAAATATAAAGTGAGTTAAGTTTTGACAAGACAAAAATATCAAAAAATGGAAGAAAAAAATTTAAAAATACATTTTATTGGATGACTAATAGTTAAAAGAAAATTCCTCTAGAAGTATCTTAAATTTTTAAGTGTAATATATATAAGTCTACCCCTATCGTACCACATTTTAGAGCATGTGACGTACCACGTTTCCATTCCCGTTTCATGTACCAGAATGATTCACGTTCTAGGTAATATAGAAATAAAGTGAAATTTGTCCTATAATTTTTTTTTTGTTTTTGTTTTTTTGTTTAAAACCCTTTTGAGATATTCTCTAAAATTTGTTGAAAATTGACTATGATTAGCACAACCATGTAGTCGAGAGTTTTTTTTTTTGGATAGTGTTGGGTAAAGATCATTACTGGAGGATAGTGTTGTAATTTTTTTCTTTTTATAATAAATAAAGAAATTTGTTAAGATTACATGATGCGGAATTATTATTTCTAAAAAAATTGTCTCTAGTTTCTATTTGTGTCCACAAAATAAATAAATAGATAAAGAAATGTGCTTAAAAGAACCAAACTTTCAAATACTAGATCAGGATATAAATGATTTTCATTCCTATCAGAAAATATCTTATAGTATTTAGTTGTCCTGTTGAATAGTCCAAACTTGGCTAATGATAAGTTTTTTAGCCATTAGCTTCAATTGAGGTCTAAAAGTTTGCTTTATGAGTTTAACCATTATAATTTTGTCGGATTTTTCATTTTTTTTCCCCTAGTGGTATTTTCAGTTATGCTATGTTTGGTTGGAGATTTGAGAATAGATTTGGAAAGGAAAATGAAAAATGTAGGTGAAATGTGAATGAAATATACTTACATTTCACCTAATTTCACACACCTTTTCCCTTTCTCATTCTAAACTCCTTCCCAAATCCTCCAACCAAACACAGCGTTAGTATAAAAGCTGCTTAACCCTTTTGTTTCTTTCTTCTTCTTTTTTTCTTCCTCTTTTTCATTCTGCTAAGGTCATCTTTTTTCCTTAGTAAAATCATTCAGTATCATTGCCACTTTAAGGAATAACTAGAAATCTGATTTTTGTATTTTCAATTGGATTCTTTGTGTATGATATCAAAATGGAGATGATAAAGAATGGAACACAAAATTGTGTTTTCCAATTCTATTTTTATCCTTCAATGATCGCTTTTATTTCCTTTAATTTTCCATCTGTTAAAACATACGCCCTTGCCAATTGACTTTTTTCAACTTTCATCCTCCCCAGCCTAAGTTTTGCAACAAATCAAATTTGATGTTAGAATTAACACTATGTTTGGAAACTTAGGAAAGAAAACAAAAAAAAAGGGATTACTCAAGTTATAAGAGAAAAAAAGAAAAGAAAAGAAATGATTGTGATTTCTCTCTTTTTGTTTGGATAAGTAAGAAATAAAAGAAAAGAAATGATTATGATGTCTCTCATTCTTGTCTGTCTGGTTAGATTTTATAAGAGAAAAGAAAAAAAAAATATTTTATGTTATATTACCAAAATAACCTTTTTATATTTTCAATCATTTTATTTCTTTTATTTTTACAGGGACAAAATTGATATTATGAAAATATTGATTTCTTTTTTCTCTCAATCTCTCCACTTTTAGGAAAATTGAAAATGAGGGTTATAAGAGAAATGAGTTTATGTCCGTTTCTCTTAATTTCTCTCCACTTAAGTTATCCAAACAAATAAAAAAATACATATTTTTCCATTTCTTTTCTTTTCTTTTCTCAACAAATCACTCAATCCAAACATAGTCTTCTCTGTCTTATGGAGTCAAGCCTTCTGTTTCTAATATTTCGATTTGTAGAATTTGGACAATCCCCTTATATGTTTTTGAGTATTAACTCTTATTTTTTGGAAACTAACTATTGCAGTTGATTTTTTATTAAAATATATATAAAAATAAAAATAAAGAGGAAATTATGATAGTAATTTTTTGGGAAAATCGGTCTAGGGTCCCTCACCCACTTTTCATAATGGAAGAGATCCACAAAATTATTTTTTGATGTCTGAGATTCCTCCCATCTATCACAGAGAAATTCAGCCCCCTTCCTTTTGTCTACTCTCACGCACACACATAGACATGTACATACATACATACGGAGAGAGAACAGTTTGAAGAATCAGATCGATCATGGAGTCGAGATCGAGTATCGGAGGAGAGAGAGAGAGAAAAGTGGTGGTGAAGAACGATACGGCGGAGTAAGACGAAGGAGTGCGGCGGCGGCCAGAAGCGTCAATCGCTCGCATGATTTTAGGGTTTTGATGGAGTCCTTGATGCTTTTGAGGACTGATTGGGAGAGAAACCTCTCGGTTCTTGAGATGAGGTTATCTTCGGTCATCTCCAGAATCTATCCGGTGCAGCGGAGATGAGCAACGTTTGAAGACTAGAGCTCGATCTTAACTCCGTAACAGAACTTGGCAGCGGTCTCGAAGGCCTCAGAGCCGCCCAGAAATTCAGGGAGAGAGATGTTGCTATAGGCCTCTTGTTCTTCCTCTTCTTTGATCTCTTTGCCACCGTCAATTTCTCCTTCTGCAGCATCAACAGATGATTTTTGGACCCTACTAAGCTATCATCCATACTCTGTTGATTGGTGTGAAATGACAAGAGTAAATGGAAATTTGAAACATCAGTACAACCACTTACAACCAAAATACAGCACTGAATTTGAAAATTTTCAGTAATTTTCCCACGGTTTTTCGGAGACCAAACACATGCACAAGTGAAGGAGGTTGCAGAGAATTTTTCAAATTTCTCTGGAGTGGTAATTTTGTGGAAAGAACTGTGAAGTCAGAGAAATTTTCAAATTTCTCTGGAGTGGTAATTTTGTGGGAAGAACTGTGAAGTCAGAGAAATTTTTCAAATTTTTTAGTGGTAATTTTGTGAGAAGGCCTGTGAAGTCAAAGAAAATTTTCAATTTGTTACTCTCAAATTGAAGTTTGATGCAGGATGATGAAAGCTTGGTTTCACCAGCAAACACAAGGCCGATGGCTCTCGTGATTTCCACTAGGAACCACACTCCACTTCTAGAATTTTGGAGATAGAACTGTCACTGTATGGAAATTCCTATGTTATGCTGAGTCCAGATATATTACAAAACCAGAGAAATTCTCAATTGTTATTTTTCTAAACCACAAGAAATTCTCAATTGATATTTCAATGACAAACTAGAAAATTCTCAGATTTTTCCAGAATTTCTCTAGTCCTGGTAAGTTGCCATTGTTATCTCTCTAATGTTGCTTACATATTACATGTGGAATTTTTCCAGCTGAATTCAGTTGAACATGTTGCTTACCTAATGAATCACAATGATTTGGATGTGAGTTTACTGTATGAATTGTTTATTTTCCCTTCCTTTCTCAATCAACATAGAAATTCTGAGAATATTGAACCAGAGAAATTTTGAGAAATTTAAAATTTCTCTGGGCAAATTTCTCTGGATCAAATTTCTTCCTCTGGACTGAAATTTCTCTGGACTGAAATTGTGAAAATATTGTTGAGGGACCTTAGACATTATGAAAATATTTGATGTCCTTTATATTGTAAAATGTTAATATCAGGGACCTGAAAAAAAATACCCCTAATTTTTTAACTAAAAAAACCAACCAAAAAAAATGCTTATATGTTTTTTTTTAAAGTGAAACAGGCAAAATAAAATAAAAATAAAAATGAAAACAAAATAAAATAAAATAAAGACCAAAAAAACCGGGGGAGAGAGAGAGAGAGAGAGAGAAAAAGAAGTCGAAGCAGACGGAGTAGAGGCGAGGCACGTCGGCTGCGGCTGCCATCACCACTGTCCTCGGCAAGGCACTCCGGAGCATACTCAGTAACTAACCCTAAACCCCTCACTCTCTCTCTCTCTCTCTCTCTACATGTTGAATCTCTAATTTTTATGTAACTTGAAAGAATTACCATCTAAAATCAAACCCTAACTGTCCAAATCCCTGTAATTAAGGTCTTCAATTTGCTATTGATCTGTAAATTTTGTGAATTTGGGGGGCTCAATCTGAAAACAAGAACAATACAAGCCTGGTAGTACTGTTAATTTAAAAAATATAATAAAAAAAATTTGGGCACAACAAAAATATTTAGAAGAACAAACCTTTGAAGCATTCAAGCTGATTTGATTCCACCGGCCATTTCTGGTTTCGAAAAATTGAACAAGGAAATAGTACTGTGATTCAATCGCGCATAGTCAATTAATTGCCACCTTCAAAGTAATCAATCGCTAAATTAAGAGTATAAATTATAGGATTCGTATAGTAATAAATGTGTAGTTGGTGTCTAATGAAGAAAACAGAGAGGGTTGAGGAGGGTGTACCAGAGCTCTTCCGCTACATCAGCGGAATCCTCTAAGATATGCCTGGTGCGGTAGCTCTGATAAACCTTCTGCACCCACATGGTTTACTAGGTCATCCTCGGTACTTACTCAAAATTCTACTCACATTTGAGTAAAAATTTGAATAGAAGTTTTATTTGATACAAACCACTTCAATAGACAACTCAGATTAAGCATGAAATTTTTGAGTAAAAGGTTTACTATTGACGAAGTGGTAATTTGAGAGCCACAAAATAGTCTTGAAAATTTAGAGTAAACATTGTGTCTTCCTTGATTTGGTAAAAAATTAAGTAAAACTCAATTTAGTGTAAGTTTGGGTCAAGGAAATGAGGGTGTTTTGAGTGTTTTTTACCCAAATTTAAATTTGATATAGCTTTGAGTCAAGGATTGGAGATGCCCCAAGGAGGTATTAGAGAGGATTAGATATTAATATTTAATGCATAAACCTGCAATGCATGCATTTAACTAACAAAAACACAAGGAGGCAGTCCTCCAATACAAGGAAAAAAGACTTGACAAACTTAAAGTTCTATATATCCTGCTGTGAACTTTGAATTCTGATTGCATCATTTCTTCAAATCTGAACTTAGATCTCGGTATATGTTTTTGGATTCACATTCCAATATTTATTGGATCGTCAAATTTTTTTTTTTGGTGAAAGATTTTGCATTAAAACAATAGCAACAGCTACAAACAAATCAAGAACATACACCCGAAATCAAACATACAAAAGCCAAGCGAGAAAACAAACTTCCACCCTGTAGCCAAAAACAAAAAGAGAAAAACTAGCCAACAACAATAGTATGCATATGATCACTTAGTGACTGAAAATCCTAGAAGAAATGCCCCAATCATCACACATTCTTCCAGCACTAGGACAAAATTCCACATTTCGTAATGAGCTAAGCTTAGCTCTAATATCACCCACTGGCCCATCCAAAACCACATGAACAGGTAGATCTATCTTCTTGAATATTTATTTTTTTATTTTTTATTTTTTGATCAACAACAAGCTTTATTGATAAAAAAAAAAAGAAAAGAGGATAAGGCATCCTCTTACAATAGGACAATGAGAATACAAACACAAAAAAATCCCGAAATAAAGCTAAACACAAGCAAAGACTACATAGCCACACTGACACCCAGTCTTTAGCTAACAAAAAAAGTGGAACTCCCTTAATAAGAGTTCCCTGACGCCCAAAAAAAAGATAAGTGACAAACATGATCCCACAAACTGCCCACTTCCCGAAACTTCTCTTCAAACAACCTCTGATTTCGCTCCATCCATAAAACCCAAAAAATTGCGAAGACTGCACAAGACCATAGAACTTTGGCTCTCTTCGATCCTCCAAAAGTACGAAAATCAACTAGAAGCATATGCACACTCCCTTTTGGTGCAACCCACATAACATTACCCAAAGAAAACAATCTATGTCATAAATTTAAAGCTATTGGACAATGCAAGAATAAATGATCCACGGACTCTCCGTTCTTGCAACACAGAATGCACCATTGAGGATTTAGAAAACGATTAGGTCTCCTTTTCTGCAATGTATCATTTGTCAAAATCCTCCATGAACCAAGGCCCACATGAAAACCTTTACCTTTAAGGGAGCACAAGCCTCCAACTCTTTGCAAAAAGGAAACTGCGGCTTGAGGATTATCAATGATGAAATCAAAAAAGACTTACAAGAAAATATTCCGGATGAATGAAGAGCCCAAACCCTCGAATCCTCCAAAAGGAGATAGAGAGAATGATCATTCTGGATAATAAAGAAATCAACTGCGAAGTCTCCTATCATTAAGATTCCTAGAAAAATCAAAATTCCAGGAGATTGGAGCCAAAAGTGAGCAAGCCATGGAAGCAATTGAAGAATTATGGGAACAGCCACTTGATATAGATGCGGGAAATCGGCAGCAAAAGAAGATTGACCCATCCAAACATTCTCCTCCAAAACCGAACAAATTCCCCATTGCCCACCCTTACAGAAAGATGTCGGGACCAACATGTGAAAATTTGGAAATTGACTTCCAAGGAGCACGACAGCGCCCCCTCAGCACACCACTTGTGAATCTCTACATTGTCTTGAATCCCATTTGCTTCTTATAACCAAGTGCCATAGTGAATTAATCTTAAGTGGAAATCTCCATAACCACTTGCCAAGGGCCAAGTTCCTAGCCGCAATATTACCTATAGCCAAACCCCCCTTCTCCTTGGGTAACGACACCATCACCCAATTCACCAAATGATCCTTTTTCCCCTCATCCTTGCCCTCCCAAAGAAAATCCCTCATCAACTTCTCTATTGCCATTGCCACCTTAATCGGGATCTTAAACAGAGATAGATAATAAATGGAAATTCCACTCAAAACAGTTTTAACCAAAGTGTATCTTCCCCCTCGAGATAATAAAGCCTTACTCCATCCTTCCAATCTCTTGCCAATTTTTTCCATCACTGGAGACCAAAAAACTTCACTCCTAGGATTACCCCCCAATGGAAGACCTAAATACTTAAACAGAAGTGCCTCTATATCGCAACCTAAAAAAGACGCCCTATTCTGAATTTCATCTTGCTGCATATTAATTCCCACCACGCTACTTTTTCCTAAATTAATCTTGAGCCCCGAAAGCACTCCAAAAATCCTCAAAACCGAATAGAGATTAACTATCTGATTTTCATCCCCTGAAGAAAAAAATATAGTATCATCCGCATATTGTAAATGAGTTATACTAACTCTATCCCTCCCCACCTCCAATCCCTCAAAAAGACCTGTTTCTTTAGCTCTATCAATCATCTTGCCCATTACATCTGCCACCAAGATAAAAAGAAAGGGCGAAAGTGGGTCCCTTTGTCGAAGCCCCCGCGAAGCCCTAAAACATTCCCTTGGTTTGCCATTAACTATGACTGACATATTGCAAGTTGACAAACAACCCCTAATCCAAGATCTCTACCGTTCACCATATCCTTTCTTGTCCATTACAAAATCCAAAAACTGCCAATTCACATGGTCATATGCTTTTTCAAAATCTATCTTAAAAATAAGACCCACCCTCCCTGAACTCCTATATTCCTCCACAACTTCATTTGCCACTAAGGCAACATCTAAAATTTGTCTTCTTTTTACAAAAGCCCCCTGCGTCCTAGACACAGTATCCCCTAAAGACACCCTTAGACGTTTAGATAAAACCTTCCCCAAAATCTTATACAATGACGTTACCAACTGATAGGCCTAAAATCACCAATTCTGATAGCATCCACTTTCTTAGGAATTAAACATAAATGTGGCATTTGAGCTTAAATTAACCACCCCTGACTCGTGAAATTCCACAAACACCCTCAACAAATCCTCTTTCACCACCTCCCAGCAATCTTGAAAGACTGCCATAGAAAAACCATCCGGCCCTGGAGCTTTATCTCTTTCACATTCAAAGACCGCCTCTCGAATTTCTGTTTCATCAAAAGGCCTCTTAAGCCATGTTGCAATTTCTGGTTCAATGATTCCCCATTCTAGTCGTTCAATCCCCGGTCTATTCACCTCTTCCTTCGAATAAAGTTGAGAATAAAAATCATAAATGCCCCTGACAATCTGATTCTCCCTGTCCTCCACAACCCCTGGGCTTACTTCCAATCTCTTGATGAACTTCTTCTTCCTTTTCCCGTCTGCAACCTTGTGAAAAAATTTTGAACTAACATCCCCTTCCTTTAACCATTTTATCTTTTGCTTTTTGAGTCCAAGAAACTTGCTCCCTAAACGACAGCTCCTCTAATTTCAATCTACACTCGACTCTTTCTCTCCTCAATGACTCAACTAAGCCCCCTTGCACCTCCAATTCATCTAACTCAACAATTCTGCTCATCACCTCTTTTTTTTGAAGAATCCAAAATTCCAAACACCTCCCTATTCCAGCACTTCACCTTCTCCTTGACCATCTTCAACTTTCTCATAAATTTAAAACCTTCCCATCCATAACAACTAGCATTGGTCCACCATTCCTCAAAATTTCTCTTCAAACTTGCATGCTCCAGCCACATGTTCTCAAATCTAAAAGGCACCGGACCCCATTTTAATGGACAACTTTCAAGCACAATAAGACAATGATCTGAAATTACTCTAGGTAGTGATTCTTGTCTTAAATTGGGAAAAACCCCATCCCACCCCAAAGAATATAAAAATCTATCTAATCTGCAACACACCAAATTCTCTTGAAGATTTGACCAAGTAAATCTAGTATTACACAATGGAGGATCTACTAGTTCACACTCTCGTATAAACAAATCAAAATCTCTCATCCCCCTAGTGACTCTAATCCCATTAAGTTTTTCTGATATCGACCTAACCACATTAAAATCCCCTCCTAAACACCAATTTGGTGAACACAACCCAAATAATCCAGATAGCTCCTCCCAAAAATCCTTTCTCCTAGACGGTCTGTTAGGACCATAAACCCCTGTCAACCACCACTCCGAATTGTCTAAATTTCTAAACCTAACTGATAGCGAAAACTCCCCCACTATTGATCTTCCCTTCCTTCCAAACGTGATACATAGTACCAGCAAGGGTCAACCTGTAATCATAAGCTGTAATAGCCTTACCTCCACAATTTCCAGCAGCCCAACTAAATTCTTCAGCAAAAGTCAGCAATCTTCTACCAGGAAAAATTCTCCTCAAAAGAACAGTCCAAATATATGCTGAAAAATCACAACAAAAAAATAAATGATTGTGATTTTCTTCAAACCCATTGCACAAAACATACTTGTTTTCAGAAACAAAACCCCACTTCAACAACCTATCCATTGTGGCTGATCTTCTCTGAACAACAGCCCATTTTACAAAGCTCCACTTAGGAACATTTTGAGGAAACCACACCTATTTTTGCAAAGGGATGATAGGGAATACAGTTCGAATTGCTTGCCAAGCTGAAGCCACAGTATATTCACCATTACTAGAGAAAACACAGTCAGGCCTATTAGGATTCGGTAGGAAGCTAGCAGGGGTATTAGCTTCAATCTCAGTAGTAACCACTTGCTACCTCTAGGCCATGCTGGATTGCCATTGAAATCCAACCTTTTTGTATACAGGTGGTATCCTCTTAATGTCTTCCTTTTGAATAAAGTTTGTTTACTTATATATATAAAAGAGTGCCAGAAGATGAAGGCAGAAGATGCTTGCACCTTTCAGAAACCTTGTTGGGCTTCTTGTTTTAGTTGCTTTTGAAATCATTTCCATTCATTTGAGCTTTTTGTAACAGTGGAGGACATATTTTTAAATTCCATTTTCAATGCTTGATGTGATTTATGATAGTTAGCTAACTAAACTCCATTGACTGCCTCTCTCTCTCTCTCTCTCTCTCATGTATGCTTCATAATAGCCAATTAATAGTTTTTATTTTTGGGTAAATAAATAGTGACTTCCCCAAGGAGCGGTGTAATAACTAGATACTCAGCATGACATACCAGATTTTTGTTTATTTGTAGGTTGGAGTTAATAATGTCGTTGGTGATAAAGAAGTTTTTCATTGCCTCAATGTTTATGTGGGTAGTTCCAATTGCAATTTTATATGGTTTTAACCATAATTTATTTCCTGGTAAGCTTACTTTGACTGTAAACCTCTTTAATCTTATCATCTTGAAAGATGCTTGATCATTTCCTAATATTTTCCTGTTTTAAATTCTGAAAGAACGCTTTAAGAATTGATGGTGTGTCATGGAGGTTTTTCCTGAACTTGAATAATGATTTTGTGTTCAACTACATAGCTCTTGTGTTCAAAATTTGTGAATATAATGGTCAAAACTTGGTTGTTTAGTACCGCGGCATGTCCTTACTGCATGAACTTGTGTCTGTTTATGTCTTCCCTGATTCTTATAGTGCCTTGAATTTTAACCATGTAAAGTTTATAACTTGTCCTTACTCTAGTCATCACTCCAACTATCTTATTAACTCTTCTCTCGTATCTTGCTTTGTTGTTGTTGCCTCTAACTTCTCATGGATAATAGCTTCATGACTAAGGTGCTATTTGATAAAATTGAAAATTGAAAACTGAAAATTAAGTATTGAAAACTGAATGCTGAATTTATCAAGTTAAAAAGTTGTTTGATAAAAATTTA
Source organism: Camellia japonica (assembly GCA_030407325.1). Classification (NCBI taxonomy): domain Eukaryota; kingdom Viridiplantae; phylum Streptophyta; class Magnoliopsida; order Ericales; family Theaceae; genus Camellia; species Camellia japonica. The sequence continues at coordinate 128,124,972 of JAPPVO010000019.1, read as the reverse complement.
AGTGCTGAACTAAAAATAAATTGTTTGATATGTATAAGATTAAATTTAAAATTTATTATTTTTAAATTATATATTTTAATTTTATCTTGTGATGGTAGTGGTAGTGGTAGTGGTAGTGGTAGTGATGGTGATGGTACGATGATGATGGTAGTGGTGGTGGTGGTGGGGGTAGCGGTAGCGGTAGCGATGGTGGTGGCGGTAGCATGGCGGCGGTGGCAGTGGCAGTGGTAGTGCTAACGGTAGTGGTAGTGATCATCGTGGTGGTGGTTGTGGCGGTGATGGTGATGGTGGTAGCGGCAGTGGCGGCGGCATGAAGGTGGTGGTAGTGAGTTTATAATAGTGTATACTGATACTTATATTTAGTATTTATAAATTCAATCAGAATTAAGTAAGTTTCATATGACTTAAAATTTTCTTAAGTTTTAGCCTACATTTTAAGGTACACTAAAATTTTAAGTAATATCAATTGTGGTTATCAAATAGACTTAATTGATTATCACTTAATACATTCAGTTTTAAGTGTTGAATCATATTATCAAACACTCCCTAATTCTGTATTGTCATTTTATTTTAAAACTACGGACACAACTAGAAGGGTTATCATTTTATTTTAAATAATCTAGTATCATTTTCTAATCAATCAAATTGTTAGTTTTCTAGCGCACATGACTTTAGTAGGTTTCATCGCATTGTTGTTCTAATGATCACCCAAGTCATTGTGCAAGTTTTCTTAAATCAAAGGAAGTATTTGGCTTGTCATATCAATTTTAGCATCATCCTTGTGATTTATTTAGTTTGCTGAAGATGTGAAAGAGAAAATACACGTATAACTTTCTAAACACTTTCTTTGGCTTCACTATAGTAACTGAATGAAGAAAAGTGCAAAAGATGGTCAATCCTCTCTCATTTACGACATTAGGACCAATACTTGTAATAATACAACGTGCTATTTTAATTTGAATCTAGTTTTAATGTTCCATGGAATCTGAATAGAATATGATGATATTCTATGTTAAATTTTGTGGTTCAAGCTGTGGAGTTAGTATTTCATGTTGCTGTTGCAATTTAGGCATTATTCATCTGGAACAGGTTCAACACAGCTGTCCTCCCATTCCATAACGCTATTGAGCGGATTTCTTGCTGTCATATCGGTGAATGTTGTCATTGCATTCTACATATGTATGGCGATGAAGGAACCTTCGGATAAACATGAGCCAGATCCTGCATTCCTCGCTAATGCCAAGGCTAGTCTAAGGCAGAATAGACCAAACGAAGATGAGGATTCATCACAAACCCGCAAAAAAGAAGAGTAGGACTTTCACCAACCAGGAAAAAAATGCAGAATTGAGGTTTGGGCAATCATTTATTTTATTATTCTTGAGATTCACACGTTAATGTCACATTCTGCATTCGGCTACCAAAAGGAAGTGAAGTGAATTGAGGGATGCACAAATCTTTTGAGCGATTACCATCAAGTCACACATCTTTTTGTGCTTATAAAACAGGGTTGTGTTTTACATTTAGTATTACACTTGAAATCACACATTTATGTGGTGTCAATTGGTACAGATGTTGTGTTAGATGATTAAAATTTGTTTTTTTTTTAAAATTTATTTGATATGTTTTCCAACATTTCTGTGCTATCTCTTTCTGCGTGTTCATCAAATTGATAGTATACTTTGACGGCTAGAGAAATTTATCAATACAACGGCAATCAAATTTGTATCTAAGAACCTTTGATTCCTTCGGTCCAATCTGCTCACTAATAATGAAGCAATGCTAGCATGAACATCAGTATTATATGATTTATATTGGAGATGTTTTTAGCTAGCACTGGTTTATTGTATAAAGATGTAGGTACATGTCTCACATGACCTGCCACGCCAGCAACCACTAAGGGGTTGGGCCCCACAAATCATACCTGCACCATTCAACTTAAGACTAGCACCCTAATGCTACATAGACTACCTTGGTTGGGAGTAGGGCCTAGGCAGCCCTGGGGTTGGTGCCTCAATCATGGATGCCCCAGCAACTCATGACCCTGTGCCAGGGATTTGTGGATTGGTGGCTAAAGTTGAGGGATCATCAAAGTTGCCGCAGTTTTCCCCCTCGGGTTACCCCACTTTGACCAGTCTTGGACATGAGAAAGAAGCCTAGATTATACAAGTTAATGTGGTAGGACCACACTAATTAAGCCTAGATTATGTTGGCGATTAAGTGTATTTTATTACATCTAGGATGACTTTTTTTTTGACCTCTAGGATGGTTTTATTATTATTTTTTTAGTACTTGGGCATAACTTATCCTAAATGAAAAATTACATACTATAGCATTCAAATGGTGTCTGACATGTCAAGTTCATTATCAAAAATGGGTTCAAAATATCTGATATGTTTCAACCTCTCAACACCAGGATTGTGGTTTATCTGCAGCTTCCTCCCTTGTTTCTTGTCTCCCTCCGACTGTCAGAGGCGAGATGGCGTTGAAGTTGGGAGAAAAGACAAAGCGTAGTGAATCTGGTATGATCCTTGACCTATATAAGATTGATCCAGCAAATATACATTGAATAGAATAGTATTGAAGTCATAAGGAGCGAATTAATAGAAAAACACTATCCTATGCATTGGTTGTCTTCGTACTACTAATATTATACCTTGAAACTGATGAGTGGAAGTCCAAAAGAGTACTGATGCAATGAGTTTGTTTTTGTTTCCAATTCAAGCGATGAGATGATTGCAGTTATTTCATTGCTGCGTTGCAAGTCAAGTTACACGTGAAGTTGTAATCAGTTTGAGAAAGGAAGCTGCAGAATGCATGCGGAAGATCGCGAGGCACAGGGTAATGGTTTCAAGTGCCAGGCAAGCTACCTCTGGTCTACTGACGGCTGGTGCTGTTTGTGGAGTTAGATTTCTTTCAAATAAAATGCACAAGGCTTGGAAATCCTGGATATGATCTTTCTAGTATTTAACTTTTACAAACTTCTTTTGTAGAACTAGAGCGGTTTTCCTTTGTGACGCGAGTGTTTCTTGAAAGAAAATCTAGGAGGGGATGAAACATTGATCTCTCGAGGCTGTAGAAGAAGTTTTGTGACTTTGATATAGGAATGAATCTCTCTTTTATCTTTTTCTTTTTATTTATTTCTTTCTTTTGTAGATTTTAAGATTAATTTTTATTTTTACCTTTTTGCCTTTCCTCTTAATATGTGTCATTTCAAATCATTGAGCAATTGGATGTAATGTTGGATTAATAATCAGTGCATCTCTGAAGATACCTCCATGGTTTTCGTATTACATTGTTCTCTATAAAGGGAGAAGATATTATTGCCAACAGTGATATTGAGGTTTGAAAGAAGAAACACACAGATATTTATGTTAAGAAAACTTTCAAGAAAATGTTCTATTTTTTATTCTTTGGTAAGTGAATCTATTATGAACAAAAATGTATACAGATGTACAAACTTTCAGGAAACTTCCCCTACCGGATGGGAGTTCACTCCCACTTGGTTTGATGAGCAAGTGGCTCTGGGTTTGAGTTAGGGGTGATGAGGTTCTCATCCATCTTGGCTCTCAGTTTTTGCTCATTGGGACCTTTGATGGTGGGGAGCAACCAACAATAGCAATGCATGACCAAAGAATTCCCTACTAAATGGAGAGCCCAACAAATCTCAGGCACTGCACAGAGGGAATTGCAGGTGCTCTTTCAAGATGAGCTAGCGCCATAGTCTGACCCAAGTCCTAGCAGACAGAAGCCGATAGCAGACGTGAATGGAAACCGCTCTCAATTTTTGCTCATTGGGACCTTTGATGGTGGGATTGGGATCAGGCTAACCAACTATAGCAATGCATGATCAAAGAAATCACTACCAATTTGGGAGCTAGACAAAAAGGATCAAAAAGAGCCTAGACAGGCCCAACAAATTTATGGTACTGCACGTGGGGGAACTACAAATGCTCTTTCAGATGAGCTAGCGCCATAGCCTGACCCAGGTCCTAGCAGGTAGAAGCTGATAGCAAAGACCCAGGTCTTAGCAGGCAGAAGAAGATATCAGAGGAGAATGAAAACCGCATCACCTCCATGGAACTACTTTTGCTCACCAGCCCTATGACAATGAGCTCTCACCCACTAGGCTACTAAATAGCAAGAAGCTTGAGCTTCTTGAACATAAACTTGTACCATATGCAGCTTGGATGTCTTAGAAGCCTCCTCAGGACTCTTGGTTTTCAAGCAATGGCAAGTATATATGACAACACAAATTAGCAATCAACCGACTAGTTCTTTTATTTACTGCAACATAGATGCATATTTTCTTGTTAACACAACATACATGGCATTGACTTGTAGTTCAGATGACTTCGCCCAAACAATCTCATATGAGAGGTTGGGTGTAAAAAGTTTTGAAGGTTCATATTTGTACCACCTGCTACTTGTTATTGTATTTCGGGCCTCCGACCAAAAAGAAAACAGAAAAGAAAAGAAGTAGAAGTTTAAGCAACTGCATCAGCACAGGAACGAACCACCTTGTGGACATAGACAGGGTCTCCCACTTTGATGATCTTTCCTTTTCCTTCAGTGGAGTCTATGCACACTAAATTTTGTCCAAAGTAGACCTGCCAAACAAAAAAAATGATTTAGAATCGAAATTTTAATAAATCTTTCTAGTTAATGAAATAAAAACATATGGAAGTTTTTATATTTGGGTCTCACCCTGCCATGCTGTTTCTTGGTTGGATGCAAAACTTTATCTGACCAAAATTTCACAAGAGTTTCGGTTGGCTCAGAGCTTCCGATCGCAATTTCTTGATTAATTGTGGGCACCTAAAAAAAAAATATTTTGAGCAAATTCTCACTTATTATACAACCACAATGAAGCTTATAAATCTTAGCATTAAATACATTATTGGTCCTCAAAGTATGCATTGAGTCATTTTGATCCTTGACATTTCAAAATGTGTCAATTCGATCATCAACTTGTCTAATTTGTGTTTAAATAGTCCCCACACGACAAAGGGCTGCACACACATCAAATGGAACAAATGGATAAATTGAATCATCCAGGTGTGAACTAATCCAACTGAACATTTTAAGATGTGTATATATATGATGATACACTAATGCTAAAGAAAATATGTCAGTTATATCTTGCAGAGGGCGTCAGGATAGCTTTTTTACCTTGCAGCGGGAGCATAGCCTGACACTATGAAATGTGAACTTGTTTATCATGATCTCCTTCCATAAGTCTTCAGCAAATGATTCACAACGATCAACAACTGTGACATTCATGTGAATTTTTTTAAAATTATGACCATAAAAAGTAGTCCACAACCCATATTTGCATATGAAGACGACCAAGAGAGAAAAGGGAAAACAAACAGAATGCTCTTGAATTCCTTTTCTTGTATCCCTTTTTGTTGCTAACAAGTTGTATCAGCCTTTTACAATGCATGCAATTGACAGGAAAGGAAAGGAAAATAAAAATAAATTTCCTTCTGTATGTGTTTAATTGTTACAAGAAAATGTAAGTCCCACCATAACTCACCAAATCCTTTAAAAAGTACAAGATTATGCATGGTGGGAAAGTTTTAAATTGTTCTTGTACATAAACTTTCTAGTAAACTAAACAATTAATGGGATAATAAATCATTTCTATTTTCTTTTCCTTCCCTTCTCTTCAATCCATTTTTCTGTACAGTATTCTTGACAACTGAACGGAATTGGCTGCATTTCATGAGAAGCCTACTAAATGCATTCAAGCAAAGTATTATGCATGCTGTTGGAAACAAAATGTTTTCAATAAAGTATTGAGATATGGTCCAAACATATACTTGGGTCTGAAACGGTTGATTGATATAGGTTCTTTGAGAAGCGTATTCAGAGCATTCAACGATCCCTGTAAAAAAAATAAAACAACAGGATTCGAGTTTGAGATTTTACTCAATAGCGAGAATTACTTAAGTTACGTTTGATAACATTTACAAGTTTTTTTTTTTCTCAAAAAAAAAAAAAAAAAAACATTATCAAAAGGAATGGAAATGGTTCAGGAAACATAACTTTGTATCCGTGAGCATACTCAGGGTTGACAGGCCTGGTCTCTGTTACTGCATAATGAATAAACCAACCAAGTTAATTTTATTATTTCTCTGTTTCGGGCATCTTGTTACTAGAACATTCTATCAGAAAAGATAGAAGTCAGCCAGTAGAGTTCCATTATAGCAATTCAAAAACTGTGGAAGTCCAACTCAAGGAGATATGAGCCTGATATAATATTGCTATGATCATTTTTACATTTGAAGATTGGTAGAACTACTCGATAAAGGCTGAGAACTTCTCAGGGTGAGGAAGAGAATTTAGGTTCTAATATGCTAAACTTCAAGTTGGGAAAGAGTAAGAAATAGTTCATGCTGGAGATTTTACGAAAATTTCTCCACTACATGAATTTACAATTATAAAGATATATTAATGTAACTATTTCATAATCATTAAATTTGCATAAATGATTTATTAAAAGAATCCTACAAAAGCAATTATTTGAATAATCAAGATGAGTCCACAAAAGCTAACATCGCTTTTCAATTAGAATGTCAAAATGGAAGCAATCTTAACTCAATTTTAAAATTGACATCTTTTAGCTAATTTTAACCAATTTCTTGTCTAACAAGTAATTTGAGAATTTCAGAAATCTTTTTCCAAACAATTTCCCGTTGTTTAGAACTTTTATGTCAACACAATCTCATCTCATAATGAGTTCTACTTCACATATAATAGTTTGATTGAGAGTTAACAACGGTCACACACGTTATAATCTATAACTACTCTACGTGATGATATTGAGATCTACATAATTTTTCTGGTCATTTTTATTCTCTCACATACAGGCAATGAAAAATGATTCCAATTTCACTTTCTAATCAACTTTGGCCGTGTTTGTTTGGGCAGACTGGATTAGGTTGGATTAGCATTCCCATGATTAATAGTCCTAGGACTACGAATGTCTTTGGATTGTATATTCTATCCTATATTTGGATTGAGTTAGGATTATAAGGAGGGATTAATAGTCTAAACTTTGACTTAGTCCTCTAATTTATATCCCACCCGTTTCTGTGGGATTGATAGTCTATCATATGTGAGATAACATATCTAAATAGATTGTTAATCCGTACTTCAATTGTTTAACCAAATATCAGATTAATAATTTTATTGAACTATTAATCCAATCCCAAACTCATGTCCATTCAAATAAACATGGCCTTTGTACTTCAAGATTATTTTAGAAAGGAAGGCATACATGTCTCTCTTTCTCTCTTGCACACAGTTCACAAAGGTGGAGAACAATAAGCCCTAAATGGATAAACAATGGAATATGAATTATTATGAACATTTTATATCTACATCTACCATATATGAGGTCCCAAAAGATAAGATGGAATCAGAATTGTCATGATTTTTTTTTATCATCATCCATAACTGGTCTTGAACTCTTGTCAATTTATTGGCTTTAATTTCTATATATTTCACCATCTATCTAGGGAACTCCAACTATTAACATAGTTTTCTTTTTGTTATTGACTTAATGTCTTACCTATTTTTCTCTCACTAATTGAGCAATCATTAAAGCATCTACAATGAATTTTTTAAATAGTTATTAATGTCAATTAATATTACAGTTAGCAAATCCCTCCTTTTTCCTTTTTTTTTTTTTTTTTTCCTTCCTTTTCTTTCTCCCTAATAGGTGTGTGAACATTATTGATAGTTGTGCTAGAAATTAAAATTGTTGTTAATTATGAAAATGGAATCCGCGAACTTGGGAAGAGAGAAAGAAGAGATAAAGAGAAAGGGATAGAAGAACAACTTTATCTCATGGGAGAAAGGTTAGAAGATAGAAAGGGGTAGGGGTGTTCGCGGATCGGTTTTATGTGATTTGCGGTTCGGTTTTGATCAGCCCATATCTATGCGGTTTGAGAAAAAGTTAACCCGCAACCGCCCGCAGTGCGATTTGTGCGGATAGAGTTTGCAAATGTGTGGGCGGTTGCGGGCGGTTTGCGGTTTACACTTTTTTCTTTAAAAATTAATTTTTGAGTTTTTTTTTCCTATCGAATTTAGGCATCAGATTCATTTTATATATTTGTGATAACAATTTTCTGATGAGTTTATAAATAACAATTGAATATCAATGCATTAAATGAAAGTACCCAAAACAAAGAGACCCTATACTAGCATTTTTGTCATGAAAAAAATGTATATCAATGCATTAAAGGTTGTACTCAATTAGAATTGCCAGTTCAGTAATCAATAATCAAACTAGAAGTTCCATCGACCACCAGAAAGAAAATTTTATTAGGAAAAAGTGGATGAATCACCAATGAAAATCATATAAGAAACCAAGTTTAGGACTTGATAATTCTACGGCATTAAGAGAGTTGAGAAATACTTAAAAATAAGGATCCTAGTATCATAGAGAATATAATGGTGCTCCTGTAAAAGTTACAAAGTTGGTATATAAAAAATAATAATAATTAAAGTGTGGGCGGTTTTTGCGGGTTGTGGGTTTAAACCGCAACCCGCCCGCAACCCGCAAATTTGTCATATTTCAAACCGCATCCGCCCGCATTATGTTTGCGAAACCGCCCATTTATATGCGGGTTGGGCGGGTTGGACGGTTTGAGCGATTCGGATAAACCGTTGTTCACCCCTAGAAAGGGGGGCAGAGGTGAAGAGAGAGGCAGAAAAAATGAGTGCGGACCACCGTACTTTTTATATTCTTTAATTCTTTCTCTACGTATATAATATATGTCAACTCCACAAACGGATTTGGTTCAGTCGTAAGACTTTCAAATTTCTTATTCAATGTTTAGATTTAAGTTTTCATAATTCTTTATTGATATTAAATATATTTTTTAGCACTTGGAATTCCCTACATATGTGTTGTCGGAAGGGGCAAGCGGGGGGTCTTAGTTTCGGTCCCAACGTAAGTGCGGTAGAATTCCTTGCAGATGCGTTGTGAGTGTTAAGGAACAATACTCTCTGGTGGGTATATAAAGTAGCCCATATATATATATATATCTATTTTGTTTATCTAAATATATATATATGTAAACTCTAAAGGATTGGCTTAGTGGATGCAACTTGAGGCTTGGGGTTGTACTCTTTCCAGATCTCAAGTTCATATCAACTCTTTGAGACTATGCCTGCGGATTCTGCCTGAGATATGCTTGATTCATGTAGATGAAGCGCTTTTCGTGAATTTCGAAATTAATCGAAGTACGTGTAAGTTGATTCAGACATCTGATCATAATATATATATATATATATTATGTATACACTACATAACACATAATTTGGTTACATTATTAAAATACTCATTTATTTCTCTAAATTTAATAAACATTTTACACACATAATTGAGTTCACTTTTTAGCCATCCCATTAAAATACATGATTAATATTTTTAATCATATAAATAATAAATACTTGTAAAAAATAAATAAATATTATTTAAATTAAAATTTTAAAAAAATTTAATATAATTATATTAGAGGTTGTTTGGGATGATCTAAATAAGTGCATTTTTTGATTTTTTATGAAATATGGATTGGATTTAAAATGATGTAGTAAAGAGGTAATGTAATTTAAATAAGATGATATGACTTAAATAGAATAGTGACTTTTTAAATTTTTAACTTTTTTATTTTATGCCAAACCTAACCTAAATTTGTGGGCTAATCATAAAATATGAGTGGAAGCACTGTAACACCTTTTCTCTTTTTTTATGACACGGGTGACATCCTTTCTCGGAAAAATCACAAACTGTATCTTCATTTCAAAGAGAGGCTTCAAAGCCTAAATCTAACTGAAATAACTACCAATGTCTTCATTGACACAGCTTCTCTCTCCTCTCTCTCTCACTGTCTCTTCCCTCCAAACCCAACAACCCACTTTCCAAAAACAGAGTCCCCAACCCACCACCACAACCACAGTTACTACTTTCACTCCCATCTCCACCAAAACCCCTCCAAAACCCAGGTCTGAATCGCGCTCCACAGCTTCATGGATCGAAGCTCTTCGATCCCAAACCCGATCAAACCACTTCCGCGAAGCCATTTCTACGTACATCGAAATGACAATGGCGGGCGAAAAACCCAACAATTTCGCTTTCCCGGCTGTTCTGAAAGCAGTCACTGGCATTCAAGACTTGAATTGTGGTGAACAGATTCATGCTGCTTCTGTGAAACTTGGGTACAGCGAATCTTCGGTGACTGTGGCTAATACCCTTATCAATATGTATGGAAAATGCGGAGATATTAGGGATGTGTTCAAGGTGTTTGATAGAATTCCTCAAAGAGATCAAGTTTCTTGGAACTCGATGATATCGGCTTTGTGTCAGTTTGAGGAGTGGGAGCTCGCGTTAGAAGCTTTTCGAATGATGCAATCGGATAGAGTGGAGCCGAGCTCGTTTACGTTGGTGAGCGTGGCATTAGCATGTTCCAATTTGAGTAAGCGTGATGGGTTGCGTCTTGGCAAGCAAGTTCATGGGTATGGTTTGAGGGTTGATGATCAAAAAACGTTTACGAACAATGCTTTGATGGCCATGTATGCCAAACTAGGAAGAGTTGATGACTCGAAAGCTATGTTTGAGTTGTATGGAGATCGAGACATGGTTTCTTGGAACACCATGATAAGTTCGTTCTCACAAAGTGACCGGTTTAATGAAGCATTGACATTTTTGCGCCTTATGGTTCTTGAAGGAATTAAGCCTGATGGGGTCACAATTGCAAGTGTTCTTCCTGCGTGCTCCCATTTGGAGTTGTTATATTTGGGGAAGGAAATTCATGCATATGCCTTGAGAAACGATGAATTGATTGGGAATTCTTTCGTGGGTAGTGCTTTAGTTGACATGTATTGCAATTGCAAAAAAGTTGAAAGTGGACGTCGCGTTTTTGATGGTATCTTAGAGAGGCGACTTGGGCTCTGGAATGCTATGATTGCGGGTTATGCACAAAACGGTTTCAATGACAAGGCCTTAATTCTCTTCATGGAAATGGTAGAGGTCTCAAGGCTTTTTCCTAACACCACCACAATGGCAAGCGCGTTGCCAGCTTGTGTGGATTGTGAAGCTTTCTCCGACAAAGAAGGTATGCATGGATATGTGGTGAAGTTGGGTTTTGGGACTGATAGGTATGTTCAAAATGCGCTTATGGACATGTATTGTAGGATGGGGAAGATAGAAGTATCGAAATATATATTCAACAGCATGGAGATTAGAGATATAGTTTCTTGGAATACAATGATCACAGCTTATGTACTTTGCGGATGCCACGAGACTGCACTTGTGATGCTAAATGAGATGCAAAGATTCAAAGAAAAGAATTATGAATGTGAGGATGAAAGAAACATTCCTTACAAGCCAAATGCAATAACGCTCATGACAATCCTTCCTGGTTGTGCTTCCTTGGCAGCACTAGCAAAGGGAAAAGAGATCCACGCTTATGCTATTAGAAATGCATTGGCATCAGATGTTGCGGTGGGAAGCGCATTAGTCGACATGTATGCAAAATGTGGTTGTTTGAACTTATCCAGGAGAATATTTGATTGCATGCCCGTTAGAAACATCATCACATGGAATGTTATCATCATGGCTTATGGTATGCACGGGAAGGGAGAGGAAGCCTTTGAACTTTTCAAGAGTATGGTGGGAAAAGAACATAGGGGTGAGGAAGTTGAGCCTAATGAAGTAACATTTATTGCAATTTTTGCCTCATGCAGTCACTCTGGGATGCTAAATGAAGGCGTAAACTTGTTCTATAGAATGAAAGACGACTATGGAATAGAACCCACATCAGATCACTATGCGTGTGTTGTTGACTTGCTTGGTCGAGCTGGTCAACTAGAGGAAGCGTATGAACTGGTCAACACCATGCCTTGTGAATTTGACAAGATAGGAGCTTGGAGTAGCTTGCTTGGTGCTTGCCGGATCCACCAAAATGTTGAATTTGGAGAAATAGCAGCCAAGAATCTCCTTTGCTTGGAGCCAAATGTCGCTAGCCACTATGTTCTACTATCTAATATCTATTCATCTGCAAGCCTTTGGGATAAAGCAACGGAAGTACGGAAAAACATGAAGGAAATGGGGGTAAGAAAAGAACCCGGTTGTAGTTGGATTGAGTTTGACGATGAAGTTCATAAATTCACAGCCGGGGATTCTTTGCACCCTCAAAGTGAGAAGCTCCATGGCTTCCTCGAGACATTGGCAGAGAGAATGAGAAAAGAGGGTTATGTTCCAGATACTTCTTGTGTTCTTCACAATGTCGATGAAGAGGAAAAAGAGAATCTACTGTGTGGACACAGTGAGAAACTAGCTATAGCCTTTGGTATACTCAATACCCCTTCCGGTACTACCATTAGAGTTGCCAAGAACCTTAGAGTTTGTAATGATTGTCATGTTGCGACCAAGTTTATCTCAAAGATTGTGGGGAGGGAGATTATTGTAAGGGATGTGAGGAGGTTCCATCATTTCAGGGATGGAAATTGTTCTTGTGGGGATTATTGGTGAAAATCATCCAAATTCCAGCGGCATATATGAGAAGTTTTGTTGATATTCAAATACCATTTGTAACATCTCAATGATTGTAACTTGTAATACTAAAGTTATATCTTCATGGATCAGTAAATATATTTCAAGCTTCAAGTTACTAAGTATAAAGGAAATTTAGAAGGGAAAAAAAAATTTGTGGTTTGCATCTGATCAACATCGCTTGCGATTTTTATTTTCCTTTTGCAAAATCTAGACTGGCAAGCATCTCAAACTTCGATTTCAGATTAGTCAACCTCGCCAACTTGTGGTGCTTTCAATTTTTGGTATCTTGGAGTTCATGATCTTTTTATTGTTTCTTAGGACCTTGAATTAATTTCATATTTATGAGGAAAATCTTGGTTTCATTTTTTCTCTTTGTCTGCTTATTTCGTTTAAATTTGCAATATTGCATTGAAGGAAAAAAGTATTTCTCAAGACTCCACCCTGCCCTTTCTTTGACTGCTTAAATCTTCTGCTGGTTTTGTTGTGAAATGAACAGATTTCTATAAATTCCATTTTCTTGTTTTTGTGACTTTCTACATTGTGGTCTCACATGTATTGACATTAATTAATTTCATGTTATTGGCTTCTGATTGATTGGTCTATTTGATATTGACTTCTGATTTACCTTTGCATGAAGCCAAAAAGGTCATGAATTTTTTCTTTAAATTAGATTTGATGTTTTATGAGCAATTTTGGCTGTTGGGCATGCTTTATTTAGTTGTCATCAGCTTGTAAATGGTAAATTTGGTGGGAAAGATTTGTCATGGATTAGTGGTGATTTTAGTTGATAAATGGAGTAATGTTGAGAGCTTCTAATCCCTGAAATTTGACATTTCTGTGGTTTAGCTCTAGAATTTATGTTACTCTCTCATCTCAGTTACTTTCACACAAATAATAATTAGATTTGTCATCAAACTCAATTTTTACATGGCTCATCTCAATTGAAATGTAAATCATTCATCAAACTACCCTTGATTTTGAAATGTTAGGGAATTTTTCAGGGTTTGTCATAACGTAGTAAGGCTGTTTGGATTATGTCTTGATTTTGGTGGGTTCAATTGCAAGGTCTCTTTCTCTCTCTCCTTAGAACTGGCTTAAGGCATCTTTGACCCACACCGGGCATAGTTCCACGACAAAGCCTCCATTCTGAGCCACAGGACCTGAGTCTCGCAATGCATACTGAATGCTTTAGCATACCTATGCCCTACCACTTGACCTAGGTTCGTGAACTACATGGGATTACTATTTCCAATGAGAGGGGGGTAATGTGCACACGGCCTATACTACAATGGGGTAAAGTGAAAGTTGCCCTTTGTAAAATTACAAGGAGTGCTAAGAATTTGAAATGGGAGACCTAATTGGTTTTGGAAATAAAAATGGGCTCAGAACTTGATATTAGTTAAGGGTTCAATCCTAATATTTTTGTTACCTTCAATCCATCAAATTACGCCTTCTCTTTTTCCCTTATTGGATGGAATGGGTTGATTTTTTTTGGAACTGTAAAATGTCAAGTCAATTTGACTGCTCACACCACCATGCAATAGATTTGTGGAGCATAATTTTTTGGGTTTGTGTTGCTTATGTAATTATTTTAAGATGAATACAAATGCAGTTGTGCCATTATAGGCTTCTACTTTTATCCCAGAAAATGCAATGTATTTTTATGACTAGGATGATTGAAATATTTAAATGCAGATCAGTTAGCGCGCTTGTGATCCTCCTCAAGAACTTAAATTAAGTGATATCGAAGTGGTATTTGCGTACTTGTACGCCTAGAAACTGCAGTGAAATCATCTTCAGAGATGGCTTTATTATCAAAGTTACTTTGCATCACATTGGATGTTACCGGTACACTCATTGCTTACAAAGGTGAGCTTGGGGACTACTATCGCATGGCAGCCAAATCTGTTGGATTGCCTTGTCCTGGTTACAAACGTGTTCATGAGGGCTATAAACTTGCATACTCAGACATGGCAAAGAAGTATCCATGTTTTGGTCACGCAGCCAAAATGCCCAATATTGTGTGGCGGAAGACTTGTGTGAGAGACTCCTTTGTCAGGGTGAGATATATCACTTCATCATGCATTATTTGGCAGTGGCTTCTTGCATTCTCACCTTTTCCCCAATTATTTGGATATTATGTCACATTATAGGCAGCATTCAAACTGATTTCAGTTCTGTTATAAACATACAAACTGATCGCAGAACTGAACACTAGATACACATGAATAGACAAAATTTTACAGGGTTTGTTAGTGGGTTCATGAATCCCTTAAAATTTCTTATTATTATGGATATTATTTGTTGACAGGCAGGGTATGATTATGATGAGGAGACATTTGAGAAGATATTCAGGCGCATATACTCAACCTTTGGTTCAGCTGCACCATATACAGTCTTTCCAGATTCTCAACCATTCCTAAGATGGGTTCATGAGAACGGTCTCGAAGTGGGGTTAGTTAGTAACGCCGAGTATCGGTACAACGTTGGGTTTGAATGAGGTAAATATTTAGGTATACAATGGAAAATTTGATTAGTAATTTTGCAGCTAAATATATGAGAAGGGTGATGTTTAAGTGACATTTTCTTACAGTTTGTTTACTTTTTATTTGGTACTTCAGAGTTTGGATTATTTTGGTCATTTTTCTTATTGTAAACTTTGTTACGTATTTATGTAAATTTTAATAGATATATAGGGAACTAGACCTTTTTGTGAGCACTGTCAAATACAATAAATAAATAAATATATAAAATGGATGCATAATCTTTTGATCACATGTTTTTTTTATTATTTTATAATATGTATGATAATTCCCATATTGGGAGTTTGCTTTAGGCTCTGAAAAACTTAGAGTCGGCCCTATGTCAAACACTAGTACGTGACCTCTAGAGGGGTGTCGATGCTTCATTAGTAGCCATAAATTCATAAATTCATGGTTTATGTATTCAGGGATCGGAGTGGGATTTTGGCGTGTTCTCTAGCCTTGAAGGTGTAGAAAAGCTGGACCCAAGGTTATACAAGATTGCATTGGAGAGGGCTGGAAATATTGCGCTAGAAGAGGCATTACACATCAGAGACAGCATGCGCAAGGACTATTTACCTGCAAAGAGCTCGGGGATGCACACGCTGTTGTTGGACAGATTTAAGACTCCTGATGCCGATAATTGGAGGAAGTCAGGCGTGCCTGTTCTAAGGTTTGAGCTTTATAACAAAATAAATCACCAACAAGTGGTTGGTTCAGTGGATAAGACCTTCGAATTCCTCACTCAAGGCTTGGGTTCAAGTCTCCATGGCCCCTTATTGGGATCAAACATACTCTTTATCGCCTGGAGCACGTGGGGGCCTAAAATGCATAGTTATGGTTGAAATTGATGTTTTTGAAGGAGCAATAAATTATCAAATAAAAGTTGATTAGGTCCTATTATAGTCTTTGGTTATGACTAAAATGGTCTTTCTGTTATGCCCTAGTCCTAAAGTGGTGTTAGTTACAAGGCTATGATCAATGGCTCAAATTTATTTTTCTAAATCCAACAGCTGAAAGTGATAGTGTATATGATATACAACTTTTTTTTTAGGGTGTGTATAGTAATTTTGTTGCTGTTTCTTTGAGTATTGTTAGCTGTTGGATTGTTGCTGGTTTTGTTGTTACTTATGATTAATGGTTTTTTATTTGATGTGAGTTAAATTAGTCATATTCTCTAAGTCTTACCGATGCCAAGACAAATAGGTGAGTAATTTGAATTATTAATAAGTTTTAAGTCAATCTTGTTATCTATATAATTTTTTTTTGTTTGTTACTTTTTAATTTCTTTTAAGAAACCATTTGAATTGACAAGGTGTTGAAGATGCAAAAGGGGTTAAGAATGATCTGTTTCTAGAAGTTTTAAGGGATGAGGCAGTGGCAAGACTTAATGAGCTTGGAAAGGTACAAAACCGAACTTCAATATCTTATATACTAATCTTCAACCTTCGTTGCTTTTGTTCTTAAATTTATTTAGTAGTCTTATCATAGTTTCAAAATCCATGCTTTGGCATTATGTGTGTTCGTTCCAAATAATGCTACAAGGAAAAAAAAGAATCAAGCATCGAATCTGTTCACTTATGAACAAACATTGAAAATAAATATTAAATTTTGTGTAATTTGACAAGTTGCTGATGCTGATGGGAATCTCTGGATTCTTATCATCCATGTTATAGCACTAATTTTTATTTTTTATTTTTTTTCCACATATGTTAATATTGTTATCTAATCTGACAGGTGAGTGATGCTGATGGCTATCTTGAGAGGACGTACTTGAGCCCAGCTTCGATCATAGCAGGAAATATTATCCGTAGCTGGATGGAGGAAGCTGGTTTGTGAATGTGAGCTTCCTAACTGTTGTCTCTCTCAGACTGTGTTTGGAATATTTATGAAGTGAAGGGAAAAGTTGAAAAAAGATTAGTTTATATTTCATACACTTTTCCCATCGTTTTTCCTTTCCTTTCACAAATCCATCCCCAAATCCTTGATTCAAACACAATCTTATGGTGTTCACAGAAACATTAATAATACTATTGTTGATATCCAGGTGGGTGGACCAAATGGGCAATGTGCACGGTCGAGTTGATGGGATGAACTCAAGTGCAAAATCTTTGTTAATTGATTCTCATTTGGTGCAGAAATTAATTTCTCTTAAGTTTATTACGTTATTTTTCAGTACAATCTATTTATTACGAGTATCATACATCACAACTTGTTCCTGACCGTGCTCTGATTTTGCCAGGATACTGTGATTGATGCTGGAATATTTGATGGTGCACTTGGTATAATTTCGGCATTATCTGCACTGAAGGTTTTGAATATCAACAAGGCAATTGAAAAAACTGAAGCGGCCAGTTGAGGTAGTCAAATACCTGTACTAGCTTCATCGTGGTATCACTCGTAGATACACTGCTTGAACATTGCTTCTAACGATGGTAGTACTGTTGTTATGCCATTTTTTAATTTCTAAAATTTTTAAGAATGAATACATCCATCTTACATATCAATGTTTCCCCAAGGTTATTTATAGAATTGCTGGCGGCTTGTGATTAGCCATGATGAAAAAATAATAAGAATAATAATATAAGAATTCTAATCATTGTAACTATTTAAAATTTACTCACCTACGTATGCCACCCAAAACAATTGTACTCAAAATTGATTTTTTCTTTTTCTTTTTTTCCCCCCTTTTTTTGTTTGTGTTGGTTTACAGAGTAGACGTTCTTTGATAAACCTAAAATTTGAAAGTGGAATTATATGGGGTTGTTGTGATATTTAGCTAGGACCTATAACATCATGTTTACACAGCTCTTGAACCTTGCAGGTGATTGCTTTTAGTGATGAGGAGGGAGTGAGATTTCAGTCTACTTTCTTAGGAAGTGCTGCTATTGCTGGTGTTTTTACCAGTTTCAGCATTGCAGATACAGGATAAAAGGTTTCTTCTATGATGTACTCAAAAGTTATACTAATTGGTTGTAACGCTGCTTGTTCTAAGTAAACTGACAAGTAGACATTGTTCAGTGGTCTGACAGTGCAAAATGTTCTTAAAAGAGACTCTATAGAGAGTATGATCCGGAGTCTGTTTGGGGTTATATCGAGGTATTCAGCCCATGTTGAATATCCTGTGGTTATTCAGTTACAAAACTTTCTCTGTTTGGTTTCAATTTGGGAATGTTTGTTGAAAAAATTTCAAAAAAAATTAAACACTAGTTTGGTGGGTGAAAAAATGAAAATATCTTAAACACTCGTCATTTTCATATGTTTTTCTCTTTTGGGGGTGAAAATATCTTTTTGGTATTTATTGTTGTCAAACCTGTATGTATATTTTTTTTAAAAATTCAGAAAACGAAACCAAACGTAATTTTTTTTCTGTGAATTCTTATATTAATGTTGTTCTGTTAATTTCTTGTTTCAGCTTCATATTGAACAAGGACCTGTGCTAGAGTCAGTTGGCCTTCCTCTTGGCATGGTGAAAGGCATTGCTGGGCAGACACGGATAAAGGTATTTGATACAATTACAGCATATAGATTAAAATATTCTTCTTTAAGTTTTTCCATTCGAAGAATCCCTGTTTGTTGTACTTTTATTCAACACAGGAATGAACTGGGATATATTATTCATTTTGTGTGTGCCGTGACATATATTAGTTGTCTTGGAATTCTCGTAACCTGTTGCTTCAGTGCAAAAAGTAAGACATGGTGGCTATGAAGCACGGGTGCGGGTACGAGTACGGTACGGGTACGAGTACGGGTATGCCGATACGGCAAAATCTCAAAAAAGTAGGGTACGGGTACGGGTACGGCTACGGTACGCCAATAAATATATATATTTTTTTTATTATATGATAAAAATTATAATTATAAAAATTTATTATATATATTATATATGATCAATTATATTATATATATCACATGATCAATTATATTATATATAAATTTATTATATATCTTATATTATATATATTATATATCTTATATTATTATATTTATTATTAATATTTGTTTTCAGGGAGGGAGAAGTATAATATTTATATATTATATATCTTATATTATTATATTATATATATCTATACTATTTGTTTTCACGGAGAAGAAGTATATATATATCTTATATTATATTATAATTTGTTTTCAGGGAGAAGTCCAAGACGAAGAGCAGAGGCGACGAAGAGGAGCAGAGGCGAGAGAGCAAAGGCGATCGAGAGACGAAGAGAGAGAACAAGAGAACAGAGGCGATCGAGAGACGGAGAGAGAGACGGAGACGATCGATCAACAGTGAGCAGAAGATCGGTCAAAGAGAGAAACGATCGATCGATCGAAGAGAAAACCCTAGAATCCTTCTCTACACTATCAGGTTCGATCTCTTCTATCTCCTCTGTCTCTCTCTCGATTCCCTCTATAGATGTGTTTTATGGTATGTATACATGTAGTTTTTGTGTATTTTTTGCCCCGGAACGTACCCATGGCGTACCCCCTCCATAACCCCCGTACCCAAATGTAGTAGACGTACCATACCCCCTTTGGCCGTACCCGGTACGCGTGCAGCCGTACCGGTACGCGTACCCGTACCAGGTACGTACCCGGTACTCGTACGGCAACATTTGAGGCGTACCCGTGCTTCATAGCATGGTGGATGTTTTTTGATCTGCCTAACTAAGGTGTCAATTTTGGGCCTTAATAATCTATTTTAGAATTCTGTGACCATGTCGCAATTAAAAACCTTTCGATGAAGAGGGTAAGTCTCTGGCCGGTCATTTATTTCCATTCTTTGGGTAAGAGAGTGACTTGCCCTCAGATATCTTTGCCTTACAGGAATCAAAAAAATAAAATTAAAGATAACCAGTTAAAAATATTGAATGGAAGGCTTGCCCTTGAATGCTCACATCACAGGTTGAACTCAAAAGTATTATAGGCCTTTATAAGCTCGTGAGATTTCTTTTTTAACTTTAGTCTTCTGTGCAATTTGTCTATGCATCCACATAGCTTGTTTATTGGTCATAATCCAACATCTCTATTTGTTCTGCATCTTAGGGCCTCTAATTTATGAAATTATTTAGAAGCACTGTCGCTTTTGATACCCCTTTTGAGAGCCAATATGCATTTTTGGTTCCTCCCTTAAAATGCTATTCTTTCATTAGTATCCTCTGAAATATTGTGTCTGATTGCCTTGCTTATCTGTACTCTTTCCTTGCTCTATGAAATATCATAAATTTTTTTGGCATATGATTAAAAGGACTTTGGCTCTTAGTATAGTGTATGTTACATGGACTTTTCAAAATAAATCAAATATTCGTGTCGGACACCTGACACTCGGACAAAGGTATGAGATATGTGTCGGATACTTTTCAATGGACACATAAGAACTAGTATGATGACTGTAATTGCTCTAACCTCCTCTTCTGTTGTGACTGTGCCAGTCAATCACGGTGAGAAGCCAGAAAAATTCTTAGGAACTGATTTTAAAATATGGTAACAGAAATACTGTTCTATCTCACTACTCTAAACCTGACACGGTTTCTTCGTGAGAATGCTCCTACTCTGAAAGAGGATGAAATCGATCGGTAAGTGGTTGCTGCGGTCGATGCTTGGAAACATGCTGATTTCCTTTGCCGAAACTACATTTTGAACAGGCTTGATAACACATTATATAACGTCTACAGTCCTATCAAGATGGCAAAGGAATTTTGGGAGTCTTTGAAGAAAAAGTACAAAACAAAAGATGCTAGCTCGAAGAAATTTATAGTAGGCAAATTTCTGGACTTTGTGATGGTTGATTCTAAGACTGTGATCGGCCAAGTTCAAGATCTCCAACTCATTCTGCATGACATTCATGCAAAAGGCATGTCTCTTAGTGAATCTTTCCAAGTTGCTGGCTTAATTGAAAAATTACCACAAGGTTGGAAGGAATTCAAGAACTACCTCAAATACAAGCGTAAAGAAATGACTCTAGAGAAATTGATTGTGCGTTTGAGGATTGAGGAGGATAATCACAATTCTGAGAAGCGGGCTGGTAAGCATTCAATAGAGTCTAAGGCAAATGTGGTGGAACATGCTCCAAAAGCAAAGAAACGGAAATATTCTGGAGAAAGTTCTACACAAGGCTCTAAAGGAGGGGAAACTAAGAAGTACAAGTTTAATGGCAAGTGTTACATCTTTGACAAAGAGGGACATGAAGCCAAAGATTGCCGTAGCAAGCACAAAGGTAAAGGAAGATCAAGCTAGAAGCCTGCTCAAGCCAATATGACTGAAGTGGACAAAATTTCCAATGGTGTAGATGACATAAATATTTCTGCAGTTGTTTCCGAGGCAAATCTTGTCGGAAATCCTAAAGAATGGTGGGTGGACACTGGTGCTACTCACTACATTTGTGTTGACAAAAAGATGTTCACATCCTATTCTGTGGCGAACAACAGCGAACAACTTTTTATGGGCAACTCCTCGACTTCTAAAGTTGAAGGACAAGGAAAGATTATTCTGAAAATGACATCTGTAAATGAACTCACTCTCAACAATGTGTTGCATGTACCGGACATTCGCAAGAATCTATTCTCCGGATCTCTGTTGAGTCAAAATGGGTTTAGGCTAGTTTTTGAAAGTGACAAATTTGTACTTACCAAAAATGGGATGTATGTAGAAAAATGTTACATGACTGATGGCCTTTTCAAACTAAATGTAATGACTGTTGTCCCCTCTGTTATTAATAATAATATATTTTCTTCTTACTTGCTTGAGTTTTCAAATTTATAGCATGGTAGACCAGGACATGTTAATTATGGATATTTGCATAGATGAATTAATATGGAATGTTTACCTAAATTTGAAATTGATCCAATAAATGTGAAATTTGTGTTGAAGTAAAATTATCCAAAACTTCTTTTCATTCAATTGAACGAAGTACGGAGCTACTTGAATTAATTCATTGTGACATTTGTGATTTTAAAACAATTCAAACTAGAGGTGAGAAAAAATATTTTATCACTTTCATAGATGACAATACTAGATATAGTTATGTTTATTTAATTCGAACCAAGGATGAAACTTTGGAAGCTTTCATTAATATAGAATGAAGTTGAAAATCAACAAAAGAACATGGAATAATTCATCAAACCACCGCTCTTTACTCATCTCAGCAAAATGGAATTGCTGAAAGGAAAAATAAAACTTTAAAAGAAATGATGAATGCCATGTTAATAAGTTCTGAATTACCTCAGAACTTGTGGGAGAGAGCTATACTTTCTACTAATTATATTCTTAATAAAATAACCCGAAAGGAAGTGAATCAAACACCTTATGAAATGTGGCATGGGAGAGTACCATCCTACAAATACTTAAAAGTGTGGGAGTGTTTGCCTAAAGTGGCTATTCCTAGTCCTAAAAAGATTAAGATAGGTCCTAAAACTGTTGATTGCATATTTATTGGTTATGCCATGAATAGTAGTGCATATCGGTTTTTGATTCATAAGTCTGAACATTCCGAAATGCATGTAAATACTATTATTGAATTTTAGAATGCATCTTTCTTTGAACATGTGTTTTCGAATAAAATTGGACAAGAGACTAGTACTAATAAAAGATCTTATGATGCTATTATTAGTCATGATCAAGAACAAGATCAAGAGATAGATCAAAATGAGGAAGATGAACCTAGGCGTAGTAAACGTAATAGAACATTAAAATCTTTTGGTTTAGATTTTCTAACTTTTTTGTTAAAAAATGAGTCTTTAACTTTCAAAGAAGCTATGTCCAGTCCTGAAGCACCTTTACGGAAAGAAGCTATAAATAGCGAAGTTGAATCCATCATGCAAAATCACACTTAGAAATTGCTGGATCTGCCACCAGGTTGTAATCCTCTTGGGTACAAGTGGATTTTCAAGAGAAAAATGAAAACAGATGGATCAATTGACAAATACAAGGCAAGACTTGTGGTCAAAGGATTTAGACAAAAAGAAGGTCTTGATTACTTTGACACTTACTCACCAGTTATTAGAATAACATTCATTAGAATCCTAATTGCCATTGCATCTTTGTACAATCTAGAAATTCATTAAATGGATGTTAAAACAACTTTCTTAAATGGTAAGTTAGATGAAGAAATTTACATGGAACAAGCAGAATGATTTTCTATTTCAGGGAAAGAAAAAAAAGTGTGTAAATTGATTATATCATTATATGGTTTAAACCAAGCACCAAAGCAATGCTATGAGAAATTTGATAAGGTAATGATGTCAAATGGTTTTAAAATTAATGAATGTGACAAATGTGTTTATATTAAAAACACAGACAAATGTTATATTATAGTATGTCTTTATGTGGATGATATGCTCATCATAGGTAGTAATAATGACATGATTAAAACTACTAAGAAAATGTTGAATAAACATTTTGACATGAAGGACATGGGGATTGCTGATTTAATTCTTGGTATGAAAATTACCAAAACATCAGAAGGATGTCACAATCACATTACATTAAGAAAATACTTGACAAATTCAGCAAAGATGATGATCATCTTGCTAGAACTCTTGTGGATGTTAATTTGTTTCTTTCTAAGAATGTATAGGAAAGTATCTCTCAATTAGAGTATGCCCAAATTATTAGAAGCTTAATGTACTTGATGAACTGTACTCGTCCGAATATAGCTTATGCAGTAAATAAATTAAGTAGATATACGAGTAATCTAGGAGTAGAATACTGAAAAGCAATTATAAGGGTTCTAAGATATCTCCGATTTACTCGTAACATTAGGCTATATTATATTAGATATCCAGTAGTACTTGAAGGGTACTGTGATGCAAACTGGATATCGGATACTAGAGACTCAAAATCCACCAGTGGGTATGTCTGTACTCTTGGTGGGGCGGCTGTATCTTGGAAATCTTCCAAACAGACTTACATTGCTAGGACTACTATGGAATCAGAATTTATAGCTTTAGATAAAGCTGAGAAAAAAGCAAAATGACTTCTTCACTTCCTTGAAGATATTCCAATGTAGCCAAAACTGGTGCCTGCTATATGTATACATTGCGATAGTCAATCAGCAATAGGTAGAGCACAGAGTCATATGTACAACGGTAAGTCATGATACATTCGTCGTTGACATAACACTGTAAGACAACTACTCTCTGATGGAATTATTTTCATTGAATATGTGAAGTCTAAAGACAGCATAGCAGATCCACTAACCAAAGGGTTAGCAAGAGAGTTAGTTGAGAATTCATCGAGAGGACTGGGACTTAAGCCTATTAAGAGTTATCACAACGGCAATCCAACCTAGTTGATTGGAGATCCCAAGATCTAGGTTCAAAGGGACAACCGAGTTGTGTATGACTCATAAGGATCACTGGGGAGTGAAAATTCTACCCATTTTTATGATGAAATAGTGATGTCTGCAGCGTTTTAGGTTAAGTAATATTTTTAATGATTCTTATATCTTGGAATACCTAGTGGAGTATGGCATGATGCTCTTCATAAGAATCACCTATATGAGTGTGAACTAGGTCGGTTCTATGAGATTTGTGAAGGGCTACAATTCTCTAGAGCACTTATGAAGGACCAGGTTGTTCAGGGCCAAAATGAACACAATAGTAAGAACTAAATTGTGTCTGGTGATATACTGTGTGAGTACTATTGTCTTAGTTTACACAAATGGTTGAACAGTTCAAGACATCATGTTCACTGATTAGCTAGTAAATCCAATAGTGTCTCACAAGGGAAAGTTCAAAGCCAAAAGCTACCTATCTTTTGCAGAATATCTCTGATTTCTATATTCTCTGAAATTATATCATGTTGTTGTATTTTCTCTCCGTCAAATTCCATTCATGTGGGGGATTGTTGGAATTATGGCTTTTATAGGCTTATTTTGGGCAAACTTTGAGCCCAAATTTGAGTGGGTCCCATACGTCTTTTGGGGTGAGTCCAAAGAGGTGACGTGTTCCTTGCCGCATGGTAAGTCACATGGTGAAGACGGTTCGTCAAAACCATTTATGAGTGAATAGGAAGTTGACGTCGTTTTCGGGTTCGTGGAATGGACTATTAAAGAATAAAATGTGAGTTTCTTTGTAATGGTAGTCCTACATTGAAAACTTAAGAGAACTTATGTGTGTATATAAGTTCTAGGTGGAAACACTTGGGTTGGGCCTCAAGGGACACCCCAAGTTTGTAGAAGGGAGGAGTTCTGGACAAAGTGACCTTTGGCTCAAACCACTACATAGGTGCGCGCTCCGGCGCTGTTGTGTTGTCCGATCGGCTGGCCGAGCCGAGCGGTGCCGTGCCGCGTGTGGGTTGTGGGTCGGGTCAGTTTTAATATTAATTTTTTGGACAAAATTTATTTGAATTTTTTCCAAAAATTATTGGAGGAAAATTAATTTTTTTGGACGAAATTAATTCAAATTTTTCTGCTAAATTTGAATTCAAATTTTCTGTCCAAAATTGTACTTATTCCAGTCCGAAATTCCTAACATATTAAACTGTTCTAACAAATTTAAAAATGCCTAGTAGTTTTGGATAGATTCAAACTGATTTTTCAAACAGATTTGAAAAAACTTGCAACTGAAAACTGCATCTGTTTAGGTTGTATTGCACCTGTTTGGCCCTTCTAAAAAGGTACCTAAATTGCCTTTAAAAGCAAACCCTCGTTCCAGCAGTTTGTGACATCCAAAAAGTTCTTCTCTTCCCAGTTTTGCTCTTTGTGTGTATTGTTCTTCATACTAGTTTTTTAGGAAAAAAATCAGAGAGTATAGAATACAGGTTCTAGTTTACCGTACAGATTGTTTGGAGTGTTACAACAATTTGTGTAGATCATTGTATCTTAGGAGATAGACGCCATTTATCCATAAGCACTGAAGCGGGGTGAATCTGTCTTAAGGACAGAGTGTCACACACTCGACTTGATCTTTTTGTACTTATTCGATTCGGTAAATAAATTCTGTAAGTAATTTATTTTTATTTATTTGATTTGGTTTCAAGTTATTTATTTTACACAGAAGATTGTTCCAACATATTGATCTATAAGTATCATGAAAATATTTATGGATTTTCCATGTTGATTGAAAAATTAAGATACAAATTTACTTTTTTGCTAATAACTTTTGAACAATTTCTATATAAACTATGATGCTAATAATAATGTTGTCTGTCTCATCTTCCAGGCTGTTCAACGAACACGATGGATTATGGGCATTTGAAATGCGAACTTCATAAAAATAAGAATTGTGGTAATATTATTGATTTAAGAACTTATGTTGTATTTTTAATTTTCTTGTGTTACAATAGTTAACAGAAAGAAAGAGAGAATATTATATTGAATAATTATTGTGTTGAATAATTATGTAACAATGTATACAAGACTCCTTTATATAGGAGGAGAGAAACCTAAGTATGGTAATCCTAAATATAATAATGAATATAATATGGTATGTATGATAAACAGAATATATAGTTACTATACTTAAGACCCCTTCAAACTCAAGTAGGGATACTAACTTGAGGTTAGAAAGAGAAACTAAAACATGAAATAAAATTAAAAAATAAAAGACAAATAGATTGCAAAATTCAAACGGGGAGTGTAAGGGCGCTTGAGATAGATTAGAGGCCAGAGCTAATGCCGGGAGACAGTTTATGGTCGTGTCAGACCGTTGTTGGAACTGGCCGGAACTAATGCCAGGACAATTTAAGGTCATGCTGGACCATTGTAGGAACATATCGGAATCAATGTCGGGACAGTTTATGGGGTCATGCCAGACCGTTATAAGAACTGACTGGAATCAATGTCGAGACAATTTAAGGGGTTATGCCAGATCGTTGTAGGAATTGATCGGAATCAATACTTGGACAGTTTACGGGATCATGCCAGACCATTATAGGAACTGACCGGAATCAATATCGGGATAGTTTAAGGGGTCATGTCGGACTTGTTGTAGAGACTGGATGTTGAATCAACAAGTGTGACACACACATAACTTATAACGTAATGTTGAATGATGATGACAACAGATAACTGAGTGCGCTAGGGGGTGACTTATTAGAAAGTGCGCTAGGGAAAGGTTTGGATGGTGCGCCAGGGGATAACTTTGGTGGTGCGCCAACATGCAGCTTGAATAGTGCGCCAGATGGGGGCAGCTTGGGTTGTGCGCCAGAGGGGGCGGCTTAGGTGGTTCACATGGTATATTACTATGCTTACTATGATATAGGTATATTTCCCCTCAAACTCAAATAGGTTTGAAGATAGAAACCTATTTGAGGTTGAAATAGAGAGAAATACTAAAGTGGAGCAGAAATACACACATGCACAAAAAAAAAAAAAAGAAGAAGATTGTGAGTAAAAAAAATATGATAGAGATATTTAGGATAGAATAAACTAGTGGACATAGGAAGAGATCACCACGAAGTGATACTGAAAGGAAATATAGTAGTAGAATGGTTTGAGGTTCGGCGGGTGGCCAAGGCAAGGTTGCCGCCGCCGCGCGGTGGAGCGAAATTACTATGTACTTAACCTAACTTTGATACCATGTTACAATAGTTAACAGAAAGAAAGAGAGGATATTATATTAATAATTATTGTGTTGAATAATTATGTAACAATGTATACATGACTCCTTTATATAGGAAGAGAGAAACCTACTTCTAGTAATCCTAAATATGGTAATAAATATAATATGGTATGTATGATAGATAAAATATATAGTTATTATATTTAACATTGCAAATGGTACGATTATGCATAATATATAATTTATGTTATTTTACATAGTAAAGTTACGCATAATTAATAGTTTCAAAGTGGATGTTATTCATATGAAAAGCTTAAAAGCAAAATTAAAAACTTCATTCCATTAATTTGTTTGATTTAGAAATTTATTCATATCATTAACAAGAAATATATAATCATCAAACATAATTACAATAGACGAAATACACGTGCAACACACATGCACTGCAACTAGTAATAAAAAAAAGTTTAGGGGCCAAAAATATGTAGTTTGGGAAAGTTTAAGGATAAATTGTAATTTCAAAAAAAGTATAGGTCCAAATGTAATTTTGTAAAATCATAGCGGTCAATTTGTAATCGTACACAATTTAGACAGAGACATAAATTTATGATGTTTAGGTTAACGTTGGGCAAAGTTTAGGAGTTATGTTACAATATAATTTGGTAAAATTAATGGGGTCAAATAGTAATTTTGTATAAGCTTTTGGATAAGAAAGTAATTCTCATAGGGTTTAAGATGTTGTTCAGGAGAAGTTAAGAGTCAAACTGTATTTTATAAATTAAAGGAGCAAAGTGTGAATCAATATAAATTTTTAGGTGAAAATGTAACAACATATTCAAATTGTAATTTTGGCTAAGACTTGGGAATAAAATGTGTTTATGTAAATTATATAAGTCAAGCTATAGTTATAAAAAGTTTAGAAACAACACAAAATATTTAAGGATAAAATGTACATTGGCAAAAGTTTTGGAAAAAAAATATATTTAGAAAAAAAAATTGTCCATATATATGTGCACCAAAAGCAAATTGTAAAAATTAGGGATCCAATATGTAGTTACATAAAATTTATATGCCAAACAGTAAAATTTATATGCAAATCGTTCAGGAGTTTGATAGGCCTCAAATGGGTTGGGCCTAAAGTATTTTGCCTTCAGTTGTGGCAAGCCATTTTTATGGGTCTTTGGACTTAAAATTGGCGACTTGGACCAAGTTACGAACTATTGGGTTGAATTGAGCCTAAATAGGGAA
The DNA here is from genome assembly GCA_030407325.1 of Camellia japonica. Classification (NCBI taxonomy): domain Eukaryota; kingdom Viridiplantae; phylum Streptophyta; class Magnoliopsida; order Ericales; family Theaceae; genus Camellia; species Camellia japonica. The sequence continues at coordinate 128,096,146 of JAPPVO010000019.1, read as the reverse complement.
ATTTTATTTCGCACACCTACTTATCTTGGTAGGGATGGCAATTGGAACCCGGCCCGACGGGGACCCGATCCCCCGACCCCGAATTGAGCGGTTATTCCCCGAAAAATACCCCCGACGGGCCGGGGATGGTATTAAAAATTGAATCCCCGATGATATTCGGGCCAGGGACGGGGATACATGTTTCAGCCTCGGACCCGGCCCGATCCCGTCTCCGATCCTCTCTCCGGTTGCCCCCCGATGTAAAATTACTATTTTGCCCATTTTATATATAATATATGTGTGAGAGTGTGTAGGGTTTGGGTTGTTGGCAGACGCAGAACACCCACACACAAACATCTTCTCCTTCTCTCTCTCACACACACGGTCGTTCCTCACCGCCTCTCCTTCACCGTTTTGGTCGGCAGCGGCTCCTCCCTCACCGCAGCTCCTCTTCTGGCGGAACTCCCTCACCGCCGCTCCTCACCGCAGCTCCTCCTCACCGTTTTGGTCGGCAGCGACTTATTCTTCTCTCCCTCTCACGCTATCGTCTCTCTCTCATGGTATCTCCTCTTCTCTCTCTCTTTCTCTCTCTCCCTCCCTAGTTTGGTCGGCGACGGCTCCTCTCTCACCGTCGTTCCTCACCGCAGCTCCTCCTCCTCCTCTCTCTCTCTCACGGTATCTCCTTGTCTCTCTCTCTCTTTCTGTTTTTTTGATTTTGTTCTCTGTTTTTTGATTTTGTTCTTCAGATCTGAAAATGATGAAGATGAGGATGAACATGTTGATCTGTGTTAGATTTGTTGATGAATGTGTTAGATTTTTTGATCTGTTTGTTGATGAAGATCAAGAAAATGAAATATGTTGTTGAAAATCTCTCTCTCTCTCTCTGATTTGTTGTTGATCTGTTGTAAAATAATGATTTATTGTAAATGTGTTGATGAAGATCAAGAAAATGTGTAGATTTGTTAGATTTGTTATTGATGAATTCTTGTAAATGTGTAGAATTGATTTTTTTTTTTTTTAGTTTTTTGGTCAGGGAATTTCGGGGTCGGGGAAACTCGATCCCCGTTAGGGGACGAGGACGGGGACGGGGACGGGGGCGATTATGGGTTCCTCGTCGGGGATCGGGGTCGGGGATCGGGGCCGGGGACGGGGGTATTTCCACCATCGGGGATCGGGGACAGGGAGTGTGATCCCTGGCATCGCCCCGCCCCGCCCCGCCCCGTTGCCATTCCTATATCTTGGGTGTCTCTATTTACACACTATATTTGGTCTCAAGCACACCACTACTCAGTTCACACCTTTAATAATTTGAAAAAAAACATAATTTTTCTTAATACACACCACAACGTTACATTTTTACCCTTAGTCCCACATCACTTAGTACACACCTAAAATTCAAAAAAACAAAAAAAAGAGCTAACTGTTAGACATAATTTTTGCCCCAGCCCTCCTCCCCCTCTGAGCCCACGAAGATTCTCTTCCTCACTGACCATTGGCTTGAAGCTAGAAAGAGAAACTAGAGAGAGAGAGAGAGAAAACATATGTCTCTGCTTCCATATTCGATCCACAAGCTCTGATTTTTCTATACAGATTTATTTGGTTACTTAGAAAACTCTAATGGGTCTGTCTCAATTCATCTAATCCATTGATTGGCAACAAGAATCGTACCCAGAATATGAAGATTTCGCAGTTCTTCCATTGTTTGCTCTGTTCTTCCCATCTATTTGTTTATTTTTCAACAAATTTATATTCGAAGTACTATATATATATATAAGTTGCATAATCACACATGATTCGAATTAGGTCTTTGATTGTATCGCCACGTTTGAAATTTAGATCACTCCATACACAAAAAAAGCTAAAAGATTAAATTTTGTGTTTCAAATATATAGTTGTGAATGTTTTTTTAATATGGGTCAATCTTCATAGCATTTGCTCTGTTCTTCCCAGCAGTGGTGGCTAGTTATGAATATTTTTTTAATATGGGTCAATCTTTAGAGCATTTGCTTTGTTCTTCCCGGTAGTAGTGTCTAGGGTTAGGGTTTGGATGTGTATTCAACTAAGTTGTGTATTTAGTTGTGGTCATTTTGGTCATTTTAAGTAAGGTCATTATTGTAATAAAAAATAATTAATTAATGGTGTATCTTAAGATCAAATATGGTGTGTAAATAGAGGCACCTACTTATCTCAGTGCATGCACTTAATGAAACTTTATTTTAAAGACAATTATATCCTAAAGTAAAATGACCATAATGGACATCAAAATACACCCTTAATATTATATTTAAATTTTCTCTATACACATAATAAAAAATTTCAGTGCACATCTTAATGAATGAGTATATATTTTTTTAAATATAAAAAAAAAATTGACCTCGACCTTCATCTGTGTTCGGCTCTAAGAAAGAACTACTCATACAGGTGAATGGTGATTGATTTGAACCACTAGCGTTGAAACCACCATATCTTGTGAAGAAGGTATACACTTACTTTCTTCCTCATTTTCTTGTGCTCTCTCTCTCTCTAGTCTTGAATATCTATCTATTCGTGTGTATAAATATATATAATATATATATATATGCATATATACACAGCTATGGGTGTGCCTTGTGTCTACTTTTCCATACATAGAACCAAAATGGATTTTCTATGGTTACATACGAAGACGACACAATTTTTTCAAAAGTGAACCTAGGGTTTCTTGAAGGCCTTCATTGAAATTGTGACATTTTCACTAGTACTCATTTCAATCTAAATTAAAATCGGAATCAAATCATATATTTTATTATTTAAAAAAAAACTCTTAAAACTCTCTCACTGGAATATCTGTTTTATAAGAGAGAGAGAGAGAGAGAGAGAGAGGATATACAGTTTATGGGTGTAAGTTTCGGTAGAAAGTGTGTATACAATATTTGAATTAAGGGTTATAATTGGAATATATGGTGTGTGAAATGAGATAATAATACCTAATCAAATTCATAAGTGTAAGTACTGAGAAATGATCTGCACTGAGATAAGTAGGTGCATGGAAATAAAATTTCCATAATTTAAATATAAAATTTAAATTTATTAGGGCTAAAATATGACCTACAATTTAGGTGGCTTTATCTTAAATAATTTTTTATTCATAAATATATATAACTATTCATTTAATTGTTTTAAACATATATATATATATATATATTTTAAAACTATAGTTCAAACGTTTTGATAAGTATGCATAAAATAAGTCTATATTTCTTATTTTTTATAAAAAAATATTTACAAATATTTATTTACTAATTTAATAAATAGATAGGTCAAATAATTTATATAAGTTAGGAATAGAACAAGAAAATTTTTAATGATTAGGTGAAAGACAAGTTGGCGTAAAATCTAATATTAAACCCAAATTTAATATCACAAGTGAATCCTAATTCATTTTACATAAATATTATAACATAAGACAAATTATAATTTTTAGACTTCACAAAATATGAAAAAATTACTATATTGACAAATGTAATTTACCACTGTCATATGATAAATTAAATTTATGAAACTCATAAGACGAAATGTATTTATATTTTATCATAAATATAATTTTTGTGATTTATTTTTAAATTTTTACCACTTAGATTATGACTTATATTTGTTATTAAGAACTTAGAGTACACAATTAATGACATAAGAATAAATTTTTTTTTCTTATATGTAACTGTGATAAAAATGAATAAAATTTAATTGATTCTAAATTATTTTTGCAAAATATTGTAGATAAATTTTTTAGATTATTATTTAATTTTAAAAATTAATTTTTGATTATTTATTTATACCCGTGCATAGCACGGGTAATTATGCTAGTATATTTATAATTCAAATAGGGTAAGTATTCAAATTAGAGTAATTTTCTCATAAAATAAAGATTTAGGTTCCATTTTTTGTGCTAAACCTAAAGTTGAGATTTTTGTTCTTTTCAATAGCTATAGGACTAAATGAATTATAAAAAATTAACTTGGACTAATTGATATATAAGTATTAAAAATAAGATTTTTACAAAAATCTTCCAAAAAATTAGACTAAATGACACAACTAATGATTAAGCTGTCTTATTCTTTTATTCTATCATCTTCAACAGTTATTTAAGTTCAAATCATATTGCCGAGACAATAAACAGTGTCTTTGGGTGAGCTTTCAATACGGTGAATGTAACTCCTCAAATTTTTAACTCAAATGATAATATAATAATCATGGTTCCTTTAAGAAAAATTGAATATAAATCTTCAAACTTACATTACATGATACAATAGTTTTTCATGCAACAATACATTAATCCAACAACAAGTAAATAAACAAATAAATACCCCCAAAGGTTTATAAGTTTCCAACGCTTGAGCCTGGTTACACAAAACGGTTATTCAAACCCACACACATACAGCCCTTGGCTTATACACAGAGTCATAGCAAAATGAGAGTCTCGTACTCTCAACACACATTTCCTCGCCTTTAGTTAGGCAGCATTACCACATCTTTTCCTGCACAAAAATCCCGTAGGGTGAGCATAAAGCCTAGTAGGAAATCCTTAACAAAGTATATACATTTTATACAAGTCTCAAGAGATGAAATGCACATGCCATGCTATGTCCCTTTTTGAAGATAAATCACATTTTCATCTTTTGAAAACCATCATACTCAATGATGTCATGCAATTTCAATTGTTCAAAACTTAACAATTTATTTCAAGGGCGGTAAATACGACTCTGGTAATCCCTAGGTCGGTGTCTGCAAGTAGACTATATAAGTACTACCAAATTGTCATTTTTACCGGTATTAACCGAAAGGCTCGACACCTATCCGCGCGGATTTTCGGTCTTTCACCCTAAACTCTCAGGCCAACTTATTCAATATCATCTACACCACTTATCAAGACTTACCAACGTATTTATCCCAAAACCATTTCATGAAAACTTCTTTCTCAATATTCTTTTCTCAATGCAAGTTTTCAAATCAACTTTCAAAGTTTAATGTAATCAAATGAATTGTTATGCCAATAACACAAGATGAATATAAATACTTTTATTCCAATTCATCATCCAAGGAATAACACAATGCCCTCTTCTCAAGTATCCTCAACAATTCCTAAAATGAACAATAATTTTCATATTCCCTGAAATTCATCATTTGTATAAATATAAATAAGAAATTTTCCAAACATCCATTTATTTTGACACACAAATAAATACAACAATATTATTCATGGATTTTCAATCTCTTTTAAAAAAATTCGCAAATTCTAGGTTTTCTCAAAAAAACTATACAACTCAAATCCTTTAAAAGAAAACTTTCCAAAATCATTTTTTCTTCAATCAACGAAGATCAAAACCCATAAGATCATTTTAAAAGAACAAGAGACAAACCCACTTTCAAAATCGCTCAACTTCTTGAATCAACAATCAATTTTCAAAGCTATCGAAAGATGATTTTGAAAATCATATAGATCTTGCAAAAATATATATATATATATGTAACTCTAAGAAAATCCATACCTCAAGTTTTGAAGAAGAAATGAGATGAAACCCCCAAAATTAACGGTGTCGAAATTAGATCTTCACCGCACACAACGAAGCCCTCGAGAAGTTAACCAACTTTGATGAAGAACTTATGGTAGAACTCTAATGGATCTTGAGAAATCAAGGTTTTGATCCAATTTGGCGTAGGGAAACGTAGAGAGAAGGGAGAGGAAAGGGTTTTTAGAGAGAGAGAGATATACAAAAGTGATCTGAAATATTAGATTCACGAACTGATATAATATGGTCTGCTCGAGCGTGGAAAGCCTCATTCGAGCGTCAAATACACTTTCTTAGTACTTTTGCAGACAGGTCAAACTTCTGAAACCAAACATTCTCCGCTCGAGCGGACAAGCAACTTCTAATGCATTATGCATTTTTGCTTCGGGGGCGCTACCCCTCAACCCCGTTAGGGTGCTGTCCTAGGACCCATCAAGGGTGCTGCCCTCTGGACCCCCGCGAGCTGACCGGGCAGCTTGATCCCCGACATACTCAGCGAAGTGGCAAAACTAGGATCGCTACAACCTTCCTTCCTTAAAGAATTTTGTCCTCGAAGTTTCAAATCAAACTACCCAAACAAAGGGTTTCTAGCGATCAAAACCACGCTATTTCATTTTCAAATCACAATACTAACTCTCAACCAAATTCCACCATTTTCACCATGGTTATCTCATTAACAACAACCTCCCAAATACGCATAAACATGAAATTTTCCAAAAAGTAATGGCAACTCTAAACAGTCTTATGCTTAAAACAACAACGAACATGTGATTAATAACTTTAAATACGTTTCCTTCAACACTAGGGAATATTACAAAGAAAAGCAACTTAAGCATTTTCAAATAAATCCGGATATTTGGAGCGGACTTCCGCCTTCCGTTCCCACATCGCTTCTTCAACCCCATGGTATCTCCACAACACCTTTACCAACGATATAGTTTTGCCCCGTAGCACTTGCTCCTGGGTATCTAATATTTGAACCGGTCATTCTTCGTAAGAGGCATCCTCATCTACCTCCAAGTTAGCCCAATCAAGTACATGAGAAAGGTCGGGTTCATACTTCCTAAGAATAGCTACATGAAATACGTTGTGAACTCCCGAAAGTTGTGGCGGGAAAGTTAACCGGTATGCCACTTCCCCAATTCACTCTAAGATCTGAAAAGGCCCAATGAACCTTGGATATAATTTACCATTCTTACCAAATCTCATCAAACCCCGCCTTGGTGAGATTTTTAGAAACACATAGTCACCAACTTCAAAAGATAAAGGTCGTCTCCTCTTATCAGCATAACTCTTTTGTTGGCTTTGGGCCGTAGCTAATCTCTTCCGAATGAGAACAACTTTCTCGGTTGTCTCTCTAACAATTTTCGGACCCAGTAACGGTGCATCACCCACTTTGGCCCAGCAAACCTGTGATCTACAAGGTCGTCTATACAAGGCCTCAAATGGTGCCATCACAATACTAGCTTGGTAACTATTGTTGTAAGCAAACTCAATCAATGGTAAGTGCCTTTCCCAAGGCCCCTTAAAATCAATGACACAAGCTCTAAGCATGTTCTCCAAAATCTGAATGGTACGTTCCGACTGTCCATCGGTTTGAGGATGATAAACGGTGCTAAGAGTCAACTTAGTTCCCAATGCTTTTTGAAGGCTTTGCCATAACCGGACAGTAAAACGAGGATCCCTATCCGACATAATAGTCACAGGGACTCCATGAAGTCGAACTATCTCTCTAATGTACAACTCTACCAAGCGTTCAACTGAGTCGCTGGTGCACATCGGAATGAAATAGGTAAACTTAGTCAACCTATTAACAATCACCCAAATGGCGTCATTGCCTCGTTGTGTTCTAGGAAGTCCAACTACAAAATCCATGGTAACACACTCCCATTTCCACTTGGCTATCGGTAAGGGTTGTAACAAACCCGCTGGTCTTTGGTGTTCGGCTTTCACTTGTTGACAAGTAAGGCACTTCGATACAAACAAAGCGACATCCTGTTTCATACCTTTCTACCAAAACTGACGACTAAGATCATGATACATTTTAGTGCCTCCGGGTGTACCGTAAGGCGTGAGTGATGGAACTCCCAAAGTACTTCCTCTCTACGAGATTCTGGTACAAACAAACGGTCTAGGTAACGTACACTCAGATCCGAGTGAACGTTCAAACCTTTCTCTTCCTTTCCATTAGAAATCTTAACACGGATTGATTCCACATCACGGTCTCCTCGTTGTGCCTCTATGACCTTACTAACCAAGGTAGGTTGAGCATTCAAAGTAAACAAGGTAGCACTCTCTCCGGACTCACACAAGTGCAAATCAAACTTGTCAATAACATCTAGCATATCCCATTCCCGAATGGCCACACTTGCCAAACTACTCACAGATTTTCGATTCAAAGCATCGGCCACCACATTGGCCTTCCCTGGATGATAGTGTAACTCAAAGTCATAATCCTCTATAAATTCCATCCACCTCCGTTGTCGTAAATTCAAGTCTTTTTGAGAAAACAAATACTTCAGACTCTTATGATCGGAGAAGACTTCAAACTTCTCACCGTACAAGTAATGCTTCCAAATTTTCAAAGCAAAAATCACCGCTGCTAATTCTAGATCATGGGTGGGGTAATTTTTCTCATGAGTTTTCAATTGTCGTGAACCGTAGGCCACAAATTTTCCCTCTTGTATCAAGACACAACCAAGTCCATCCCCAGACGCATCACAATAGATAGTGTAATTGAAACCCCTTTCCGGAATTATGAAAACTGGTGCGGTAGTCAATCTAGTCTTAAGCTCTTGGAATGACTTTTCACAAGCCTCACTCCATACAAATTTGATACCCTTTCTGGTTAACCTAGTTAAAGGTGTAGCTAGTCTAGAGAAGTCCCTTATAAAATGTCGATAATACCCCGCTAATCCTAAGAAACTCCGGATTTCAAAAACATTCTTGGGTTGTTCCCAATCCTGTACGACATCTATCTTTGAGGAGTCCAAAGTCACTCCCTCTCTAGACACTACATGCCCCAAAAACTTCACCTCTGTTAACCAAAACTCGCATTTTCCAAATTTGGCATACAATTGGTGCTCACTAAGTAAACCCAGCACTACCCGCAAGTGAGTCTCGTGTTCCTCTTCAAAGGTTGAATAAATTAAGATGTCGTCCACAAAGACGACCACAAAACGGTCCAAGTATTCTCTAAAAATTCTGTTAATCAAATCCATAAAGGAAGCTGGTGCATTGGTCAACCCAAAAGGCATTACAAGGAATTCATAGTGGCCATAATGAGTACGAAAGGCTATCTTCTGAATGTCCTTCTTCTGGACTCTCAACTGATGGTATCCCGACCTCAAATCTATTTTTGAGAAGCAACGAGACCCTTTAAGTTGGTAGAACAAATCATCTATTCTGGGTAGAGGATACTTGTTCTTAACTACAACTCTATTCAACTTGCGGCAATCAATACACAACCACAATGACCCATCATTCTTCTTCGCAAAGAGAACCGGCGCTCCCCAAGGCGATGTACTAGGGCGAAGAAGCCCTTGTCTAAAAGTTCTTGGAGTTGAATCTTCAACTCATGCAATTCGGCATATGCAAATCTATATGGTGACATGGAAATCGGTGCCGTGCCAGACACTAATTCAATAGAGAACTCGATCTCCCGGTGAGGTGGTAAACTAGTAAGATCTTCTGGAAAGACATCCGGGTATTCACAAACTACCCTTGGTAACTCAACATGAGCCCCGTTACTCTCACTATCCAAGAGAGTTGCAAGAAGGCCACTAAGCTTGCTTCTACTACGAGGGTCAACAAGTGGCGACAAGGCTCTATCAACTCGGTTCCCCAGAAAATAGAAACAAACACCACCCAAAGTGCACACTGTAACTCTCTGACGGTAACAATCAATCACAGCTTGATAAGAACACAATCAGTTCATGCCTAAAATGACATCAAAACTCGACATATCTAGCAACACAAAAGCAAACGGAAGTCGACGCCCGTCAACTTCTATTTCACAATCATGACAACCCCGGTCTAAATCAACTGTACACCCAACAGGTGACTCTACTCTAAGTGGAGGCACTAACCGTGCTACCTCTAACCCCAATGTAGAAGCAAATGCAGTAGATGTAAATGAATGAGACGCACCCGTGTCTATCAATACATTAGCCAAACAATTACACACAACAAAAATACCTCTCCCAACTGAGGATTCTGGCAACTGCTCTGGCACGGTAATAGCATACACGCGCCCTTGTAGCCCCTGATTGACTTGCTCCCCTCTCGGAGCATAGGCCTGTTGTACTGACTGAGCCGAAGCTTGGACTGATTGAGCCTACTGGTGGCTCTGAGTCTGCCTCGACCCTGATGCGCCAGATGCGCCTCCCAACTGTGGGCAAGTTCTCTTCATATGCCCCGGTTGACTACACTGATAACAATTAAACCCTTGACCTTTATTCTGAGACTGAGACTGACTTTGAACTATTAACTGACCTCCTCTCTTCTGTGGGCATGAGAAGGCTTATGACCCAGTTGGCCACACTTGAAACACGAGAAGCTACTCGATGCACTTTTTCCTGGACTTGCACTACGCAAAAGAAAAGTGGATCTAGACTGTTGTGGTTAGGACTGGGATGGATAGGTATTCCTGCTCTTCTTGTTTTGCCTATAGTCTCCTTGAGACTCTTGGCCCCTAGACCTTGAACTCCGAAGCCTCTTCTCCTCGGCTTGTTTGGAAATTTCTACGTATGTTGCCATCTCCACAAGACGGTCATATTCCCGAATCATATTTCCGACAAGCTTGAACATAATTTTTGTTTTCAATTTCTTTTCAAATTCAATGCAATGGTGCTCTTCCGTTGTCACCAACCCTGGTGCAAATCTGGACAAACTAGAGAAGACTGCCTCAAACACGGCCACGGGCATGTCGAGTTGTTTGAGATCTTTAAACTCTTGCCTCAATCTCTCCATAGCAGTGGGAGGTATGTACTTATCTTGGAAAGCAACCGCAAAGACTTCCCATGTCGGCTCCACTCTACCCTTGGCATATTTCCACTATTGACCCGCGTCTCCCTTAAGGCAGTAACTCGCTAGAGTCACTCTTAGTTCACTATCTTCGATGTGAAGCATCTCAAATGTCTTCACAGTTTGTTCGAGCCACTCATCCGCTTTCTTGGGCTCAGGCCACCATGGAACTTATCCGGTTTAGCCCGCAAGAACTCTTTAGTAAGGAAACTCGCCCTTGACTCCGTGGTGTTCTCTCGGGCTTGATTCTCCACACTCAACAAGTTCATAGACTCTCTTAAAGCCCCTGTCATTTCTTGAGCTAGGGCCCCCATTGCGGTTTGCCCCGCTTGTCCCACCTGCTCGGCCACATTTGCTTGGCCTGCTTGCTCGGCCATTTTAGCTTGGCCGAACCTTTCTTCTTGCACTGGAACCCTATGGACCGGTACCTTATGCATACCTCGGCGAGCCCTACCATGCCTCCCGCCTCTACCACCATGGACTTGACTCCTTCTTGGCATCCTAATAAAGGACACAAGAGAAATAATTTAGCACATTAACTCATATGTGCTCGTAACTTAACTCACACGTTTGACTACAACAATTCTATATATTTTTCTACTATATACAAAATTCATGTAGCGATCCCAGTTTTGTCACTTCGCTGAGTATGTCTGGGATTGAGTTGCCCGGTCATTTTGCGGGGTCTAAGGGGCAGCGCCGCTTGGCGGGTTCGAGGGCAGCGCCCTGGCGGGGTCGAGGGGCAGCGCCCTCAAAGCAAAAATGCAAAATGCATTCGAAGTTGCTTGTCCGCTCGAGCGGCCGTTTATGCGCTCAAGCGGAGAATGTTTGGTTCCAGAAGTTTGACCTGTCTGCAAAAGTACTGGGAAAGTGTATTTGACGGTCGAGCGGACCATGTTATATTAGTTCGTGAATCTGATACTTCAGATCACTTTTTTAGTCCTCTCTCTCTCTAAAACTCTCCAAAATTCCAGATCGGGAGGTTCTCTCTCTAGAAGTCATCTTCTCTCTTTGATTTCTCCAAATCCATTGGGATTTAGACCTAAGTTCTTCACCAAAGTTGGTTATCATCTTGAGGGCTTCATTTTGTGCGATGAAGATCGAGTGTCGACATCGTTGATTTTGGGGGTTTCATCTCATTTCTTCTTCAAAACTTGAGGTAGGGATTTTCTTAGAGTTATATATATATATATACATATATTTGCAAGATGTAGATGATTTTCAAAATCATCCTTCGATAGCTTTGAAAATTGATTGTTAATTCAAGAAGTTGAGCGATTTTTGAAAGTGGGTTTGTCTCTTATTCTTTTAAAATGATCTTATGGGTTTTGATCTTTGTTGATTGAAGAAAAGATGATTTTGGAAGTTTTGTTTCAAAAGATTTGTGTTGTATAGTTTTGATGAGAAAACCTAGAATTTGGGAATTTTTTTTTTAAGAGACTGAAAATTCATGAATGATATTGTTATATTTATTTTGTGTGTCAAAAATAAATAGATGTTTGGAAATTTTCTTATTTATATTTATATAAATGATGAATTTAAGGGAATATGAGAATTGTTATTCATTTTGGAAATTATTGTTCAAAACTTTGAAATAGTCTTGAAATGACTAATTGTTAAGGATACCTGAGAAGAGGGAATTGTGTCATTCCTTGGATGATGAATTGGAATAAACGTATTTATATTCATCTTGTGTTATTAGCATAACAATTCATTTGGTTACATTAAACTTTGAAAGTTGATTTGAAAACGTGCATTGAGAAAAGAATGTTGAGAAATAAGTTTTCATGAAATGGTTTTGGGGTAAATACGTTGGTAAGTCTTGATAGGTGGTGTAGATGATATTGAATAAGTTGGCCTGAGAGTCCGGGGTGAAAGACCGAAAACCTGCGCGGATAGGTGTCGAGCCTTCTGGTTAATACCGATAAAAATGACAATTTGGTAGTACTTGTATAGTCTACTTGCAGACACCGACCTAGAAATTACCAGAGTCGTATTTACCGCCCTTGAAATAAATTGTTAAGTTTTGAACAATTGAAATTGCATGACATCATTGAGCATGATGGTTTTCAAAAGATGAAAATGTGATTTATCTTCAAAAAGGGGCATAGCATGGCATGTGCATTTCATCTCTTAAGACTTGTATAAAATGTATATACTTTGTTAAGGATTTCCTACTAGGCTTAATGCTCACCTTACGAGATTTTTGTGCAGGAAAAGATGTGGTGATGTCGCCTAACTAAAGGCGAGGAAATGTGTGTTGAGAGTATGAGACTCTCATTTTGCTGTGACTCTGTGTGTAATCTAAGGGCTGTATGTGTGTGGATTTGAATAACCGTTTTGTGTAACCAGGCTCAAGCCTTGGAAACTTGTAAACCCTTGGGGGTATTTATTTGTTTATTTACTTGTTGTTGGTTTAATGTATTGTCGCATGAAGAACTATTGTACCATGTAATGTAAGTTTGGAGATTTATATTCAGTTTTCCTTGAAAGAGCAATGATTGTTGTATTATCATTTGGGTTAGAAATTTGGGGCGTTACAACTTGGTATTAGAGCTACCCGGTTTGAATACTTGGAGCTCGTGTGAAGTGATTGTTTAACCACAATGGGTTTATTTAGCATGCTTAGGAAGTGTTATGCATTTTGTGATTATGTGATAACATGTTTATGTGACTAAATGGGCATGGGATTGGACTTTTAGGATGTTGTTTGCGCCTGTTAAATTCTTTGAGGTCTTATTAGAAGGGTATTTGATCAATACTCATTCTACTAAGAATTCTTGATTTTTTGTGGGACGAATCTCATCATAAGAGTATAATCCGTATGTGTTTACATGACTAAGTGCTTATGTGGGGTGAAATTTAATTGTTATATGGTAGATGAATATATAGCATTATTGTGATCAAACGTGTAAGGCAAGTTGTGGGCACGTGTGGGTTAGTGTGCTAAATTAATTATATTGTCATTTATAGGATGCTAGGAAGAGGTCAAGTCTGTGGTGGTAGAGGCAGGAGGCGTGGTAGGGATCGCCGAGGTATGCATGAGGTACCGATCCATAGGGTTTCGGTGCAAGAAGAAGGGTTCGGCCAAGCTAATATAGTTGAGCAAGCAGGCCAAGCTAATGTGGCCGAGCAGGTGGGACAAACGGGTCAAACCGCAATGGGGCCTTGGCTCGAGAAATGGCAGAGGCTTTAAGAGAGTCTATGAACTTGTTGAGGGTGGAGAATCAAGCTCGAGAGAACACCGCAAAGTCAAGGGCGAGTTTCCTTACTAGAGAGTTATTGTGGGTCAAACCGGATGAGTTTTATGGTGGTCTCGAGCCCAAGAAAGCAGATGAGTGGCTCGAACAAATTGTGAAGACATTTGCGATGCTTCACATTAAAGATAGTGAACTAAGAGTGACTCTAGCGAGTTACTACCTTAAGGGAGACGAGGGTCAATGGTGGAAATATGGCAAAGGTAGAGTGGAGCCAACATGGGAAGCCTTTGCGGTTTCTTTCCAAGATAAGTACATACCTCCCACTGCTAGGGAGAGATTAAGGCAAGGGTTTGAAGACCTCAAATAACTCGACATGCCCGTGGCCGAGTTTGAGGCGGTCTTCTCTAGTTTGTCCAGATTTGCACCAGAGTTGGTGGCAACGGAAGAGCGCCGTTGCATTAAATTTGAAAAGAAATTGAAAACAAAAATTATGTTCAAGCTTGTCGAAAATATGATTCGGGAATATGACCGTCTTGTGGAGACGGAGACACACGTAGAAATTTCCATTCAAGCCAAGGAGGAGAGGCTTCGGAGTTCAAGGTCCAGGGGCCAAGAGTGTCAAGGAGACTATAGGCAGAACAAGAAGAGCAGGAACACTTATCCATCCCAGTCCCAACCATAGCAGTCTAGATCCACTTTTCCTTTGCCTAGTGTGGGTTCGAGAAAAAGTGCATCGAGTAGCTTCTCGTGTTTCAAGTGTGGCCAACTGGGTCACAAATTTTTCTCATGCCCACAGAAAGGAGGAGGGCAGTTAATAGTACCATCACTTAACCGATCTCAAAGTCAGTCTCAATCTCAGAATAAAGGTCAAGGGTTTAATTGTTATCAGTGTGGTCAGTCAGGGCATATGAAGAGAACTTGCCTATAGTTGGGAGGCGCATCTGGCGCATCAGGGTCGAGGCAGACTCAGAGCCACCACCAGGCTTAATCAGTCCAAGCTTCGCGAGTTAATCAGGGAGCCGCTTCGACTCAGTCAGTACAACAGGCCTATGCTCCGAGAGGGAAGCAAGTCCAATCAGGGGCCACAGGGGCGCATGTATGCTATTACCGTGCCAGAGTAGTTGCCAGAATCCTCAGTTGTGAGAGGTATATTTGTTGTGTGTAATTGTTTGGCTAATGTATTGATAGACACGGGTGCGTCTTATTCATTTACATCTACTGCATTTGCTTCTGCATTAGGGTTAGAGGTAGGACAGTTAGTGCCTCCACTTAGAGTAGAGTCACTTGTTGGGGGTACAGTTGATTTAGACCAGGGTTGTCGTGATTGTGAAATAGAAGTTGCCGGGCGTCGACTTCCGTTTGCTTTTGTGTTGCTAGATATGTTAAGTTTTGATGTCATTTTAGGCATGGACTGGTTGTGTTCTTATCAAACTGTGATTGATTGTTACCATCAAAGAGTTATAGTGTGCACTTCGGGTGGTGATCGTTTCTATTTTCTGGGGAACCGAGTTGATAGAGCCTTGTCGCCAGTTATTGACCTCACCAGGAGATTGAGTTCTCCATTGAATTAGTGCCTGGCACGGCACCGATTTCCACAAATTGCATGAGTTGAAGATTCAACTCCAAGAACTTTTAGACAAGGGCTTCATTCGCCCTAGTACATCTCCTTGGGGAGCGCTGGCTCTCTTTGCGAAGAACAAGGATGGGTCATTGCAGTTGTGTATTGATTACCGCAAGTTGAATAGAGTTACAGTTAAGAACAAGTATCCTCTACCCAGAATAGATGATTTATTTTACCAACTTAGAGGGTCTCGTTTCTTATCAAAAATAGATTTGAGGTTGAGGTACCATCAGTTGAGAGTCCGAGAGGAGGACATTCAGAAGACGGCTTTTCGTACTCGTTATGACCACTATGAATTCCTTGTAATGCCTTTTGGGTTGACCAATGCACCGGCTTCCTTTATGGATTTGATGAACATAATTTTTCGGGAATACTTGGATCGTTTTGTGGTCGTCTTTGTGGATAGCATCTTGATTTATTCAACCTCTGAAGAGGAACATGAGACTCACTTGCGGGTAGTGTTGGGTTTACTTAGTGAGCACCAATTGTATGCCAAATTTGAAAAATGCGAGTTTTGGTTAACAGAGGTGAAGTTTTTGGGGCATGTAGTGTCTAGAGAGGAAGTGGTTGTGGACTCCTCAAAGTAGATGTTGTACAGGATTGGGAACAAGCAAATAATGTTTTTGAAATCTGGAGTTTCTTGGGATTAGCGGGGTATTATCGACGTTTTGTAAAGGACTTCTCTAGATTAGCTGCACCTTTGACTAGGTTGATTAGAAAGGGAATCAAATTTGTGTGGAGTGAGACTTGTGAAAAGTCATTTCAAGAGCTTAAGACTAGATTGACTACCGCACTAGTTTTGATAATTCTTGAAAGGGGTTTGAATTACACTGTCTATTGTGATGCGTTCGGGGATGGACTTGGTTGTGTCTTGATACAAGAGGGAAAAGTTGTGGCCTACAGTTCACGACAATTGAAAACTCATGAGAAAAATTATCCCACCCATGATCTAGAATTAGCAGCAGTGATTTTTGCTTTGAAAATTTGGAGGCATTACTTGTACGGTGAGAAGTTTGGAGTCTTCTCCGATCATAAGAGTCTAAAGTATTTGTTTTCTCAAAAAGACTTGAATTTATGACAACGGAGGTGGATGAAATTTGTGGAGGATTATGACTTTGAGTTATACTATCATCCAGGGAAGGCCAATGTGGTGGCCGATGCTTTGAGTCGAAAATCTGTGAGTAGTTTGGCAAGTGTGGGCATTCAGGAATGGGATATGCTAGATGTTATTGGCAAGTTTGATTTGCACTTGGGTGAGTCTGGAGAGAGTGCTACCTTGTTTACTTTGAATGCTCAACCTACCTTGGTTAGAAAGGTCATAGAGGTACAACGAGGAGACCGTGATGTGGAATCAATCCATGTTAAGATTTCCAATGGAAAGGAAGAGAAAGGTTTGAACGTTCACTCGGATTGAGTGTACGTTACCTAGACCGTTTGTTTGTACCAGAATCTTGTAGAGAGAAAGTACTTCGGGAGTTCTATCACTCACGCCTTGCGATACACCCGGGAGGCACTAAAATGTATCATGATCTTAGTCGTCAGTTTTGATGGAGGGGTATGAAACAAGATGTCGCTTTATTTGTATCGAAGTGCCTTACTTGTCAACAAGCGAAGGCCGAACACCAAAGACCAGCGGGTTTGTTACAACCCTTACCGATAGCCGAGTGGAAATGGGAGTGTGTTACCATGGATTTTGTAGTTGGACTTCCTAGAACACAACGAGGCAATGATGCCGTTTGGGTGATTGTTGATAGGTTGACTAAGGCTACACATTTCATTCCGATGTGCACCAGCGACTCAGTTGAATGCTTGGCAGAGTTGTACATTAGAGAGATAGTTCGACTTCATGGAGTCCCTGTGATTATTGTGTCGGATAGGGATCCTCGTTTTATTGCCCGGTTATGGCAAAGCCTTCAAGAAGCGTTGGGAACTAAGTTGACTCTTAGCACCACTTATCATCCTTAAACAGATGGACAGTCGGAACGTACCATTCAAATTTTGGAGGACATGCTTAGAGCTTGTGTTCTTAATTTTAAAGGGCCTTGGGAAAGGCACTTACCATTGATTGAGTTTGCTTACAACAATAGTTACCAAGCTAGTATTGGGATGGTACCATTTGAGGCCTTGGATGGCCGACCTTGTAGATCACCGGTTTGTTGGGCCAAAGTGGGTGATGCACTGTTACTGGGTCTGGAAATTGTTAGAGAGACAACCGAGAAAGTTGTTCTCATTCGGAAGAGGTTAGCTACGGCCCAAAGCCGACAACGGAGTTATGCCGATAAGAGGAGACGACCTTTATCTTTTGAAGTTGGTGACCACATGTTTTTAAAAATCTCACCAAGACGGGGTTTGATGAGATTTGGTAAGAGTGGTAAATTATCTCCAAGGTTCATTGGGCCTTTTGAGATCTTAGAGCGAATTGGGGAAGTGGCATACCGGTTAGCTTTACCGCCACAACTTTCGGGAGTTCACAATGTATTTTATGTATCTATGCTTAGGAAGTATGAACTCGACCCTTCTCATGTTCTTGATTGGGTTGACTTGGAGGTAGATGATAATGCCTCTTATGAAGAACGACCGGTTTAAATATTAGATACCTGGGAGCAAGTGCTACGGGGAAAAGCTATACCGTTGGTAAAGGTGTTGTGGAGACACCATGGGGTTGAAGAAGTGACGCAGGAACGGGAGGCGAAAGTCCGCTTCAAATATCCGGATTTGTTTGAAAATGCTTAAGTTGCTTTTCTTTGTAATGTTCCCTAGTGTTGAGGAAAATATATTTAAAGTTGTTAACCACATGTTGATATGTGCGTTGTTGTTTTAAGCATAAGGTTGTTTAGAGTTGCCATTACTTTTTGGGAAATTTCATGTTTATGCGTATTTTGGAGGTTGTTGTTAGTGAGATAACTATGGTGGAAATGATGAAATTTGGTTGAGAGTTAGTATTGTGATTTGAAAATGAAATAGCGTGGTTTTGATCACTAGAAACCCTTTGTTTTGGTAGTTTGATTTGAAATTTCGGGGGACGAAATTCTTTAAAGGGGGAAGGTTGTAGCGATCCCCGTTTTGCCACTTCGCTGAGTATGTCGGGGATCGAGCTGTTTTGACAATTTGGTAATACTCGTATAGTCTATTTGCAGACACCGACCTAGGGATTACCAAAGTCGTATTTACCGCCTTTGAAATAAATTGTTAATTTTTGAATAATTGAAATTGCATGACATCATTGAGCATGATGGTTTTCAAAAGATGAAAATGTGATTTATCTTCAAAAAGGGGCATAGCATGGCATGTGCATTTCATCTCTTGAGACTTGTATAAAATGTATATACTTTGTTAAGGATTTTCTAAAAGGCTTTATGCTCACCCTACGGGATTTTTGTTCAGGAAAAGATGTGGTGATGTCGCCTAACTAAAGGCAAGGAAATGTGTGTTGAGAGTACGAGACTCTTATTTTGCTGTGACTCTGTGTGTAAGCCAAGGGTTGTATGTGTGTGGGTTTGAATAACCGTTTTGTGTAACCAGGCTCAAGCCTTGGAAACTTGTAAACCCTTGGGGGTATTTATTTGTTTATTTACTTGTTGTTGGATTAATGTATTGTTGCATGAAGAACTATTGTATCATGTAATGTAGGTTTAGAGATTTATATTCGGTTTTCCTTGAAAGAGCCATGATTGTTGTATCATCATTTGGGCTAGAAATTTGGGGCGTTACAATTCAATTTCACTCCATATAAGCACTTAGTCATGTAAACACATACAGACTATTCTTTTACGATGAAATCCGTCCCACGAAAAACCAAGAATTCTTAGTAGAACGAATATTGATCAAGTACCCTTCTAATGAGACCTCAAGGAATTTAACAGGCGCAAACAACATCCCAAAAGTCCAATCCCATACCCATTTAGTCACATAAACATGTAATCACATAGTCACAAAATGCATAATGCTTTCTAAACATGCTAAATGAACCCATTGTGGTTAAACAACCACTTCTCACGAGCTCCAAGTATTCAAACCCGTTAGCTCTGATACCAAGTTATAACGCCCCAAATTTCTAGCCCAAATGATAATACAACAATCATGGCTTTTTCAAGGAAAACCGAATATAAATCTCCAAACTTACATTACATGATACAATAGTTCTTCATGTAACAATACATTAATCCAACAATAAGTAAATAAACAAATAAATACCCCCAAGGGTTTACAAGTTTCCAAGGCTTGAGCTTGGTTACACAAAACGGTTATTTAAACCCACACACATACAGCCCTTGGCTTACACACATAGTTACAGCAAAATGAGAGTCTCGTACTCTCAACACATATTTTCTCACCTTTAGTTAAGCGGCATTACCACATCTTTTCTTGCACAAAAATCCCGTAGGGTGAGCATAAAGCCCAGTAGGAAATCCTTAACAAAGTATATACATTTTATACAAGTCTTAAGAGATGAAATGCACATGCCATGTTATGCCCATTTTTGAAGATAAATCACATTTTCATCTTTTGAAAACCATCATGCTCAATGATGTCATGCAATTTCAATTGTTCAAAACTTAACAATTTATTTCAAGAGCGGTAAATACGACTTTGGCAATCCCTAGGTCGGTATGTGCAAGTAGACTATATAAGTTCTACCAAATTGTCATTTTTACCGGTATTAACCGGACGGCTTGACACCTATTCGCGCGGGTTTTCGATCTTTCACCCGGACTCTCAGGCCAACTTATTCAATATCATCTACACTACCTATCAAGACTTACGAACGTATTTACTCCAAAACCATTTTATGAAAACTCGTTTCTCAACATTCTTTTCTCAATGTAAGTTTTTAAATCAACTTTCAAAGTTTAATGTAATCAAATGAATTGTTATGCCAATAACACAAGATGAATATAAATACTTTTATTCCAATTCATCATCTAAGGAATAACACAATGCCCTCTTCTCAAGTATCCTCAACAATTAGTCATTTCAAGACTATTTCAACATTTTGAACAATAATTTTCAAAATGAACAACAATTCTCATGTTTCTTGAAATTCATCATTTGTATAAATATAAATAAGAAAATTTTCAAACATCCATTTATTTTGACACACAAATAAATACAACAATATCATTCATTGATTTTCAGTCTCTTTTAAAAAAATCTCCAAATTTTAGGTTTTCTCACCAAAACTATACAACTCAAATCATTTGAAAGAAAACTTTCCAAAATCATCTTTTCTTCAATCAACGAAGGTCAAAACCCATAAGATCATTTTAAAAGAACAAGAGACAAACCCACTTTCAAAATCGCTCAACTTCTTGAATCAACAATCAATTTTCAAAGTTATTGAAAGATGATTTCAAAAATCATACAGATCTTGCAAAAATATATATATAATTCTAAGAAAATCTTTACCTCAAGTTTTGAAGAAGAAATGAGATGAAACCCCCAAAATCAACGGTGTTGAAACTCGATCTTTACCGCACACAACGAAACCCTTGAGAAGTTAACCAACTTTAATGAAGAACTTATGGCAGAACTCTAATGGATCTTGAGAAATCAAGGTTTTGATCCAATTTGGCGTAGGGAAATGTAGAGAGAAGAAAGATGAAAGGGTTTCTAGAGAGAGAGAAATATACAAAAGCGATGTGAAATATCAGATTCACGAACTGATATAATATGATCTGCTCGAGCGTGGAAAGTCTCGCTCGAGCATCAAATATACTTTCCTAGTACTTTTGTAGACATGTCAAACTTCTGAAACTAAACATTCTCCGCTCGAGCGCATAAATGGCTGCTCGAGCGCATAAGCAACTTCTAATGCATTATGCATTTTTGCTTCGGGGCGCTGCCCCTCAACTCCGCCAGGGCGCGCTGCCCTAGGACCTGCCAAGGGGCGCTGCCCTTGGACCCTCGCGAGCTGATTGGGCAGCTCGATCCCCGCCAAGGGGCGCTGCCCCCTGGACCCCCGCGAGCTGACCAGGCAGCTCGATTCCCGACATACTCATCGAAGTGGCAAAACTGGGATCGCTACAGTCAATTAATTTTATGTTTAATCTGTACATGTTGGTTAACCCATTTTTGTGTATTGTACATGTAATATTATTCTAATGAATCTTTTGCAAAATTTTTATTTTTTGATTTAGGTTGCATGCAAATATAATTTTTTTTAATATATATATATATTATATATATGTTTTAGCAATGACTGGTTATGTAAATCAATGGCATGGCAATATATATTTTTTCAAACCTTAGAATTAGACTTCTCCTGCATAGTTGTTCTTCACCAATATTGATTAATAAAATTTAAAACAATTGTACAATTTTTGCGACACATTTTTATAAAAAATGTATAATTATTTTAAATCTATTAACGCGTCCTTAAAACACTTGCAACACTACTAATTAAAGGGCCTTTTGGGTTTTTTTGCGATGGCACGGAATTACCGATGCAAATACCAAACTTTAGTGTTGGCATCATTAGCCGACACAAAAAATTAATCAAGCAAACCCGTGCCGACGCAAAAAGTTAGACCTTTTTGTGTCGGCAATTGATGCCGTGGCAACAAAAATATTTTCATACTCAAGATATATATATTTACTTGATTATATTTAATAAATATATTTATTTATACATATATTTTTATATTAATATTGAGTGTATATACCATAAATAACATATATCTCATTTAAAATTAGAAATAGGTATTGTGGTGTAGTGGGCTAAATGTGGTATGTTGGGTTTAAGTTATCGGGATGACATGGGTTCAAATCTTGGGAGTTTCAATGAGACAATCATGTTTTAAATTTTTTAAAACATTTAATCACTTTTTGCGTCGTCTCAAAAAATTAGAACTTTTTGCGTTGGCAACGTGCTAACTCAAAATTTTTTGTGACCTGACCATTTTTGTCTCTCGAGTTGCCATCACAAAAACTTTTTATGTCGACAAATATATTATTTGCGATGACACGTTACCGATTCAAAAGCCCTCTTTTTTTAGTAGTGTTGTCAATAGAATTCTAACAAAACTCAGCCTGGAGAATGAAAGTTCTATTAATGGCTATCTCCTCACCCCTAACAATGAATCGTAAACTCTGTCATCTCCATCAATTACAATTCAAAGTATTTGTCTCAAAGACAGAATAACTTATCCTAGTAATAGGCGTAATTTGCCCAAACATGAAAGTCAACGATGGGTGGATTGAAGCTGGGCTGTCCAAAACCACTAAAGCAAAGTACAACGAATCAAATCACATGAGGATTTCATTTCAAGCTCCAAAGTTTCTATTCCATCTTTTGTTGGGAACGTTTTGCAGGTGCATAGAGGCCGAACAATGTACAGTAGACTTTTCTAGAAGTTTCTTTATTCTTCTTATACTAAAGGGTTGTTTGGGATGGCCTAAATACGTGTACTTTTTGTCTTTTTACGAAAAGATATACAGAAAAGTAGAGAGGTGATGTGATAGAAAAAAGATAAAAAGATGGATTATTTTGTGTATGCCAAACTTGCCCTAATATTCTGTTTCACTTGATTAATGGTTTGTAGTTATTACAGTAACTGTAACTCTAATGGGTATTATTTAAATTGATTTTGGGAGAGATTTGAAAAGAAAAATATAAAAGATATGTGAAATGTGAATCAAACATAATTACAGTTTACCTATATTGAAAAATGCTTGAGATCCCTATTTTTTGGAGACCTCCACAACCCCCTTGGTTCTCAACCATTGATGTATGTGTGAGACCCACTCATGTATGTGTGAGGCTCACACCATCAATGATGGAGATCCAAAAGGGATTGTGGGAGTCTCCAAAAAATGAGGCCCTCAATCATTGTTGACCTATATTTTACATAGCTTTTCTTTTTTTCATTTTAAATTCCTTATTAAATTTATAAATTAAACACAATCATAATAATATATATATATATATATTAAGTATTTTGTCCAACTACTTAATCGAACAACACTTTCTATCTTTTGAAATTGGTTTGCCATCTCCAATCAGAATAGAGCTAAACTCATAACATAATATAGCTCTAAGAGCATGGCGGATTTTTTTAATGGAGATTTGTTGGTTGTTGTAATTAACCATAGTTTATTTTATTTCCTTCAATAAATTAGCTACTATAATAGCTGCTTTAACAATTTTTTTCAAGACTAGACACATTCGAAGTCATTGGAAGCTTTTTAAACAATTTCTGCTAACAGATATAAATAATAGTGTTGGAACACATAAATAAAAAAAATGACAAAATTCACTTTACTCTTGTAGTTTCGTCTCGAAATACTTTACTACTTATAGTTAAAATATAAATAGAGAATTCCTTATAATTTTTACTAAAGTGCAAAACTAACTCTATTAATAACAATGACAAAATTATCTAAATAACCTTCTGCCATATTCTCTTTTGATCTTCTCTAGTACATATAATTTCATAACTTAATCACATATTTAACAAATTAAATCATGAATTAACCCAAACACCCTAATTTATTACCAAAAAAATACTTTAATCTAATTTTAAAATTTAAAATTTTATCCCAATTTCTTATTTAATAACATTTTAAATTAAAAATACATATATTTTATATATTTATAACAAATTAAACCATAAATTTACCTAAAAATATGTAGTAATGTTACATTTTTTGTTATCAAAATATTTTTAAACAACAAAAAGTGTAACATTACTATAAAAATATATAATATTGCTCTTGAATTACAAATTGTCATAACTCTATTAAAATATTACGTAATTTATAAAAAAAAAATGAATGTATTGGGTCATTACATCAAGAGCACACAATAAATTTTAACCTTTATTGGCCATTACATCAAGAGCACACAATAAATTTTAACCTTTGACTCAATTCATACCACTTTAATGAGAGAATCTTGAACACAATGAGCAGAGCCTTACATAAGATACCGTTGTATGTATGTGGGTCTAAGTCCCCACACAAGTTCTCTTTTTTATCTGTAATGTGATGCATGAAAATTGTGAATGTCATGACTTGTTCTATTTCCATAGCTAGAGGGAATGAATAGTTCAGTTGAGAATCTCTCCCTCTCTCTCTCTCTCTCTCTCTTCTTTTGTGATGATGACATGAGAGAATAAAAACATGACAAATTAATGTACTATGCTTTGGTGTTGGAGTTAGTTAGTATGGCATTTTTTCTTCTCATTTGCTTTCGATGGTGCCAATGATAGATACCATCAATGGGTCCAAAGTTTCTTCCACTTTGGAGCCGCTATTTTGCTATTGTTGCTCTATGTTTGAAAATGTTATTTGTTTTAAGAAAATGGAAAATTAGAGTGGTAGTTCCTATAGTTTACTTGTTTTATCATTTTGGTTTTTGTTGTTTTAATTTGATCAATTTTGCCTATAAATTTTGAAGATTGTGTCATATTAATCTAATAAATAACAGTGGTTAAGTTTAATGAACGAAAAATTAAATGATGTATCAATTTAGTCCTTGTAATTTATAGGATGTCTCAAGAGGGACCACATTGACACATCTTGTAAACGAGAGGGACTAAATTGACACATCATTTAATTTTCTGTCTATCAAACTTAACCGCCGTTATTTATTAGACTAATATGACATAATTTGTAAAATTTAAAGATAAAATTGATCAAATTAAAATAATAGGGACCAAAATAATAAAATAGATAAATTATAAGGACTCGAATAAGGACTCAATAGTTCTATGATTGAATGATTGATTGATAACATATACCTAAACAAATGTGTTTGATACTATTAAAAATGAGAT
Source organism: Camellia japonica (assembly GCA_030407325.1). Lineage (NCBI taxonomy): Eukaryota > Viridiplantae > Streptophyta > Magnoliopsida > Ericales > Theaceae > Camellia > Camellia japonica. The sequence continues at coordinate 128,070,999 of JAPPVO010000019.1, read as the reverse complement.
TATCATGCAACGCCCTCGTCGAATGTAATTGTAGAACTTTATCACTTTGATTGGTTTGACTTTTTTAAAAATATTTTCAGAAAATTTTGTTTTCTTATCTTTCATATTTTTTTTATTTTTACTGAATTTTTTTAATATTTTAAGTAATTTTTTTAACACCTAACATAAATACACTTAAAAAGTATAATTTTCGTGAAAAAATCTTTAAAAAATTCACTAAATATAAAAAAAACAAAAAAAAAATGAAAATTCAATATATTTTTCATATTTTTGTGTATTTATTAATTTTTTAAAATATTTTTTCACAAATATTTTACTTTTTAGATACATCTAAATAAGGCGCATCCAAAAATATATTAAAAAATTGCTTAAAATTTTAAAAATATTTATTAAAAACAAAAAGCATGAAAAAAAAAACTTAATTTTCAAAAAACTGAATTCAAAAAACTCAAACTAAATACACTGATTGATTTTTTTTTTTTTTTGTGTGTGTGTGTGTGTGTTAAGACAATAAATATTTTATCAAAATTTTGTTTTACTTAAAGTTGGAGAAGTTCAAATTTCAAATAGTTTAATTTTTTTCTCATAAAATTTGTAAAATTTAAGTTTTTGAAGTGACCCTAGCCTCATAAATTTCTAGAATCGCCACTACTTTTAGTTTTCACGGGTAAGTTATACCTATGGGATTCATATAATTTGGTGTTAGAGCCAACTACAACGTTAAGAATGAGATCCAAGATGCAGCTTTGCAGTTTGAGCCGCGAAGAGGACAACTTATAAAGTGGATTAAGCAGGCCGGCCTTGAGATTTTCGGAGCTTAAAGTCGATAATCAACTAAAAAATTTCTGGGGCCCTTCATATTTTTTTTTTCATTGAATGAAAAAAAAATTTGAAAGTAAAGGACAAAAGATTTGTGTCAAAATCACAAAAAATACTTAACATTACATTACAATAACTAATAAGCATCGCTTGATCCTCACTCTTCTTGTATTTTTAGAAGCAAATAAATCAATCATACTTGCATAATCTAATTTTTTTGTAAAATCATTTTCAATGAAGAACAATGCTAATTATTTTAAATGAGCCTTTCAATTTTTTTATGAATTAATTTATTTTAAGTTAATTTGGACTTTCCTTAATTTTTTTTGGACTTAAAAATATACTTAATATATTAGACTAAACTATAATAAGATAGACCCCTTTTTTGGGTCTATTTTCAATAGATAACAATGCTAATTGTTTTGAATGGCCTTTCAATTTTTTAATGGGTCAATTTATTTTAAGTTAGTTTGGGCCTTTTTAAATTTTTTTAGACTTAAAATATATCTAATATATTACACTAAATTATAATAGGAGGAAGCCTCTTTTTTGAGTCTATTTTGAGGGGCCCTAGGCCATAGCCTTGTGGCCTATGCCCCAGGGCCGGCCCTGGGATTAAGACACTTAAAAATGTGTAGAATACTTTAGTAAAATGTTTATTGGGAAAAAAGTTTCATGAAATTTTATCATTTTGTTATAAACATTGTGGTTTTTGTTTTGAGATTTCGTGGCGAGTAATGTTATGAGTTTTCGTGTTGTTTTTTTTCTTTCTTTGTAATGATTTTTAGTAATGTTAATTGCAAATAATTACGGATATGTAGTAAAATTATTACAAACACTCCTAATTTTCTAAAAACGTTCACGTTAATCGATAGTTAAATGTGACAAAATATATTATTTTTAATTGAAGATAAAATAAGGGATATTTCATCACGAAGGTTTATATTGAAATAAATGAGAGAGATTATGTGTTACAAATTTTAATTTATCGATAAAATGACACAGAACAATAATTGAGGAGTAAAATGTGATTTCCAATTTTTATAACAACTAAGAATAGATGCATGGAATCTTAGAAAAAAAAAAGAAAAAGAAAAAAAAAAATCATTAAAAGCAAAACCTCCTAAATGCTTTTGTCTTAAAGCAAGGCATTTTTTTTTTAAAGTTTGTCCTCGTTGTTCATATGTTTGTCAAGTCAATACTTCAATGTTTTACTCATGCAAATTCCTTATTTTTTATTTTTTAGCTATCGATAAACTTCTAAGATTCTACTATTTTGGAAAGTGGGTTAAAAGTTACTTCCCAGCTTTTAATTCACTTACATCTCTTACAAAAAAGCTAAAAAAAGTAAAAAAAAAAAAAAAAAAAAATTAATTATCTTTTCAAAACACCACATAATCACTTTGAACTTATGTCTACAGAGTAATCGAATACATGTAACCCCTATCAATCATGTGTGTCAGATAAATTCAAATGTATCATTTAGATGGATTGCTTAAAATATCTGAATTTATGAAATTTATTTATTTTTAATTAATTAATTATTTATTTATTTATTTTTTTTTTTGTTAAAGATTCACAAAGTAGCTAGAACATATACATTTGTTCCTAGACGCCACTCCAAGTGACCCTCCAAACCAAAAACATAAAAAAACAAAAAAAGCTTAACTGGATCATAATGACTGATTAATGTAAATTTCCCCCCCACTTTTCAGTATTCACTTTCATACCAGGCATCATTTTTTTTTTTTTTTGGCTGTTGACAAACCTCCCCCAAGTAAAATAAACACCTTAATCAACTGCAAATCATATATATCAATTAAGATTGATTGTAACACCAATAAGAGTAGAACTTAAAGTTCATTCCAAGGGAAGCTCTTTATCACTAGACTACCCATGTGTGCGGATTATACTTTTGGGTAAGAGAATGATGATATTTTATTTTATTAGGTAAATTACATTTACCTCCCTTGAGGGTTCTGACAAATGCAGGGACCTCTCATGTGATTTCAATAATTACAGTAACCTCCCCTACTTTACCTAACAGTATCAAGATTCCCCATGCTGTCAAAAATCACTAAACGGTGTTACTTTTTCCTTCATAAATTACTTTATTGCCCTTCCCTTTAAAAATATTAAAAAATGTTTTTGGATTGGAGGATAGGTTTAGAGTGTTTGGAACAGTATTTTTGGATTTATTTTTTTTTAAATATTAAAAAATGTTTTAAAAAAAAATATTTTTTATTTTAAATATATAATTTTTATTTAAATATTTTATTTTATTTTGTAAATATTTTAATTTTAATATTTTAAACTCAAAACATAATTTCACACTCAAATCGTAACCAAACACATAGCTCAACACTCCACACTACTTTCAAAACTCTACGTTCAAATCGTAACCAAACGCATAACAAAAAAACAAAATATTTAAAATAAAAATAAAAATATTAAAATTTTTTAATATTTAAAAAATATATTAAAAATATTAAAAAAAAATACAACACATAGATGTATGAAATATAATGCACTTTAAAATAAATAAATAAATATTTAAAATATAAAATATTACCCTAAAAAAATAAATTCAAAAAATTTCAAAATTTATAACCAACAAATTTTTTCTTTTCAAAACTCATAACTCAAAATACGACTCCATACTCAAATCATGATTCTAAAAATAATTTTAAAAAATAAAATAAAATTTTTTTGAAATTTTTTTTCTTTTAAATAGAGTTTTTGAAAAAGTTTGGTTTTGAGTTTTGGAAAGAGTTTCGAGTTTTGAAAAAAGTTTTGAATTCAGTTTTAAATTTGTGTTTAGTTATGTGTTTTGAAAATAATTTTTGAATTGAGTTTTGAGTAAAAACATGTTCCAAAAAAAGATTTTTTTAGAAACATGTTTGGTTCTCTTTTAGAATCACAATTCCATTTAGAAATTTTCAAAAAAAATTTCAAAACTCATAGTGTTAACCAAATACATAATTCCAATTAGAAATTTTCAAAAATCTTTTCAAAACTCATAGAATCACAATTCCAATTAGAAATAATTTCTTGAATTTATTTTTTAGGGTAAATATTTTATATTTTAAATATTTATTTATTTATTTTAATGTGCATTATATTTCATACATCTATGTGTTATATTTTTTTTTATTATTTTAAATATATTTTTTAATTATTAATTTTTTTTAAAATTTTTATTTTTATTTTAAATATATAGTTTTATTTTAATATATAGTTTTATTTTATTTTATAAATATATTTTTAAATATTTTAATTTTTTTGTTATGCTTTTGGTTACGATTTGAATGTAGAGTTTTGAAAGTAGTGTAGAGTGTCGAGTTATGTATTTGGTTATGAGATTTGAAAATAATTTTTGAATTGAGTTTTGAGTTATGTGTTTGGTTACGATTTGAGTGTGAAATTGTGTTTTGAGTTTAAAATATTAAAATTAAAAAATTAAAATATTTACAAAATAAAATAAAATATTTAAATAAAAAATATATATTTAAAATAAAAAATAATTTTTTTTAAACATTTTTTAATACTTTAAAAAAATAAATCCAAAAATACTGTTCCAAACACTCCAAACCTATCCTCCAATCCAAAAATATTTTTTAATATTTTCAAGGGAAGGCCAATAAGGTAATTTCCTAAGGAAAAAGCAACACCGTTTAGTGATTTTTGACAGCAGGGGGAATCTTGATATTGTCAGGTAAAATAGGGGAGGTTACCGTAATTATTCAAACTACAGGGGAGGTCCCTGTATTTGTCAGAAACTTCAGGAGAGGTAAATGTAATTTACCCTATTTTATTTTATTTTACAATCGATAGATGAATAATAGAGAAATGAGAAGTTACACTTGTAACGATAAGACTTGAACTTAAACCTAATAAAGTTATGTTTGGATCTAAGTTTTGGTTAGGATTTTTGGAAGGAAAGAAATATATGAGAGAAATATGAATGAAATATAAGTTAAATTTTTCTCTAATTCTTTATATTTTCCTTCCCTTTGCATTTTCATATTTTTTTTTTTCACTCTGTGAATTCTTATCCAAATTTATGAACCAAAATGTGTTTTTTGCCAAACATTTAGATGTAGAAGTTTTGAAAATTTGTGTACTTATGTGAGTCATCATCCTGAGCATGGATAATTTTGAGTGATTTTTTTAGAGTGATTTTATAGTAATATATCGTATGACTGAGATTTAATATTCAAAATTTTAAAGTAATTTATTATACCTAATATTAAATTTTAAGTTTTAACCATGAAACACATCACTCCAAAATTATTCTAAAACAAATCACTCTAAAAAATTTGGTGCTCAAAACTTCTGGCTATAAAAATGTCTACAACCCAATCACATTGGACTCTATTTGTGGTGAGAGAGTATTTGGAACCACACAAACCTATCCCCATCAACTTCAATTTTAAGTGGGATTTGTCTTTTTTTTCCCTTTCCAATCCAATTGGAGACAAAATAGTTTCTCATGATATTTGGCACTAACCACAAAGGTGATGCAACGGCGGTTTCAGTATTGCTTTGAATCAATGAATTGAGAGGAGATTTGTGGGAAAAAATAAAATCAAAGTTATTTCATTATTTTTTCTTTTCATTTTCATTTTTTTTAAATTTTTAATTCAAATACAACCTAAGCTAAACATATATTAAATTTTTTTTTAAAAATCTTATTGGGCTTATAAAAATTTACAACTTTCAACAATAATTTATTTTTTGAGGATTTTCAATAGACCTTAGATAATGAGTTAGTTGCCGTTTGGCAATTGGCTTTTTTAATTGATTTTTTTGACTATTTTAACTTGGGACTAAAAGTTTGTTTGATTTTATTTTGTTTTGTTTTGTTTTTTTTTTTTCACTTTTGTGAGAGAAAAAATAAAACGATTATAATTTTGAAGTGACATTTTATCTTATTAACTTATTTATTCTATTTTAATTTTTGTATTTTTTTAATTTTAACTAAAAAACTAATACCAAACGACGCCTTAGTAGTGTATCCATTTCTTAGACATTGACAACATGTCATAAAAAATGGGTCACAGTAGAAATAAAACAACCTCCCAAAGCACAAATGCATTCATTCATGAACCGATGGGCCACCTCCAGATATGGTTTCTCAACACAAAAATGTTAGAGATTTCAAATGAATTATCAAATTTTTCTATGTAACATTTACATGGGTCCCTAGCATTGCTCTTCTTTGACATTTTTTGCTAAATTTTTTTCCAAGTATTTTATTTTCTACTCAAAGGTTTTGTTTTATTTTATAATCAATAGTAGATACATTACAAATTTCATACAACTACAATGAACCAAATATTCAATTATGAAACACATAGTAAAAATACATATGTGGGAATGTATTTTTGGAGTCGTGCCACGTGGCCAGGATATGGCCGATTTGTTGGCCGAGATGCCACATGGACAAGCCAGATTGCCAACATGGTTGTGGTGTTGCCGAGATCCTATACGGTAATATCGGAATCCGAGATATTTAGATAGGGGACAAGAGTCTTAGATAAATGATGCACTTAGTTTGGATAAGGGTAAGGCTTTTGAGGAGCTCATTCATATCTAACTAAGAGTCCGAGGTGTGCATTGTGCTTGAGTTCCATAAAATGATACTTCTAGGGGACAAGGGCACTCTTGGCTATAAGAACAAGGCACCCCCGTGGGTCAAAGGTATGTTGTTGACTTATGCACTAAATACTTGTTTGATATCTTTGAGAGATAAGTTGACCGACTTGATTGTCGGAGTGTCCCCAGGTGGACGAGCCACCGTGGTATTCTTGCCTTCTTGTTGGCAGGTGTTTGGTTTAATCTATTCTATCGCGTACTCTCCAGCTAAGTTCCCTGTTTGGTTGTGAGATCGGAAATCAACACCCACAATTTGGCATCGTCTGTAGGAACTTAGTAAGGATAGATGGCCAATGCTAGGCAAAAGGCAAGAATCGGGGATGACATGCACAGTGAAGAAGAAGAGCATGTAAATCCCAACGCTAGGATAGAAAATGATGAAGAAGAAGTACAGGAAGTGAACCCTGACACCAACAACGTTGCAAGGGGGCGTAATAGCCTGAGAAGAGGAAACCGGGAAGAATATTATAATGAAAGTGACTGCTAGGTATGGAAAGAAAGATGCTTGAGGAGAGACGACGAACTGACGGATCTGTAGACCCTGGTGAACTTTATGATGTAGAGTAAGGTGATGCAGCCCACACTACCTTTATTGGAGATGTCGACTCCGGCAGGAAACACCAATGCCCAGAAGAAAGGACTAATTACAGTGCCAATAGTCCCCCAGCAGGAGAAGAGACTTGGGAACTCACATCAGCGATCCCAGAACACCGGACGAACAGAATCCCAGCGGGAGCAGTCCCAAAGAACCCAGAGGACCAAAGGAACCTAGATTAGGGGATCTCGGTAGGTTAACGAGCAGGGCCTCTGTTTTGATGACGTGGCAGATGCAGAGAAGTCCAAAAAGACACATCTCAACACAAGAAGCAGCGCGCCGAAGAGGCTAAAGTTGACCGATAGTCAAGCTCCTAGTCGGTCGAAAGAAGACTTGCGAGATTACTTGCAGAGGAAGAGGCAAGATGCCGAGATCACATCCATCGCCCAACCAAAGACACCATTCTCAGTGAAGTTGGACGTGTTCGCAGCACTGAAGAGATTTAGCATACCGAGGTTCCAAATCTATGATGGTAAGTCAGACCCAAACTTCCATGTTGGTTTATATTTAAATACGATGGCTCTGTGGAGTGGGAATGAACAGTTACTATGCAAGATGTTCCCATCGACATTTAGGGAAACAACGTCGGACTGGTTCCACAAATTACCAAAATGGTGTGTAAAGAGCTGAGAAAGCCTGGCTGAGATGTTTGTGGCTAGGTTCGTTACAAACAGGCTACAGCCATTAAGGGTAGATTCCCTATTGGCTTTGAAAATAAACAATGGCGAAGGCCTTAGGGCTTACGACAAGAGGTACTACGAGATTAACAACTAGATCCTGGCTTGTAACCAAGAACTTGAGGTCATATCTCTTAAGAACGGCTTGAAAGACGATTCTTCGGTTCGGCAATCCCTTGCAAAGACCCTCCCAAAGAACATAGAGGATCTCATGGCAAGGATTGAGAAGTACATAAGAGCAGAGGAGGACAGGAAAGCAAAGAAGACGGGTGTAGTAAAATAAGAGAAGAGAAACGGCTTGCCAAAGCATAGCAGAGGAAATAATGGTGCCAACATGTCGGAACCTGGATTAAAGGCTATGCAGGCCGTGAACATAGTTTTCAGTATCCCCATTTACAGAGTTTTGGAAAGGATAAAAAATCAGCCTTACTTTAGGGCACTACAGAAGACCCCGGGAGAGTATATGGGTAGATTTCCCAGGAAGAGTTGTGCTTACCACGACAAGAATGACTCAAGGGTGCACCGCCTCGAAGCAACACCTGGAGGATCTAGTTAGACAAGGACTTCTGAGAGACCTGACAGACGAAGCAAAGACACAAAAAGAACAAGTGAAGTTGGCCCAGGCACCTGGAGCAGCACCTCTACCCTCGCCTTTACTAGCAGATGGACCACGGGTTATCAACGTGATCCATACAAAGGTCAATGAAAACGAGATCTGAGGTGAAACATAGAAAATAAGGCATCTGCAGCATGTCTACCAAGTCTAGAAAAAGAAGCCTCGGATGGAAGGACATCGGGGGCCGATGATCACATTCACGGAAGAAGACCTGGCTATGGTACAACATGCACACAACGATGCTCTTGTAATAACCCTAAAGGTTGGAGAGTGCCAGGTAAGGCGCATACTGATAGATTAAGGTAGCTCCTGTGACATCATGTATGTCATATGTTACAAGGAGCTCGGCCTCTACAAGAACGGTCTGGAGCAATCTGACAGCTTTATGGTTGGATTTAACGGAACCCCAACGTGGCCACTAGGCACCGCAAACCTAGAGGTTCAGGCAGGAACCAAGATGGTAGCCATATAGTTTACTGTGATAGACACCCCCTCCCCATACAACATCATCTTGGGAAGACCTTGGTTGCACACTATAAGGGTTGTTCCCTTAACCCTACACCAACTACTGCAGTTTTGGGATTGAAGAGATGAGAAGAGACCAAGTACAGGCAAAAAATTGCTTCATGGCAGTAATGAAGTACACCTATGTTGTTAGAGTAGTAGAGATGGCAGAAGTAGAAGATGAATACCAGGGAGGTCTTGGATGATATCGGCAAAGAACTTGCCGATAAGAGTCAGGAACCCTTGAAAAAGGTCCTGGTACAAGAAGGGGACGAAGAACGATTTTCTTCCTCAGCTCGAGCTTGGCCGAGGAAGAAAAAAGAAAATTGGAAGCTTTCTTGAGAGAAAACATAGAGGTGTCTGCTTTGACACCATACGAGATGGTGGGAATCAGCCCCAAAGTCACCTACCACAAGCTCAACGTGGATAGGTTAGCCAAACTTGTGGTCTAGAGAGCCAGGTGACCAACTTTGGTCCATGTGCAAGCAATTGAAGAGGAAGTGAAGAAGTAACTAGAGGCCCAGGCAATTCGAGAAGTAAACTACTCGATGTGGTTGTCTACCATAGTAATAGTGAAGAAGAATAATGGCAAGTGAGGGTTTGTGTGGACTTCACAAGCTTGAATAAGGCTTGCCCAAAGGACTGATTCCCTTTGCCAAAGATAGACCAGCTTGTGGATGTCATGTCTGGCCATGGAAGAATGAGCTTCCTAGATGCATACCAAGGCTATCACCAAACAACCATGTACGCTTCGGACGAAGAGAAGGCAACATTCATCATTCCAAAGGGACTCTACTGCTATAGAGTGATGCTCTTTGGAATGAAGAATGTAGGGAAAACATATCAGAGGCTAGTAACAAAGTTGTTCAAACATCTGATCGAGAAACCTGTGGGAGTCTACATCGACGACATGGTCGTGAAGAGCAGGGAACCTTTAGATCATTTAGCCGATCTGAATGATGTTTTTGATTTCCTAAAGGCATATCGACTTCATCTGAATGCCTCTAAATACGCCTTCGGAGTAGGATCTGATAAATTCCTGGGATATCTAGTGACCGGGAGATGGATTGAGGCAAGCCCTGATCAGATCAGGGTCATCATTGATCTGAAGAGCCCAGCAACAACAAAAAAAGTCCAAGTTCTGATTAGCAAGGCAGCTGCGTTGAATAGATTCATTAGTTGGAGTTTAGACAAGTGCAAGCTATTCTTCCAGCTATTGAAGAAGGCTATAGACTTTCTATGGACAAACGAATGCGAAGCCGTCCTGGATGACTTGAAGAGATATTTGACAACTCCACCGGTATTGTCAAATCTGGGTCTAGAAGAAGATCTATTCCTGTATTTGGCAGTCTCAAACCACGCCATTAGAGTTGTGGTTGTCTGAGAAGAAGAAAGAGAGAAAAATACAGTGTATTACGTGAGCAAGACCCTAGCAAGAGCAGAGACGAGGTACCTACCTCTGAAGAAACTAACACTCACCCTGGTAATGACATCAAGGAAATTAAACCACTACTTTCAAGGCTCACAAGATGGTGGTGCTCATGGAGCATCCATTGAAATCCCTACTGTAACATAGGGACTTGACAGGTAGAGTAGCACGATGGGTTATGGTTCTAGGTCAATATGACATAAAATACAAACCAAAGATAGCAATCAAATGTCAGGTTTTGGCCAACTTTATTACTAAGTTCACACCGAGTACAAGCTTGAGGCCCCAACCAGTAAACCTCAGCCTAAGGTGGACAGAAGTACTAGAAGAAGCACAACTGGCACCACAAAACTCTACACCAGCAGGACAAAAGAAAGATCAAGAGAAACCAAAGCCTTCTGACATTTACATCGGTGAGTCCTTCCGCCTCTTTGTTAATGGCAGTTTAAACCGACAAGGAGTGGGGGCAAGGGTAGTGCTGGTCTCACTAGATAGACAGATGGTAGAGCAGTCAATCCGACTGGGGTTTAAAGCCTTAAACAAGAAGTAGAATACGAGGCACTGATTGTCCGATTGAAATTAGCAGCAACAATCGAAGCCGATGATGTGGTAATCTGTTGTGACTCTCAATTCATCGTGGACCAAGCAACATGAGAATACGCAGCCCGAGATGAGAGGATGGTAGCTTATGTCAGAAAGGTCATCAAGTTATTAGCATAGTTCCAGAGTTGTCAACTACAACAAGTTTGCTGAGAAGACAATAGCTATGTAAATGCCCTGGCTAACCTTGCCAGCGCCATAAAGTCGGACACGCCGAGAACGATAATGGCAGACTATCTATCAGGACCAAGCGTAGAACCCCTAATAACATAATATGAGACAATGTACATAGAGTTGGGCCCAAGCTAGATGGATGCCTAGGTAAAGTTTATCAGAGATGAACAGTTGCTAGAAGACAAAAAAGAGGCACACAAGATTAGACTAAAGTCGGCCAGATTCTGCTTGTCAGCAGAAGGCTATTTGTACAGAAGGTCCTTCACTGGACCCTTGTTGCGATGTGTGCATCCTTTCTAGGTAGAAGATTTCTTATATGAGATCCATGAAGGAGTTTGCAAAAGCCATGCTGGGGGCGGATCCCTAGCCCATAGAGCCATATCACAATGGTATTGGTGGCCTTACATGCAAAAAGACGCCGAAGCCTATGTCAGGAAGTGCAAGAAATGTCAGCGGTTTGCACTCTTGATCTATTAGCTAGCTGGAGATCTTAAGCCAGTATCCAGTCCCTAGCCATTTGCCCAATGGGGTATGGATCTAATTGGATAATTGCCTAAGGAAACTGGACAAAGGAAGTTTTTACTAATAGCCACGGATTACTTTACAAAGTGGGTGGAGGTTGAACCTCTAGCCAAAATCTGAGACGTGGATGTAAGGAATTTGATTTGGAAGAACATTACTGCCAGATTTGGGATCCCAAGAACCATTGTAGCAGACTATGGCACCCAGTTTGATAGAAAGTTGATCAAGAACTTCTATACGAAGTGTAAGATCAAGAACTACTACTTAACTCCTAGCTTCTCTCATAGCAATGGCCAAGTCGAGGCCTCTAACAAGACTATCCTGGATGGAATAAAGAAAAAATCAGAAGCTACCAAGGGCAAGTAGGTGGAGGAGTTGCCTAATGTTTTATGGGCATGTCGCATTACGCCGAGAAGATCTACTAGCGAATAACCTTTTGCCATGGCTTATGGCACTGAGGCCATCATACCTTTAGAGATCGGCATTCTTGGATTTAGAACGCAAGGAGTAGAAAATGAAAAATGAGACATTCCTTGCCGAGATCTGAACTTAATTGAAGAAAGAAGAGAAAGAGCAGCAATTCAACTGGGGCCATACCAGCAGAGACTTGCAAGGACATAAAACAAGAAGGTGAATGCTAGAGAATTCTAAATTGGGGACCTAGTCCTATGAAAAGTTTTCTGCAACAGAAAAGATCCCAAGGAGGGTAAGCTTGGCCCAAACTAGGAAGGACCGTACAAAATCATCTCGCTCGCCGACAATGGCACTTACCGATTAGAAGACAGTGATGGCAAGGAACTGCCAAAATTGTAAAACACCAGCAATTTGAAATTCTTTTATTATTAAGTTTTCAAGTTTTGATATGTAATTTGAATGATTTAGCCGAAGTATTAATACTAGTTTGATTTTTTTCTTTACAAAATGTTGTTGAAATTTATAACTGTCAGCCGATGTTCCCAAGGTGAACATGACGATTAACTTAGACTTGCAATGATGGCCAAGTTAAACTAAGTTAAAGAGATGTTTCAATAAGAAACAAGACGAAACCAGCCACAATCTAGCTAGTTTGTACGAAAAAGCCAAGGTACGACAGTACTCTCAGTGCACTAAGGTTAAGCCTTAAGTGTTTTGTTTAGCTAAGCTGAACATGATGACCTCGATCATAGATATCTAAGGCCTGGTTTGGGTACTCCAGAAAAAGCTAAAAAGTCAAAAAGTTACTCAAAAAGTTAAAAAGTTATCACTATTCACCCAAAAAAAATATTAAAAAATTAATTTTACACAACGTTTCTTTTCAAACAATCATAACGGCAAAGCAGGCGGAGTATTGTTGTGGCCTAAATTGCACTTATTTATGTGTACACATAACATGATGCTGTTCGACTCGTGGGGGCTATCACGGGTCCCGTTTTAATAATCTAGACCGTTCAATGTGTAGAATTCGTCGAGTACTATATACTTGTCAAAAATCACGTTGATCGGATATCGGTAACTATATGATCAAATCAGTTTAAATTTATAAAATGGATGGTGTTATAGTTAATAGTTGAAAAAAAACTAATCCGATAAGATAGCTATCGATATCCGATCAACGCGATTTTTTACAAGCACATAGTGCTTGATGAGTTCTACACATCCAACGGTTTTGATTAGCAAAACGGGACCCGTGGTAGGTCCCCACGGGCCGAACAACACCTTCAATTCACTGCCCGAAAAGCAAGGAATCATCTCCCCTCCCCCCATTCTGTACCTACTGTCGCGCACCGTACAGCTATTCCATCACTTCCATCACAATCTTCTCCCACACACTTATTTATACAATTTTTTAATACACATTTTTTTTATATATAAAAAGTCAAAAAGTTAACCCAAGCATCTATATATTTGTTTTTCAACTTTTTAGTCCAAAAAGACAAAAAGTGCACTTATTTAGGACACCCCAAACAACCCCTAAGTCAGACTTAGGCAAGATTCAGACAATGCATCCTTAATGTGAACCTAAGTGATACTTATATTTACATTAGGGAGGCAGAGAGCATAAACAAGTTAAGTGTGACACTTGTAAAAAAAAATTCAAAGAATTTTGCTAGTTAGTCGAGATGAATTTTTGCAAACTAAAGTTATCCGAGATGGTTGATCCAAGATGATAGGCAGTAGTTTTATCCGAGATATACTAGCCCGGGATATTAATTTCAGAAGACATCATACTTAGAAGATTATTGAAAATAGGCAAAGCATAAAGACAAGATCACATAAGATATATGAAATACGATAGGCATTTAACACTTAAGTAAAAAACAGACCACGCATCAGAAGAACTTGTTCCAATGCATCAAAAGGCACTTCGGCCTAGCAAGAAAAGAGAAATGTTCAAAATGCAGACAAAAGAAAGAAAAAAGTACAACTGAAAAAGAAAATTCTAAGTTCATGACTCCAGGTCAACATTTTTCATCTATTCCACTTCGGCGATTGGTGGTGTGTCAACCTCAGTGGACAGAGCAATTGTAACGCCCTAAAAACAATAACCATAATTCATCCCATGATATTAATTAAATAACAACATAGTTCTGAATATAATATCCTTTCATTCATATGATCTCATTATATAAAAGGTAACATATGCAGTTATACATTCATATGCTCTAACCCTGAATCTATAGCATGTGCCACGAGTTATTGATATGATGTAAAAGTTAAACAGATGTGCTCTTGGCTCCTAGTCCTCCCAAGCTACGGCATTGGCGAAGGCATATCATTAGTACATGAAAATGGTTTTCCACATAGAGTGAGCCAAAGCCCAGTAGAGATACTCTAACATAGTGTATGAATCTTAACAAAGTTATAAGATGAATGCATATGCAATGCCTGTGTCAAAACATTTTACATCTCTTCCATGCAATGCTAGATTATATCACAATTCATGAAATTATTTCCTTTACAATAGAAAATTGAGTAGTGGATATAACACTGGGAATCTCTAAGTACGTGTCTGCAAATAGGCTATACAAGTACTACCAATTGCCATTTTTACCAGTACTAACTGGAAGGCTCGACACTTATCTGCATGGGTTTCTAAACTTTCATCAAGGACACACAGGCCAACAATAATACCACCGCCACACCCCCTACCCAGATTCACCAAGGTATTCACTCATTTTTCTTAAAACAATATACGTTTTCAATGTGTTAAGTATGCAACAATGCTTAATGCAAATGGATGATAAATTAGTTTCAATTCTCCTAATTCTCATGCAATTTCTACAACAATCATAGCTATCCTCCACCAATAGCCCAAAACAAATATCTTTAAACAAATAGATAATTTTCAATAAAGATAAACTTTTCAAAATTTCAAGATAGGAGTGATAATGCATATCCAACTCCACTACCATCATTATCATCATCATTCCAATTTCACGAAATCCAACATCCATTCCATTTCCTCTTTATAAAATCAAAATTTCCCATTTTAGGACAAAATTCCCTTTTCTTTATAAATCAATTTCCAAGGATAAAAATTTCCTATTTTATCACAACTCAACGATATTTACAAACCTACAATCATATTCAAGAAACCATTTTGAAAACCATTCTTTTGATTTCAAAACCAAAACCCTATGTTTATCCAAAAACTTCCCAAATCACAATAATGTTTAGAAAAGCAAATAGCCAAGTTAAAAACCATATAAAAGTGTAGAGAAATCCCTATCTCAAAGTTAGAAAACAAGGAAGAGAGTGAAGAAACTTTGATGAAGTCAAAAACCAACTTTGTTCCGATTAAAATGAAGCTCTATGTGAGCTCTTCTTTTCTTTTCTTTTTTTTATCAAGAGGACTACGATGTAGAGATCAATAGATTAAGATTATTTGGAGGTTGAAGATGAGTTTTAGAGAGAGGAGTTCTAGATTTAGGATTTTAAAATGTTTAGAGAGAGATATGAAAAAGTGACTCAAAAAGTAAGTTTTACGAACTGATATACGCACGGACAGGTCGAGTAACCAAAACACTGGTCGAGCGACCAAACACAAAAGTGAGACCGCTCAAGCGAACAAAGTGACCTCTTGAGTGAAGAATACCACCCTTTAGTACTTTTGCAGGCCTACAAAAGTACTAAGAGTTCCAAAACACCGCTCGAGCGCAAGAAACACTGCTCTGCGCTCGAGCAAAAAAAAAACACCCTCTCGGTATATTTGCAGACTACAAATATACTGGAAGTTCTCAAAGATTGCTCGAGTGACCAAAGGACCACTCGAGGGGATTGAACAAAATCTGGGCAATAGTTCTATTGAAAAACAAACTCCCGACCTATTCCGAATGTAATAAAGACATCCAAACAACCAAACTCAATCAAGAGTAAGATGAATCAGGATATGGACAACCAAATAAGACAAGGAATTCCAAATCCAAAACAATAAACGAGTCGGGTCTAAATCGGAATTGTTATAGCAATACCATTCTTAGCCTCAGCATCGGCTGCTATTTCCTCATCTATCTCCTTAAGGGTCTCATCTAGGCTCTTGCTTGAACAGCGATCTCGGCCTCAGTAGTGTCAGTCTTTTTTGGACTTGTGCTCTTGGGGACTTTGGTCTCATTTTCTTTAATCAGGTCCAGGACCTGATCATTCAAAGTAGGGGACCTGGCCCCAGCAGCAGCATCGATTTCAACTTCTTCTTCCTCTTCGGATTGGATTGGGAAAGGAGGAAAGGGTACTTTAAGTTGGCCAAGATCCCTGAGGGGAGAATCTTTGGGGACAAAGAGCTTCTCCAAGGCCGCGGACCACCCAAGATAGTAGCCTTAGTTACAAGCTTGGCTAATTTGCTTCTAATATTGTTCTTTGACATCTGTTTCGCCCTTGGCGTAGGCTTTCTTGTCTACAGCTTTGACCTCGGCATTCTTCGTGGCCAACATTTCAGCCAGATCCTTCTCGGCTTTAGCAGCCTTTTCTTCAGCAGCCTCGGCCCGTTGTTCGCCCTTCTCGTTGTGTTAAGCTTGTCTAGTAGCCTCCTTCTTGTCGTCTCGGCCTTGTTAAGCTGCTAGAGGGTGTTTGTTACCTCTTGAGCCTTTTTAGCTAGGTCTTTTTTCATTAATTCAGCTTTGTAGGCGAAGCCATGAACATGTTACATGGTCTGTAACAAAAAGAAGACACATTAGTACAACTGCAAAGAGTAATACTAAGTACAAAATGCTGAACAGAAAAAAGAGATAAAAGCTTACCACAATAGTGTTCCTCATCATGAATGCAAAGTGTTCATATTCGTTGAAGTCATTGATCACTTCCATGTCAATAGAAAGGAGCACGATAGCTGACAAGGCCACAACTATTTCAGGCTGGCAAAAGGCACTCTCACTTAATCTGATGGGGCGGCCATCAATGGAGATGTCGGGGATGAAGGCGTCCAAGGTATCTTCAACAGCAGAGGACTTCGATCGTTTGCGTGGATGGGCATCAGCGGAGTCAACGGTGGCCTCTTTTTGGC
The DNA here is from genome assembly GCA_030407325.1 of Camellia japonica. NCBI lineage: Eukaryota > Viridiplantae > Streptophyta > Magnoliopsida > Ericales > Theaceae > Camellia > Camellia japonica. Next base: position 128,053,929 of record JAPPVO010000019.1, on the reverse strand, counting down.
CTCCGCCAACTTTGAGACCAGCATAGAGTCCGCAGGATCTTTCTTTGAAGAGGAAGGGGCGACGGTGACTTTGGCCTTGGCTCTGGCCTCTTTCATCCTCTTCGGCTTCTCTACTGTTTAGGGAGACAGAAAGGAGTGAAAAGTGACAACATTGAGAAGATCGCCTAGCAGGTCTTCTGCGATGGCATGTTTGCAACCTATCTCTTCAGAGGTGGCGATGATGGTTACTTTGGTCCCAAGTTTGATGGTTGGAAGGGCTAGTGGAGGATTTTCTAGATCGTAAGCTAGTAAGTTAGAGCCTTGGCATTTCTTGCTTCTGGTCCTGCCTACAAGAGCGTTTCGTAAACATCGGCAGCAATGGCGTTCGGAAGGCGGAATTTGTTGAGAAGGAGCTGACATTGATGGCTGGTTGGCTGGGTATTAAGAAGATCCCTGATTTGCTCTTGAAGAGGCAGTTGGTGTTGATGTAGAGGGGGAGATCTGCTCTTGGATTGGACATCGAGGAGTGGGGACTTGTACATAGCAATATAACCCAAAAGGAAAGGAGCCTTGCGGATGTTGACGAGCAAGTCCAAGAGCCTTTGCAGGTCGGCTCTGGGGATGTAATATTTGCTGAAGTTCTTGGCGGGTTGAGGGAGACCTAAACAAAAAAGAAAGTTAAGTGGTCAACAACATGGTGAAGTAAAACGCTTAAGTGGATAACAAACAATAGGTGTGTGTTCTGGGGGTGACTTACTTTTGTGATCTCCTAAGATGCTTCTGGAGAGTAGAAAAAGGTGAAGATCGTCGTCTGGAGCAAACTCCTAGTTGCCCGAGACAATAAGATAATCATCCATCACACCCTTGTTGGAATCAGGGAGGTCGACGATCATCTTGAAGGCTGTAGATCTCAATTTCAAGTAGTAGGTTATGTCATTTTTGGATTGAATGGTACACATTGTGTAGCAATATTGGACATCCTGAAGTTTAATTAGGCTCTATGTCGGCGATTAAGTTCGGCTATGTCGTTGATCACGTGGAAGGTGTTTATAGCCAATTGCATGGGGTTTAGTTTGTAAAAATTGAGCATTTCTCTAAACAGGATGTTAAGGGGCAACCAAACTCTGCCTTCAAGGATTGAAACTACAGGAAAATGCATGTAATTTTCTCTCGACATGATTGAATCATCCTTGCCGGTAAGTCTGATATGGACATTGACCAGGATATTATACTCTCGACGAAAAATTTCTATCTTGGTGGGATTATCTACTCTCCATTTATGCATACCTATGACGTCGGCTGAATAGGATCGGTGTTGTTTTCTAATGGGAAAAGTTTGCTACTCTCTAAGGGTTTAGGAATCTCGGCGTAACCTAAGGAGTACTGGAATGAAGATTTAGAAAATCTGTGAGAGGTTGTGAACACAGTTTGTTTCAATATTCCTAGTGTGTAATATTCTAACAAGTCCCAAGCCTAAAGCTAAGCAAAAACAACTAAAATAGACAAGAATTGAAGGGAAGAATCTGGAAACAGAGAAACAGAAAGAGAAAACAGATTCAAAGTTTGAAATAGAGAGCAAGAATACATTCAAGACATCAATGAGCATACGAATGCAAGAAACATAAGGGATTGGTGATGATTCGTGGTGCTAGTGTGCAAGAGTGAAGAAGGTGCAATGCATATAGATATGAAATCATGAGGGCATGAAGATTCTAGAAAGATTTAAGATTGAAATCGGAAAAGAAAAAGGGACAGAGTCAAGGACTTACAGAAGAAATGGACGCCGAAATTGTGTTCGCCGAAGACATACGATGCTCTCAATTATAACGGAGTGGATAAATGCTCGCCGAAGGTGATGAACATGAGCAGTTGCAGAAAGCTTCAAAGGATGTCAATGGCTGCTTGAGGGAATTCTAGAGAAAGAGGCTCCAGTGGAAGAGAGAGAGAGAGAGAGAGAGAGAGAGTTATAATTCTAAAAGTGAAGAGAGAGAAAGGGGAGAGAGTTTTTGTTGAAAAGAGAAAAGGGCGGCAAAACCCTAATTGAACCGCATGGATTAGAGACGAAGCGACGTGTCTAACGCGTGACAAGTACGAACTAATAGGGCAATGTCATGTAGATGAAACGGTTGGAGAAATCATGCGTGACAGTTCGTGCGCATTTGGGATTCTTGGAGTTCTTGAACTAGTGTGTCAGGATGTTGGCTAGTAGCACGCGTTGGTTCTTGGTTCTTGGTTCTTGGTTCTTGGTTCTTGACGAGTGGACATTTGAGCCCTTGTTTCTTGACGTCGACGAGTCATGATCTCGGTCGGGGGAGTATCTCTAGCATGTTGTTTAGCCGACATGTTGGAAGATCAGACAATATAGGTTCTATCACCTCAGGTTGCCGATGTAATAGAACTTAGGGGGTAGTTGTGGGCCTATAATTTTGGGGATGTGCCATGTGGCCAAGATATGGCCGAGGTGTTGGCTGAGATGCCATATAGATGAGCCAAATTGCCGACATGGTTGTGGTGTTGCCGAGATCCTATGCGGTAATACCGAAATCTGAGATATTTGGATAGGGGACAAGAGTCCTGGATAAGTGAAGCGCTTAGTTTGGATAAGGGTGAGGCTTTTGAGGAGCTCATCCATATCTAACTAAGAGTCCGAGATGAGCATTGTGCTTGAGTCCCATGAAATGAGACTTCTAGGGGACAAGGGCACTCTTGACTATAAGAACAAGGCACCCTCGTGGGTCAAAGATATGTTTTTGACTTATGCACTGAATACTTGTTTGATATTTTTTAGAGATAAGTTGACTAATTTGATCGTCGGAGTGTCCCTGGGTGGACGAGCCACTGTGATATTTTTGTTTTCTTGTTGGCAGATGCTTGGTTTAATTTATTATGTTGCATACTTTCCAACTAAGTTTCCTATTTAGTTGTGAGATCGGAAATCAACATTCACAACATATATACAACATATATAGGGGTGAGCATGGTCTGGATTGGATCGGATTGGGGTAAAACCAGGACCAATCTGTTATCTACGGTTCCTGAAAAATTAGAACCAATCCAATCCGTTTAAATCATGGAACCAATCTGAACCAATCCATTTAAATACGAATTGGATCGGTTTAGGACCACGGATTCACATAATTAAATAACAAAAATATATATATATATAACACTTTAATTTCATAAAAATATAAATATAGCACTATATTAGTTTCACAATAGTAACATGCTTTTCTATAATAGCGACATACTGTTCTAGAATTTAAACAACCATAAGAAAACTGGTTTCACCATAAGTATTTAGACCATTACAAATTAAAATTAAAAACTAACAAACAAAAGTAATAAAAGAAGATATTATACGATTTTATGTTTGAGTTTAGATTTTATATAGAATAAAAGAAGATACTATGGGGGAGGATGTATAATAAAAATATAGACTATTTGTATACGGTCAAGATCGGTTCCAATCTAGAACCGTGGGGTTCAATCCGGAACCAATCCGTGGACTACGGATTTTTAATTCTTTAATCCGGAACCGAATCACGGATTCAAAAAACCAATCTAAACCTATCGGATTGAACTGAACTGGATCGGATTACGAATTTCACGGATTTCTTGTTCAGCCCTAAACATATATGTGGAAAACCAAATATTCAATTATAAAAAAAAAAAAAAAAAAAAAAGGTCCAACACACGGTAAATACATATGGAAAGAATCAAACTTATGATCTATTGGTGAAATGTTGGGATTCTTGCCAAGAGATTAACCTCATAGGTGAGGAGCATTCAGCTTGGTTTGGATTTTCGAGATTCACTTTTTAAAAAATTAAAATTTTTTATTTTTTATATATTTTTATTTTTATTAAATTTTTTAATATTTTAAATAATTTTTTAAAATTTTAGATACACTTAATATAAATACACTTAAAAAATATAATATTTATAAAAAAAATATTTAAAAGATTCACTAAATACTAATAATACAAAAAAATATAAGAATTTAGTACATTTTTCGTATTCTTGTCTATTTATTAATTTTTTAAAATATTCTTTTACAAATATTTTACTTTTAAGATTACATCTAAGTAAGATTTATCTAAAAAAGTAAAAAAAAAAATGCTTAAAATTTTAAAAATATTCACTAGAGAAAAACAAAAAACAAAAAACTCAAATTTTAAAAAATTAAATTTAGAAAATTAAAACTAAACACATTGATTGGTTTGTATAAACAAAATTCAGGAACCAATTAAGGTCTCGTTTGGGAACAGACTATTTTAGTAATTTTTTGACTTTTTTGGCTAAAATATGAGGTAAAAGAAACTAGTATGTTTGGGGTGACTTTTTGACTTTTTACGAAAATATGTGCAAAAAATAAAAAGAAAAGAAAATTTTTAACTTTTTAATATAGGTTATAAGCCTTTTAACTTTTTTTAGTAACTTTTTAGCTAAAATATTAACTTACAAAATGAGGCCTAAATCTAAATCCTTCATCATCATCAAATCGGGGATATGAAAATCTGAACCAATTTATTGGAGGAAAGCTTTCTTGGATTTTATTTTCAGGAAATTCCAAATTGGAAGTTGGGTTTTGTAAGATAATTACTTTTTAGACTGTATTTAAATTATGAATTTAAGAAAAAAATTTACGGAGAGAGAAAGAAAATAAAATCGGAAAAAATTAAAAAGTGAAAAAAAAAGGATGTGGAAATGAACAAAATTTGAGATCATTTATTTATTTATTTTTTAAAAGGTAAATTATGTAAATAGTTCTTATAGTTTACACGATATATTAATTTGGTTCTTGTTGTTTTAATATACTTGATTTTATCCTTTAATTTAACTAATTGTGTCATATTGGTCCAATAAATAACGTCTATTAGGTTTGGTGTACGGAAACTCAAATAATCTGTCAATTTAGTTCTTATAGTTTACACGATGTATCAATTTGGTTCTTGAAAAAATCAAGTAAATTGAAACAATAGGGACTAAATTAATATATCGTGTAAACTATAAGGACTAAATTGACATATTGTTTGAGTTTCCGTTCACCAAATTTAATGTATGTTATTTATTAGACCAATAACCTTTAAATTACGAAGCAAAATTGAACAAATTAAAACATGAACTAAATTGATGCCTCGTATAAATTAGTGGGAACCATTTGAACAATTTATCCTCTTTTAAATCTCTGATGTGCTTTTCAACCTTTGGAGCTTAGTGGGAAATGGAGGGAAAAAAAAGAAATATTGGAATGTAGATATGGGGAAAGATTCTGAAGTTTTCTTTGGCATTTCACTGTCAATTCTCTAATGATGCCTCTTACTTTGTTGGAAAAATCTCATGTAAGTGATTCTATGACTGACTTTGATAAAGTCTATTTTGATTGAGAACATTTATCTTATCTTAGCCATAAAAAGCTCAAAAGTGGAAGTGAATTCATGATGTTAAATGCCATGACTACATATTTGTTTCAACTTTTAAAGGTTAATCATGTGAATAATCTCTCAATTATTATTGACTATCATTCTACTTTTTATAATTTTAAAATTGTGTATTTAAATCCTTTTAATTATAAAATTGTATCAGTTTTACTTTCCTAGAAGGGGTATTAATATGAACTTTTAAAGTTGAAGGTCTACATGTACAGTTTTAAAATTAAAGGAGGTAAAGTGATAACCAGTAATAGTTGAAGGGATATCAGTATAATTAAACCAATTTTTAGATATTCAAGTGGAATAACTTGTTAGTGTTGTTTAAAGGGTTAATTATCTTTTTGGTCCCAGTATTTAAATAGTAATGTATAAAATGTGTTTTAATTTGATCCCTGTTGAAGATCAAAATGACACAAGATTCATATTTTGAGAATTAAAAATATACAACTCTTTTTAAAATTGAACAATTGTTTGATGCACAAAAATTTCATAATGATAAAGAAATACATTCATTTTTTAAAAATCAAATGATAAAAACCATTAAAAGTAAGATCATTCAATTTCAGTGTAGATTGGTCTGTCTAGTATATTAGAGAGAAATCAAACTCTTAGGATTGATGTTACTTTTACTATATTGGAATCCTAGTTTGAGTTTGCTTTGATCTTGATTAGGTTTTTAATGAAATTGATTTGCAAGTACTTGGAATTTGAATTCTGAAAAAGTTGGGAATAAGAAATGCAACAATCAAATATTCATGAGTTCAAGTGAGTCCCACTTTGGGGATAATGCTAATCTGTTAGGTGAAAAAAAAAAGATGTTAAAAAGATTTATTGAAGAACTGGTGTTAATAATAAGTCTAAGAATATGAAAACTAATTCATAGAAGAATTTGTATAGATGGACAAAATTTTACAGAAGTAAAGTTTCATAAACAAATTTTATAGGCAAAAGCTAACAAAAACGCGTTGCTTGTGGACCCCATTTGCAAAAAAAGTTAACCACCTTTATTGTAAGAAAAGTGTTAAAAATAATTTTAAAAGTTATTAGTGTTGAAAAATGTGTAAAATCTATAATAATTTTATGTTTTTTTTGTCATTTAAATTATATATTTATATTTAGTTTCTTGTAATAATAGCAAAACTAATGTTTTCAAAGGAAAAGTATGGGGACTCAAACTTATCCACTCAAAATTTTTTTGGTAGCGCTACATATACCAATTAATATACTAATTAGTGCATTAATATTAGTTATCAAAAACCTCTTAAATTATGTCACATTATCAATTGGTACGCTAGTTAGTACGCTAGTTAGTATACTAATTGATACATACAACATTATTTAAATTTTTTAGGTAGGTGATTTTGTGATGGAAATTAATTTTTGTAGTGTGGAGTTTATGTGGAGTTCATATAGGTATCATGGAGATTAATTTCTGAGTAATATTTAGATTGATATAAAAACAAATTTGTAGTATTACTCAAGGGAACCTTATATATAGGTGGGAGAAAAAAAAAAATTTACTTACACATGAGAAATGCAAGGGAAACTTATATATAAATGTCACGTGCACCTCTTATATATTGATAATTATTTTTTCAAAAATGATTTAGGCCTCTAAAAGAGGAGCTTTAAATGAATATTAATTTGTCTTTTTCTTCTTCTTGTTTTGTCTCTTACTTACTTTTTAATTTTTTTTTTTTAAAAATAGGATGCCACCTCAGTAGAGCTCCTTTTAGAGCAGCTCTACTAATGCTCTGTAGCACTGCTGTTATTTTTCTCATCTCCACCTATATGTAATTTCTTCATTAGTACTAACAAGGGTTGGTTTAGTTGGTAAGGATCGTCTCCTTCGCCTATTTGGCTTAGGTTCGAGTCCCGCTGACGGCAATTCTTTGTTGGTGGAGCGATATTGCGTAACGCTTTCCCTGACCCTGGAATGGGGTAGCCTCCCCTCCTCCTAAACTTTTTTTTTTGAATAAAAAAAAAAAATTTCTTCATTAGTCAAAGTCCAAAGGTTAGATTAGATTGGTCTCCATGAATGATCATTCTGGTAGTAAAAGTTGTATTTAATAGCTATCATGATATTTTTAAGTGCACAGAACTAGACAGAATCCTATCCCCCCAAGAAAAAAAAAAAAAGTTGGTAACCAAATTTTACAAAGAAATAATATGTATATAAACATAAGGGCAAAGGCAAGGCTAAAGAAATGCATATTAAATGTAAATTTTTATAAAAATACATTAAAAAAAATATAATATTAATATGTTTTAGATTATTTTTTATAATAATGACAATCAAGTTCGAGTTATTCCAAAGCACTTGACATAATATACTATAAATAATGATATTTGATTTTTTATTCTTGAAATGATTCAAATTCGAAATCTTAAATTTTACTTTTATTATCATTTTTTTTTATTTTATTTTAATGACTTTCTCTCATTTAGACTACGTTTGGTAAGTGACTTTTTTAATTAAAACATCATTAAAAAAAATCAAAAAGCCAATAACTTATATAAAAAAGTCAAAGATTCCTGTTTCTCTTTACTTTTTATATATTTTTTCATAAAAATTTAAAAAGTCATCCTAAACATACTAGTCTTTTTTACATCATATTTTAGCCAAAAAATTAAAAAATTACTAAAAAAGTATGTTCCCAAACGAGACTTTAATTTGACAACGCCATATATAAATTGTTTATTGACTTATTTAAATTACATCATTTTTTTATTTTTGTACACTTTTTTTTATAATAAATAAAAAATTTAATTTGTAAACTATATACTCCCTCCGTCCTAAAATATTAGTCCCTTATTCCATTTTTCGTTGTCCCAAAATATTAGCCCCTCTTCAAAAATCAAGTACAAAAATAATATAAATTTCCTATTTTGCCATTCTTTTAAATTAATAAACAATATAAAAAGTACAATTATGACATTGATATTCTCAAAAAATGTACTATTAAAAGGATAATTTTGGAAAATTAACTTTTTTCAAATACAATAATTGTACTATTAAAAAAAGTTAGATTTCCCAAAAAGAACCATTATTTTGGGACGGAGGGAGTATATATTTATGTAATTATTGTCATGTGGATAATGGATAAGCATTTTATCCTTAATGTTACTGTCAAATCAAATATCACATTTCACATATTGAAACATAATTAAAGCTAACGACTGAAAGGGTGTCTTTGCATTTGTACCCATTACTCCTTTACATTTGCTAAAGATCTTTTTATTTTTATTTTATTTATTTTTTTAGTAATTAGTAGTTGCCTAAGATTTTAGATAATCCAGGCTAGATATTAAAACAATGTGTTATTTTATTGCACTTCTGAAAAATTAGAGTATTTGGCAATACAATTTATTTTTTCTTTTTTTTTTTTTTTTTCCTTAAAAAAGATTTTTCCTAATAGATTTTAAGCAACAAATCCAGTAACCAAATGATTGATCCACCTCTTCTAATCACATATCATGTATTCTTTTCCATTTACGTGGCCAAGTGCCTAATGTGAGTCCTAGTAAATTCGGAAACTCCCCATAATAGTTAAAAAGTCTTAAAAAAAATCATTAAACTACATAAAAAAGTTAAAAAAATTATTTTTATTTCTTTTATGATTTTTTCATGAAAAGTCAAAAAAATATCTCAAACATACTAATCTTTTTTATCTAATATTTTAGTCAAAAAATCAAAAAATTACTAAAATAACTTATTCCTAAACCTACATGTTTGAGCACAATTAGCTTGTTTGGTTCAATTATTAAAATTTATTTTTTATTTTTTGAAATTGAAACTAATTTGATGAAAATAGATATAATAATATATTTTTAAATGTTAAAAAAATTCTCTTAAAAAAAAAAATAGGAGAACATTTATGAAAACGATGGGATTTTTAATAATTTTTCATTTTGTTTACCACACAAATTTTTAGTTTTAAAAAAAATAAATGAATTTTTTTTGTTTTGTTTTGTTTTTTGTTTTTTTGCGCTACCTGTGATACCCCGAGTACTTAAATCGGAATTTCTCATTTTTTATTTTTGGTTTAGCTCTTTAATCCAAACTTTTGATTTCAATCTGAGGCTTTGTTAGACCGCGTGAGCTTGTCATGGCTGGTAGTGTTCTTGTATCATAGTGCTTGATAATCCTCTCTTTTAAGTTTGAAGAACTTTAGCGAGAATTTTAAGAAGAAAATTTGGTAGTCTCGAGATTGCTTAAGAGTTTGTAAGACCATTAGCCAAAAATGTGTCATCATCCCCATAGTGAGAGCCTCTATTTATAGGCCTACGAGGGAATGGTTAATTTTAGAAACTCCAAAATTGATTTTAATTTCTAAGAAAATAGCAATTTATTTCTTATTTTATAGACATGATTTGCATTCAATTTAAATTTAAATTTGAATTATTTCACCTAATTTTGACAAAATATCTTTGTGAACTCCACACTTTTGGGTTGACGCAATTATCAAAATAGATTTACTTTTCTTTTGGTATGACCCATAATTTAAAATGGGTTAAGATTTATAATTTTAGTAGCATTCATATATATTTAAAAATTTTGACTGTCTTAATTTTGATTAATCTAGAAAATTTATTTATCTTGATTAATCATATTGTGATCAAGACATGTAAAAATTTAAATATCTACAATTATAAGCAAATTGTACTAAATATTTGAACACAAATTTTTAATTTGATTTTTTAATTTTTAAATTGCTCCATAACTTGTATCAAAATAAGACAAAAACACAAGATCAAGATTTGGCCTGATACATGAGACTTGGGACTAGGAGGTTTTCTCATTCTAAGGTCTTAGGTTATGCACATAAGCTGGTCACACGAGTTTGTTTTGGTGGATGAGATTTGAGACAGGTCTTAGGTTATGCACATAAGCTGGTCACACGAGTTTGTTTTGGTGGATGAGATTTGAGACTTGAGAGTTTGTTTCCTCTAAAATAAGGTGTAACTCGGTCGGGTTAGAAGATTATCTAATCTTAATTCAAGTTGTGTTGAAAGTTATCTAAACCCGCCCAAATTCGAATTATAACTCGAGGTTGTCTGCCCAAGTCCGATTTGAGTTAAACTCGAATTACTCGAGTTGCCCAAATTGCTCGAATTTTACATAAATTTCAATTTTTTAAGTGCAGTTTAAGTTAATTAATTTGTTAGAATGGATATTTATTCATAAATCCTTATTCACCTACTTATGTTTTACTTAATCCAAATTATTATTATTATTTTTTATATTCCAATAAGTTTTATTAGTGACATAATTACTAAAATACTCCTAAAAATAATATTCACATTAACAGTGTGAATGTTCACATTATGAAACATTCACACTGTAAAATATGAATGTTTATATTACCAACATGCCAAGCATTTAAAAAATATTTATAAGGGCAAAACTGTTCATAAAATACTTTAAATATGAAAATTAGAATTTGGGGATCAAATATCTAAATAATGACTTATTGAAATATAAGAATATGTTATGGGCTAATTAGAATACAAATATTTGAAAATGGATTTTCTGATAAATCCCCCTTGTTGAAATTAGACTCTTTCTATAATTTTTTTATTAAAAAATTACTAATAATATTAAAATAAATAATTTATATAAGAGATATACAATTATGATGGTTTTTACAATTTATGAGTGAGAATCTTTTTTTTTTTTTTTTTTGTATTGTGTTATAATATAATATAATATATATTTAATATGGTCTAATGATTTAAATTATTTTAACATCATCAAATTATTAATAATTTATATGTATATTTAATATTTTATATATTTATATATATAATTTAAGTTACTTGGCTCATTTAATGCCTTTGTCTAAATCTGCTCAAATTTAATTCAAATTTTAAAATGTTTTTTCTAAATTCATACCAAATTCAAAAATATTTTTCTCAAATCCTAAAACAATTCAAACTAGCCTCATTACTCCAATTAAGCCCACTCAAGTGCATCTCTTTCCCCAACTCTCAAATTGTGTTCATAAGACCATCTCCAACGGTGAACCAAACCCAGCATCAGATTTAAATTTTGATGAAAAACTCACTTTTTCATGCTCCAACGGTTGCACCAAAGTCATACCAAAATGAGATTTCAGCAAAAGTTTCACCAAACTGATGATAGACTCCGCGTTTCACCAAAACACTGTACATGACCGTTGCCAGGAGACGAACCGGTTACCCACCAAAAGTTCAAACAGTTCCGAAAAAAAGGGTTCAAACCGGTCAAAAAAAAAAAAAATTTTTTTTTTGCCTAACCGGTTGACCACCCGGTCGACCACCAAAAGTTCAAAAAGTTCAAAAAAAAAAAAAAAATTTTTTTTTTGCCGTTACCGATTGACCGGCCGGTCAACCAATCGGTTGCTCGGCACAAATTTGATGAAAAGGAGTTGATACTGAACCGTTGGAGCGCGAAGTATCAGATTAAAAAAATAACTACTTTTTAACTCAAATTTGATAAAAAATCTGAGTAATCATTAGAGATGTTCTAAGTTAGCCAGAATTCCCTAATCTTATATAACTGCATAAATTTACGATTTTTTTTTTTTTTTTCCCACCTACATGTATAAGCTGGGACGCGGCTCATGGACCACACGTGCGTCCCTGTGTCAGAGAGGTCTGAGGTCGGAAAGTAAAGTAAACTTTTTTTCAACAGTCCCAAAGTCCCACTTTGATGTGATTTTCTTGGATCGACCTTTTCCAAAACCAGGATATAAATAAATATATTTTTGATCTTTATGAAAAGGAAAATGATTGGTGGCCCTAAAACTGTGGCTCAAATTGGCTCAAATTGCCAGTTTTAGTAACTTTTGTTTTTTTTTTTTTTTTTTTTTTACCTAATAAAGAAATTTGAGCCACAATTTGAGCCAAATATTCGGGCTCCCTAGCAATGCCCTTATGAAAATATATAATTTGATAAAAATATGGTATAACTAAAAGTTTAACTAAACTTAGGCCTAGTTTGGCATAATATAAGAAATTTAAAAATTTTAAAAATTATTATCCTATTTAAGTCACATTATCTCATTTAAATTACATTATCTCTTTACAACATCACTTCAAACTCAACTCATATTTCACGTTTTTTTTGTAAAAAATCAAAAAGTGCACTTATTTAGATCATCCCAAACAACCCCTTATTCATTCAGATTTTTTTAGATAAATTATTATGTAGTGTAGATTAAGGGGTGGTTTGGAATGTCCTAAATAAGTGTACTTTTTGACTTTTTATAAAATATGAGTTGTGTATGGGTTGGGTTTGAAGTGATGTGGTAGAGATGTGATGTGATTTAAATAAGATGATGTGACTTAAATATGATAGTGACTTTTTGACTTTTTAAATTTTTTAATTTATGCCAAACAAATCAATTTATATATAAAATAAATATAAAAGATAAGATAATAATTCTGAATAATTTTTAAATAATTAAATCTAAATTCATAATTTTACTATTTTCAAAATGTGCCCACTAAACCTTTCTTTCCCTTCCCTTCTACCATCATCACTTATATGAATCCAATTTTATCAACTCACTCTTTATGGTAGTTAGGTGGGTCAACAACATTTACTTATCCTCGTGGGATTAATGTGTTTTTTTTTTAAAAAAATTTTTTTAAAATTTTTTAATCAACTTGCCTAATTCAATAATGAAATATCATTTTATGGTGAAAGATTGATAGTTTAATTTTTATAGGTAAGAGATAATTTTTTTTATAGTGTTTATTTTTCTCTAATATAAAAATTGTATTTAGTTGTTTATGACATTAAATTTGAATTGATTGAATATAGTGCTATAAACAATAAAAAATATATATAAATTTGATCCAAAATAAAGCAGCAACCTTTGGTTTTATCACTTTAAAAACAAGTACTCATCACAATATGAATCATATTTTCAAGATTTCCATTGGCATGTCATTTTGATCTAAAATTCTATATGAATTTATATTTATCAATTATTTTTTTCACTTTGAATTGTTATTTCATTTTTGTTTATTTATTTTTGTACATGTTAGAATTTTAACAAGTTAATAGTTAAATTAAAACATAAGCCAATATCTCTCCACATATTAAAATTTAGAAAATATCTCGGTTTTTGGAGATTGCTTATTTAGTGCTTTTTCTTTTTCTTTTTCTTTTTTTTCATCTTTTAGTAATTTTTTTATTTTTATTTATTTTTTTATAATATAATTCAAAAACTTTAAACTTTTAGATTCAGCTCGACGAGGCAAACCAAATTTATTATTTTTTTTAAAATTCTAGAAATTATAAAAGTAAGTAAAACATAATAAACTTTTTAAGCTTACTTTAGCTTTTTCAACTTTTTTTTTTTTTTTTTCTTTACACAACATAGTTTTGAAAATGAAAAAAAAATTGACATAATTTAAAAAAAAAAATCACTAATGATAAAATATAGTGGTGATAAAAAAAATCACACATACTGCTGCTATCTGGTCTTAAGGTATTAATGTTACATTAATTATCTTTGTTGTACCACCTCATGTATTAGTATTGTATTGGAAATAGATATGAGTAGTGAGATTTATTGCATCAATAATATATGAAAAATGCTAGAGGCTCTAAATTTTCTATCAAATAAATAACCAAATGTCTCACATAGGTGTGTGGTTCACAAAATTACGGACCCCACACCCATATGAGTCATTTGGTCATTTATTTGGTAGAAAATTTGGTATTCCTACCATTACCCATAATATATTAACAGGTCATCTAGAATACATACACTCACAATGTATGAATCATATACAAATTATGATAATTGATGGTGTTAATTATCACAAATATCATAACAAAAAAAAAAAAAAAAAAAGTCATAACTAAATATTACATAATATCAAAAAGGGAAAATATCATATAAGTGATATTTATAAAAAAAAAATTACAAATCAATGAAAAACTTTATAAATGTTAATAATTAAAAATATAATTTTTTTCATGCATCTATAATTGTTTTTTTAAAAATAAACTGAATTGTAATTATCTCTATCAAAAAATCACTAACATCATAAAGTCTCCTTGGCAGGAGTTAAATTGACTAAATAAAAATAAAAAAACAAACTATAATTATTTACATTTTCTCTCGTAACTATTACATTCAAATAAAAAAAATCTTCCCAAACAAAATTAATTCTTCCGAAACAAAGACTAACATACACCCAAAATAGGACGTGTGTTTTATAGAATTTCCGTACGTGGACGCATGAGATGAATAAAGTGATGAGGAAGGCTATAGACCACTAATTTGTTATTATTAATTCTACTACTAGTGAGGTGACAATTGAAAAAAAAAAAATCAACAACAACAACAACAATAAAGTAGTGATTGGTACCTCTAATTTGATATCACTAAACCACCACTAATGAGGTGGAAAATCAAAAAAAAAAAAAAACAAAACAAAACAGCAACACTGTGGCAGTGGGTGGGGCCCACTTCCACATCATTAGTGCCACCACTAATTAGTGGTCTCAAGCATTTTTGCTGTGGCAGTGGGTGGGACCCACTGTCACATCATTAGAGCTACCACTAATTAATGATCTAAAACATTTCTCATAAAGTGATTTAGTGGTGTTTAGGGGGTGTTTGGGAACTTGGTTTTTGGGTTTTTTTTTTAATATTTTTTTTCATTATAAGACAAATGTTTTACAAAACTAAAAAAAATAAATCCAAACAAAATATCACATCAAACTCCATAATCATTTCACTTTTTTCTCTCACAAATATCACATCCAACCATAAAAAAATTCAACTATCTTCCCAAACACAAAATTTTTTTTCTCCAATAATATTTTACAACTAAAAAAACCTACAAAAAATCCACTTCCCAAACATCCACTTAGAAAGTAAGTAAAAAATTAATTTTTTGAATTTTTTTTATATTTTTATAAAAAAAATATGAGAAATAATATGACCCAAAATAAATAAAAAGTTAAAAGTTAACTTTTTATTTGTTTCTCAAAACACGCCTTAATATATCATGAATAATGTTATATATATCAATTAACATACTAACTAATGTATCAATTGATGATGTAATATAATTTAAGAAATTTTTAAGATTTATAATATAATTAATGAGCAGAGTGAATGATACTATCATATATTGATACACTAGGTAGCATTCACCTTCTTCCCTAACGTAAACGCATAATCAAGATTGGGACCCACAGCCGTCTTCTAGTTTGCTTGGACTTTTGTTCAGTAACAACCACGCCGACCATCTCCCTCTCGCTCTCTCTCTCTCTCCATACACAAATAACTATTATAATCTAACTATAAAATGACCACTCTAGATTAGCCAAAGTGTGCCGAGTTACTTAGAGCCTCCACAAATCTACATAAAAGATCTAGAAATGTGGGTTGCCAATGGAGTGGTCAGGCCATGCAAGTTACATTTTGCAAAGCAAGTAACAGGCACACTCACAAACTATGGCTCTGCTCAAGCACCGAGTCATAGCCTGAGTTTGAGGCTCACAAACTCACGGAACTCACTTGGGAGTACTGACTCGGTCCGGTCCCGTGTCGCCTTCACACGGCCAGCAAAACTGGCCGACACGTGGCCGGAGTATCAAGGGATTAACAACTGGGAAGGCTTGCTTGATCCACTTGATGATGATCTGCGCAGCGAGATACTACGGTACGGGGAGTTCGTCGAAGCAGCATATCGTGGCTTTGATTTTGACACGTCATCACCAGGCTATGCCACATGTCTGTATTCCAGGAACTCAATGCTGACTCAGTGCGGGCTTGGCAATAGTGGCTATAAATTGACGAGGAATTTGCGCGCAACTTGTGGGGTTCAGCTGCCACGCTGGATTGAGAGAGCGCCAAGCTGGGTGTCTACCCGGTCTAGCTGGATTGGTTATGTGGCGGTTTGTAACAAGAAGGAGGAGATTGCCAGGTTGGGACGTCGTGATGTGGTGATTGCTTATCGGGGCACTGCCACGTGTCTGGAATGGCTCGAGAATTTACGTGCCACGTTGACATGCTTAGGTGATCATGCTCATGTGGGTCTTGAAACTACTGATCCCATGGTTGAGAGTGGGTTTTTGAGCATTTACACGTCACATACGACCACATATCCAAGTTTACGAGATACCGTGCGAGATGAGATCACAAGGATTCTCCAATCGTATGGTGATGAGCCCCTCAGCGTGACAATCGTGGGTCATAGTCTTGGTGCAGCATTAGCTACACTTACTGCATACGATATAACCACCACATTTGATCACGCACCGTTGGTTACTGTCATCTCTTTTGGGGGGCCACGGGTCGGGAACAGAAGCTTTCGATGCCAATTGGATAAAAGTGGAACCAAGATCCTCCGTATCGTGAACTCAGATGATCTCATCACTAAAGTGCCCGGTTTTGTAATTGACAACAATAACACGACTGATGGCACGGCAGTCAAAATGACAGGACTACCAAGCTGGCTTCAAAAGCGTGTTGAGGACACACGTTGGCTATATGCTGACGTGGGAAGAGAGCTCAGACTCAGTAGCAGGGAGTCACCCTACCTGTGCAAGGGTAATGTTGCCACATGTCACGATCTAAAGACGTATCTCCACTTAGTCAACGGCTTTGTGAGCTCCACGTGTCCTTTTAGAGCCACTGCCAAGAGGGTGATAGGTAAAATGCAACAGGAGGAGAAACAAGTAGTGTTGAGATGATTTTGGAGGACCTAATCAGTAGTGGTTTAATTAATTGGTATATATATATATATATTAATGTCTAACAATGATTATTGTATATAAAGCAAAGATGTGAGGTTGCTCCCTCAACCAAAGTTGATGCTATTTTTGTAGAAAATGAAGAGTCAATTTTCTCGTCAGACCAATATGCACTATGTCACTTGATATTGTGTGCTTTTGATTTTAATTTTTATGTTTTATTTATTTATTTATTTTCAAATTGAGATTGATTTTATTTTTCTGTGGACAGTTTTAGTGTTACCTTTTAACATTTTAGGCAAAGCAAAATACTAAAAGCTAATAAAAGGAGAGATCTGGCTAGAGAACACAAAAGAATTGGGTGCTAGGACTTTTCTTTCATTATAAGATTTTAATAGTATAAGAACACGAAAGAAATGATTCTTAGTTTCAATCCTCTAATATTTCAGAGTCCAAATTCTGATCAAATTACTCTAATGCTGTGTTTGGTTGGGAGATTTGGGGAGGGATTTGGAAAGGGCAAGGGAAAATGTGTGTGAAATTAGGTGAAATATAAGCATGTTTTATTCACATTTCACCTATCTTTTCCATTTCTCTTTCCAAATCCCTCCCTAAATTTCCCAACCAAACACAACATAACTATTACAACTTGAGAACATTTTTTTTCTTGAAATTATTTGAAAATTTAAAAGTACAATAACTTTTATCTAGATATCTATTTTTGATAAAATTGGTATTTTCAAAAATTTCTCGTTGAGATGTATCATACAAGATATGGGATGGATAGAAAATTTAAAAATAAAAAAATAAAAATAAAAAAAAGAAGAAGAAGACAATTTTATTATGTTCACTACAGACAGTGAAATTTCATTATCTTAAGATGGAAAAGCTTCAGTTTACAAATAGTGAAATTTAACTGTTTTAAATAAGGAAAATTGAGAAGTTTCAAATTAAATTCTTAAAAATAGAAAAATGGGGACCAATCACGTAATTGAGCATAATTTCAATTCCATCACTGAAAATTCTTCAAAAATAGAGAAATTTTTGTATTTTTCAAAACATAGTACTTGATGCATAAACAACCGCTATTGAGTCAAAATTTGACATATTCAAATTTAAAGGTTTGGTTAGAATAACTTTTATTATACAAACTACGAATTCCAAAACATAGGTAAATCATTTTTACTACCAAATAAAGATGGATCAATATTATTTTATGCGTAAAAATTGTTACTAAGTAATTAATAAAAAATATCAAATGAACAATGTCAAGTAATATTTCAAAATTAATGAATAATTATTCTCAAAAATTTCTCTTACATCGTATGACAAAAATAAAAAGTTAGGGAAAAATCCATTTTATCTCCTTGTGATATGACTTGATAGCACTTTACCCTCTGTTTTTTAAAAATAGTCATATGCCGCTCAAGTGGTTTTTGACTAAAATACAACCATTAACGCCATTAACTATAAATGTGAAATGACTATAAGACCCTTAAACACTATTGTTATTTTCATTCTCTCATCTCTCATTATCTCAAACACATAATTTATAATGTCTAGTATCAATTCAATTAAATCACAATTATTATAGATTTTTAATTATTTATTGTAATTCTTAAATTTTTATTCTAATTTTAATTTAATTATATTTTATATCACAATTAATCCTAAATTCTTAATTATTTATTATAATTTCTAACATGTTAATGTAATTTTAATTTAATTACATTTTAGATCAATTCTTAATTATTTTATATTTTATTGTGGGAGCCGAATAAATGGCAGAATCAGAAGCGTACACTCTGGAAGACAGATATTACTCGGCTCCATCCTGCACGATCAGGAGGCCGAATGCAATAGGTAGGCCGAGTATTTATTGAAGTATGGAGCCGAGTAAATAAGTGGATAATGAGTAAAAAGTGGTCCAGGCCCCGAGGCCCAGGAAATGAGTATAAATAAAGGAACAACAGATGAAGAAAGGTATGTGAGAACTATTACACTTAACTTAAAATACAAGTAATTCAGAGAGCAGAGACTGACTTACCCGTCGGAGTGCTAATTCCGGCACCCCCGACCGGATTGTTAATTCTTTTTCAGGTGGCTAACTGAGGATCACAAGTGTCCCCCAGGATCAGAAGAGTATTTCCAAACCACTTCTCCACAATTGGCGCCGTCTGTGGGAATACTCAAATACATCCATGGCGGGCGTGACAGAAGACCCTCCGATAGTCACTAATGAAACCACGCAGCGAGACGACCTCACTCCAACAACCATGCTTGGACCGGAGACTATCGCCGCAAGACGCGCCTTGAACTTCGCCTCACCCTCGGCTTCGGAGCATGAGACAATGCATGCGATCATGGAACAAACAAAGCAAAATGAACAGAGGTTGGAGAACATGATCGCTGAGAACGAACGTCTCCGTCAAGATTTGGCCTTGGAGATGGCGAAGTCCAAACAAGCTGTACGCCTAGATCCCGAATGACCTCCGAGGGCAGGTGGTCGACGACCTCGAGCCCGACAAGACGACACTGATAGTGACTCCGACTCATTATCCCCGGAGCCCAAGAAGAAGAGGCGACATGAAACTATCAGTTTTTCTGAAGAGAGTCCCCGTATAAGGCGTAAGCGAAAAAGAAACAGTTCAGATGAAGAAGACCAGCACGATCCCTTTGTACGACGGATTGCAAAGGCAGTGCTACGCAAGAAATTCAAAGCACCGTCATTCACCTTGTACGACGGTAAATCAGACCCCACCGATCACATTCGCCATTATAAGCAAGCCATGACGCTGCATGCAGACGATGAGGCTCTCATGTGCAGAATATTTCCGAGCAATTTGGGACCACTAGCTGTCAGGTGGTATTATATACTGGAGCCGGCTTCGATTAAAAGCTTCCACCAACTCCAAAAATCCTTCAGGGCAAGGTTTATCACTAATGAGGTCCAGCCAAAGCAAGCCGATTCCCTCTGGGCAATGCAGATTCAACCGGGGAAAACCCTTCGTGCGTATTCGGCGAGGTATTGGGAATGTTTTAATCTGGTAGACGATGCTTGCAATGACTCCATGGCCATCACCGCCTTCAAGATGGGGCTGCATCCTGACAGTGCCCTTCGCAGCTCTTTGACCAGACGGCCCCCCAAAACAGTTTGGTCGTTGATGAAGAAAGTTGAAGAATACTGTAAAGTGGAAGATGATGCCTTGCGGGTTAAAGGCAGAAATGTGACCAACAAGACGGCTCCTGCTGAAATTGCTCAGCCGTTAAATTTTGTAGCAGCCGTTAAATTCTGTAGCACCTCAGAGTCCTGAATCACAACATCGGGCAAAACGAGATAAGAGACGGGATTCTCGCCGATCAAGCGACCAATGCTCCCACCGAGCAAATGAACAGCTGCAAGTCAATAGCAGGCACACAAGGATCATGGCCATGATATTGAGAGTTGTTATGCCTTGAAGGATCATGTGGAGGAATTGGTACAGGATGGTCGGGTACAGCAGTACGTCCGAAAAGACAGCTCAACCAAAGCAATAGCCTTAAGATAGGATTCCCCTCCACTCGGCGTGATCCACATGATATACAGCCTACCAATTTCATCCGCGGTGCATACGATTCAGTCGAATCCCGACCCTCAAAATCAACTCACTCTGGCTAAACGGCCCCATGAAGCTGCAAGCATTACTTTTGATGATTCGGATTTGGCCGGAGTGACACCTCCCCACATCGATCCCTTGGTAATTGAGTTACGCGTAAACCGATTCATAGTTGAGCACGTACTCATTGACCTTGGGAGTACATCGGAGGTTATGTACTACAAGACATTCACCAAACTCGGCTTCTCTAAATCAGATCTCTCCCCGGCCCCTTATCCACTATTCGGCTTCAACGCCAATCCAGAGTACCCGTTTGGGAAAATCACACTACCCGTTTGAGCGGGCTCCCGAACAGTGGATGTGGAGTTCTTGGTCGTGAAGCTGCCATCGCCGTATAATCTCATCATGGGGAGGACTTGGTTGCATACTATGCAGGCTGTGCCAAGCACCTATCATCAGCTGCTTCGTTTCCCGACAGCTCACGGCATTGAGCAAATCCGTGGTTCACAGAAGTCGGCACAAGCATGCTATATCCTTGCTGAAAAGACGCCGAAGGAGTTGCAAGTGAATTCCATTGAGGTACCGGATCGGGAGAGCCTCGATGATGTTAGGCGGCTCCCGAGTGAAAAGGCCACGGAAGCCCTAGATCGAGTCGAAATCGACGAAAACCCAGACAGGTTCTTCATGGTCGGCGCCTCCTTGAATCAAGTCGACAGACAGCAGCTAATTTCCTTCTTACTCAGCAACCTCGATGTCTTTGCATGGACTCCTTACGAGATGCAGGGTATAGATCCATCCGTTTCACAATACCGTTTGAATGTTGACCCTAAGTGCAAGCCGATCATTCAGAAAAGCCGGCGGTCAGGCGCAGAGCACACTGCCGCCGTCGTTGAGGAGGTTGACAGGCTGCTTGACGCCGGGGCAATCAGGGAAGTGGCCTACCCTGCATGGCTCTCTAATACAGTGGTTGTGAAGAAGAAAAATAGGACTTGGCGAGTATGTGTCGATTTCACGGCCCTAAACAAAGTCTGCCTCAAGGATTGTTTTCCTCTACCCAGAATTGACCAACTTATAGATGCGATGGCACGCCATCAACGTATGAGCATTCTCGATGCTTATAGAGGCTACCATCAAATCGTCATGTATCCAGAGGACCAAGACAAAACTGCATTCCTCACCCCAAGAGGAACCTACTGCTACAATGTTATGCCTTTTGGGCTGAAGAATGCAGGGGCAACCTACTAAAGACTGGTCACTGCCATGTTTAAGGAACAACTCGGCCACACTATGGAATTGTACATTGACGATATGGTAGTCAAGTCCAAGGAAGAGCAGAATCATATAGCCGATCTGAAAGAGACATTCGGCATTCTACGTAAATACAGAATGAAGCTGAACGCTTCCAAATGTGCGTTTAGGATCGGCTCTGGCAAATTCTTGGGTTACATTGTCAACCACTGGGGAATCGAAGCCAACCCAAGGCAAATCACAGCAATCCTAGAACTCAGCTCCCCTCGATCGGTCAAGGAGGTTCAGAAGTTAATGGGAATGGCCGTTGCACTCAACAGGTTCATCAGTCGTTCTACGGACCACTGCTGACAATTCTTCCATACACTACGGCAGGGCAAGGCTTTCAAATGGTCCGTCGAGTACGAAACCGCTTTCAACGGTTTGAAAACCTACCTCCGATCAGTCTCTCTCCTGACAACACCTTCGGCAGGCGACCCGCTCATCTTGTATCTGCAGTTTTGACCGGGCCGTCAGTGCCGTACTGATAAAGGAAGAGCTGGGGGAGTAGCGGCCAGTGTATTATGTAAGCAAGGCAATGGTCGACGCCGAAACACGCTACTTGCCGTTGGAAAAACTCATCCTAGCCCTGGTCATGGCGGCAAGAAAACTGATGCATCATTTCCAGGGGCACAACATCGGGGTGCTAACAGACTACCCCCTTCGATCAGTACTACGTAGTGCGGAAGCATCAGGTCGCGTTTCAAAGTGGGCTCTTGAACTCGGCCAATACGACATTCAGTTTCTACCTAGAACGTCAATCAAGGGGCAGGTGCTTGCCGACTTTGTGGCCGAATTTACCGGGGGTCTTTCCGACTTCAAGTTTGATAAAATTCGACCTAAGCCAAACTGGAGAATTTATGTCGGGGACATTTGGCAGCTGTACTGTGATGGGTCATCCAATCAGCGGGGCAGTGGAGCCGGAGTAGTAATCATGGCTCCTGACGGCGCAGTAATTGAGCAGGCCGTCAAACTCGGCTTCGAAGCATCAAATAATGAAGCCGAATACGAAGCCCTTCTAACCGGTTTGCGGAATGCACATCTTCTGGGTGCTCGGCGTCTGCTTGCATTTTGCGATTCAAAACTGGTGATTAATCAACTGAAGGGGGAGTATGCGGCAAGAAATGACCGTATGACGGCTTACATGAAAACGACTAACTCCTTGTTGGGAAAATTTGACCATCATGAATTGAATCAAATAACACGCGATCAGAACACGCATGCAGACGCCCTAGCCTGCCTAGCCTCCGCCATTAACTCAGAGATCAAACGGACCATCGAGGTGGGTTTCATCCCGGAGCCAAACATTGGTCCTTCGGAGGAAGTCCAGGTCAATGTCATAGAATCTGGACCGAGTTGGATGGATCCCATTGCCGTATTCTTATCTTCCGAACAGCTCACAGAGGACAAGAAAGAAGCGCACAAGCTGCGAAACAAAGCCTTGTGTTACTACTTGGATTCGTAAGGAAAGCTTTATAAAAAGTCCCTTTCTAGTCCATACCTAGAATGTGTGCATCCGGACAAAGTTGAAGAGCTTCTGACTGAAATACATAAAGGCAGTTGCGGCGCACATTCTGGCGGGCGCTCTTTGGCCTATCGAGCTATAGCACAGGGGTATTATTGACCGACAATGAGATCTGATGCCGAATGCTATGTGAAAAAATGTGAACAGTGCCAGAAGTTCTTCCCGTTAACCCATCTGCCTGATGAAGAGTTAAGCTTTATCACCAGTCCTTGGCCGTTTGCCCAGTGGGGGCTTGATATCGTAGGACCGTTGTCGAGGGCCCCAGGGAACAAGCGATACTTGATCGTCGCCATAGACTACTTCACAAAATGGGTCGAAGCGGAGGCATTAACGCACATGCGAGATGCTGATGTCAAGCGCTTTGTGTGGAGAAATATCATAACATGATTCGGCATTCCAAGAGCTCTTATCTCAGACAACGGCACCCAGTTTGATTATGGCGTCTACCGGAAGCTGTGCAGCAAGTATGGTATCCGACCCTACTTTTCCATGCCGGCTTACCCCCAAAGCAATGGCCAAGCCGAAGCCTCTAACAAATCCATCTTGGACGGCATTAAGAAGAGGCTGGAGAAAGCTAAGGGCAAATGGGTCGAAGAATTACCGAGTGTATTGTGGGCACATCGAACTACGCCGAGGCGATCCACTGGAGAAACGCCGTTTGCTTTATGCTTTGGAACCCAGGCGATCATATCCCTGGAGATCAGCCACCCAACCCTGAAATCGCAAGTTTTTGATATGGGCCGAAACGACATGATGCTGGCTTTGGATTTGATTCTGATCGAAGAACGATGAAACCGCGCCCTTACTTCCATGGCACGATACCAGCAACAGCTTGCCAAGTCGTATAATCAACGTGTTCAGCTGCGCCGCTATACACCAGGAGAGTTGGTCCTGAAGAAAATACTTCCGGCGGCCAAGAAATCGGCTGATGGAAAATTGGGCCCTAACTGGGACGGCCCCTATCAGGTCGATTCAATCGCAGGGGTAGGGGCGTATCGGCTTAAGGACATGTCTGGAAGGAGTCTGCCACGGTCTTAGAATTCAACGCACTTACAAAAATTCTATCATTAAACCCGACTTGTGGGGAATGATACTAGTTCTGAATGGTTCAACGTGTACATGCTCCACTTTTGTAATGCAAAGATCCTGTTTACTCACTGCGAAATCCAGTTCAAAAGTGTTCCGATTAAAGCCTTCGGATTCAGAGCGCCCTTCGTGGATGTCACGATTGGCTAAATAAAGTCTCTGAATTCAGAGCCCCATCGGCGCATGACGTCTTTGGGCCGATAAAGCCTCCGGATTCGGAGCGCCCTTCGTGGATGTCACGATTGGCCAAATAAAGTCTCTGAATTCGGAGCCCTATCGGCGCATGACGTCTTTGGGCTGATAAAGCCTTCGTATTCGGAGCGCCCTTCGTGGATATCACGATTGGCCAAATAAAGTCTTCGAATTCGGAGCCCCATCGACGCATGACGTCTTTGGGCCGATAAAGCCTCCGGATTCGGAGCCCCATGGGCACATGACGTCTTTGGGCCGTTAAAGCCTCCAGATTCGAAGTGCCCTTCGTGGATGTCACGATTGGCCAAATAAAGTCTCCGAATTTGGAGCCCCATCGACACATGACGTTTTTGGGCCGATAAAGCCTCCGGATTCGGAGTGCCCTTCGTGGATATCACGATTGGCCAAATAAAGTCTCCGAATTCGGAGCCCCATCGGTGCATAACGTCTTTGGGCCGATAAAGCCTCTGGATTCGGAGCCCCATGGGCGCATGACGTCTTTGGGCCGTTAAAGCCTTCGGATTCGAAGCACCCTTCGTGGATATCACGATTGGCCAAATAAAGTCTCTGAATTCGGAGCCCCATCAGCGCATGACACCTTTGGGCCGATTAAGACTCCAGATTCGGAGCGCCCTTCGTGGATGTTACCATTGGCCAAGTCTCCGGATTCGGAGCCCCATCGGTGCATGACACATTCGGCCCGATTAAGACTCCGGATTTGGAGTGCCCTTCGTGGATGTCGCGATTGGCCAAGTCTCCGGATTCGGAGCTCCATTGGTGCATGACACCGTTGGGCCGACTAAGACTCCGGATTTGGAGCCCCGTTGGTGCATGACACCTTTGGGCCGATTAAGACTCTGGATTCGGAGCGCCCTTCGTGGATGTCACGATTGACCAAGTCTCCAAATTCGGAGGCCCATCGGTGCATGACACCGTTGGGCCAACTAAGACTCCGGATTCGGAGCACCATTAGTGTATGACACCGTCGAGCCTGGGCCGAATGAGGTACTGAATTCCGAGAGCCGTATCCATACGTTTGGGCCAAATTCGCGGCACCTTGTGCAATTTACGTTTCCTCCAACTATGTATATTTTCATGGTCATGGTCATTTTATCAAACAAGTATAATTTCATACTATCATAGTTGGAATAAAAAGATCATAATATCATAATTAAATCTACTCATAAAATAGTTGGTACAACAACAAAAACATTCTGAAAATATATGTCCTTATTAAACTACTTTCGAATACATTATTAATTAAACAATAAATAAATACAAAATGTATTTATTTTTACATAAAAGTTTATGCGGTGCCACCTTCATCGTCACTCTTCTCTATCTCGTACGCGTCAAAGGGAAGATTGCGGCGATGATATAACGGTGAAGCCGACTGAACACCTGCTGCACGGAGGGTATCCGCGGCCTTCAGTGCCTCAAACCACCTATGCCGAAATCCCTGATTTTCGTATCGGCAGACCTCCTCGGCGAGTTTTTCCCTAGTTTTTTCTATTCCGACCTTCCGGCCTTCATGGAAG
Source organism: Camellia japonica (assembly GCA_030407325.1). Classification (NCBI taxonomy): domain Eukaryota; kingdom Viridiplantae; phylum Streptophyta; class Magnoliopsida; order Ericales; family Theaceae; genus Camellia; species Camellia japonica. Next base: position 128,027,584 of record JAPPVO010000019.1, on the reverse strand, counting down.
CCTTTTTCGTAAGCCCTAGTCTTGGCGGACTCAATCGCAAACATGCTAGCCGTATCCCAATCGGCGATTGCATGAGTTATTAGCCGTTGTGTCACCCTTTCTTCCACGATCGGGTTAGACTTTCCGGCCAATTGCTCCCCACCAGCCTTGACCTTTCTCAGCTCACGCTCGGCTTTCTCCACGCGAGCTTCTAAGCTTCGAATGCGTTCGTCCCTCTGCTCTATCTCCTGTTGAGCAGCACGAAGACGCATACCGATTTCATAGGAGGTGTATAGCCCCTTCACCGCCCCATGAATGCCCTCTCAGAACACTTCGAAGTCTCGTCGACCAACCATCGACTACTAAACTTCTGGCGAAAAAATCTGTCGCGCAAATTCTATTGCCATATTTGGATCTCGGATGATTGAATCCGCCTCCGTCATCAGTTTGTTATCGACAAAAACTGCAAAGCTCAATGGGCGTGGTGGCCCACTGGCTTCGCTGCGCGGACAAGGGGAACTGCCCTGTTGGCGTTTCTCCCTTTTGGGTGACCTGCTTTATCGACAAGGAGAATGACGCCTCTCATGCTCAGCAGATGCTCTAGCCCCCGTTCGGGGAAGTTCGCCACCTCGATTCATCGAGTCCAGCTCCACCAGTGTCTTGCCTTCCCCTTTGCTATTGAAGAATAATTTGCTAGACATTCACTCTTCGCTGCAGGGTTAAGTTCTGTTTAGTTCTTGATACAAGATTGAGTTTTGTTCGGACACAACCCCCTCTCTAAATAATTCATGGGCGCACCGCATTCCCGAGGTGACCTCATTAATGGACGCATTCCGTAAGCCGCCGACTTTCGGCTTTCCAGCTTCACCCTCGACCAAGGCAAATCCCTTAATTCAAACGATCAATGGCTCTCCACTTTAGTCGGTCAAATCCCTTGGTCTTAAGCCGAAAAGATCGTGCCTCAGCCATTTCACGAGCCCGACTCATTTGGCGGTCCAGTTCATATTTGAGGCAAGGGAAAGTTCCTTTATTTAAATCCAATACCGATCGATTTATGCCACAGCCATTCCATGAACAAGTCCTATTCGACTTATGAAGCTCATGCACTGGCTGGGCAAGGGTAGATTTATGCCGCAGCCATTCTATGAACGAGTTCTATTCGACTTATGAAGCTCATGCATTGGCTGGGGCAATGGCAGATTTATTAATCTGATCGGCCATGTATTTAAACCCAATGCCGATCAATTTATGCCACAGACATTCCATGAACGAGTCCTATTCGGCTTATGAAGCTCATGCACTGGTTGGGGCAAGTGAAGATTTACTAATCTGATCGGCCAAGTATTTAAACCCAATGCCGATTGATTTATGCCACAGCTATTCCATGAACGAGTCCTATTTGGCTTATGAAGCTCATGCACTGGTTGGGCAAGGGCAGATTTATGCCACAGCCATTCCATGAACGAGTCCTATTCGGCTTATGAAGCTCATGCACTGGCTGGGGCAATGACAGATTTATGTCGAAAGGATTGTACCTCAGCCATTTCACGAACCAGACTCATTCGGCGGTCCAGTTCATATCTGGGGCAAGGGCAAATCCCTTAATTCAAACGATCAATGGCTCTCTACTCGAGTCGGCTAAATCCCTTGGCCTTAAGCCGAAAGGATCGTGCCGCAGCCATTTCACGAACCAGACTCATTCGGCGGTCCAGTTCATATCTAAGGCAAGGGCAGATTCCTTAAATCTGAATCATGAATATCTCCAACTTTTGAATCATCCGTCTTTTAATAGAATAATTGTCTATTCATTTATAGAATAATTGACTATTCATTGAATCAATTAAGAAACACAAAACAAGGGAAAATTTTTGATAAACTGAATACAGACAAAGTATCACTTTGTACATGAAGATCACCCTAAGCAAAAATAAAATAAAATAAAAGAAAATACACTGAAAATCCTAGGCAAAAACAACCAATGTGTTGTCCTAAATCAATCCTCAAGGTCCTAGGGGTTAGACTCTAGTGGCTCGATGTCCACTTGCTCATATGGAATTGGCATTGCCAATGTCACATTTGCAGCAACAAGGGCTTTGAGCCAACCGTGCTTGAATCCCTTGTTTTCAAATTTAGGAACTTCCTCCACATAGCTTGCAAGGGCGGTGCCTTGCCCGGCCTCGTACGCCTTGGAAGTCTCGGAGTCGGCTTTTTCTTTTGCCTTCTTCAAATCTTCCAATTCGTTCTCCAGCCTGGCAATCACCTCTTGGGCTGACTTGAGCGCTTCATCTCGCGCTTGCCCTCTATCGGCAACCAATCTCTGTTCTTCAACATTTTTCGCTCTCTCAATTTCGGCCTCCGCCTTTGCACTCTCCATCGTCGCCTTGCCGCCTCGAAGTTGGCCCTACTCCTTTTGCCCTCTACCTCCGATCTTAAACGGCCGATTTCTTCGACGGCGTGGTGCTGGCGCCGCCCTATCTGGGCTATCTTGCCGACTGTTTGTAAAATAGAAAATTAAAACCAAAACAAATATACGAAGAAACGCAAAAGATAAGATCAAGATATATACCAGAAGAGCTGTTTGAGCGGCCAATGCAATTACTAACACGTCCGGCTCCGAGCGGAAAGCCGCCTTGTCAGCCGGCAGGGAGACCAATGAAGCCATGCTCAACGCCACAGCTGGGTCTTTTACAGTCAATGTGTCAGAGGAGATCGACACGTTTTTTTATCTTCGGCTGAACCACAAAAGGAACAACCACGCCTGACTCCTCCAAGCGCGGCCGTTTTTCGACTAGGATTTCTTCAGAAGCGGCCTCAAAATCGGCGGGTCGCTTTTTCCTACCCTTATTGGCCTTTGGAGTCAAACATTCAACCGACCGTTCCGTCTTAACAGAAACAATTTGAGTCGTTTCAACAACGACAACCGGCTCGGATGATTCAGGGAGGGCAGCTTTGGAAGTAACGGCCTCGGCCTTCTGACGGGCGGCCAAACGCTCAGCATTCTTTTTTCGTGCCAGTTGAGAAAGAGATTCCTTCGCAATACCCTCGGAATAGGAGCCGGGCAGATCTTCTAAACCAGTAAAAATATCTGCAAAGGAAAACTCCCCCCGACCCGAAGTGGACGGTAAGTTAGGCTGGTTAAGACCGGCTGCTTCAAACGCTGAGGTTAGAGCCTCGTCGTCCTCTTCGGCCTTCGCAGCGAACTCTCTCGTTGGATCGGCAACTACCTCGACCACCGGCTCTACGTCTCGCTCCGAATTAGATGTTTTAAAACCAATTTGCCTAAGGGTCTTGAAGCTGGGGAAGACAAGAGTCGAAAGATGTTGTTCGCCGGTTGGGATCGGAATGTTGTCCGCGGCCGAGAACGTAGTATAAGTAGGCTCATATCGCAGGAATATATGGGCGGCTCCTTTGCTTCTGTACGTTTGGACAGCCAAAATACTTGAGTGCAATCTTAATTTCCGTAAGGACTGCCTCGTTGGCTGAAGTCAAAATCTTCTTCAACTTATTGCCTGCATAAACAAAGGATTAGACTTGGAGAAAAAGCCGAGTAAAAGAAAGATCAATAAACACGAGGAGTTACATGGTAACCTAGTTCACCCCTCCGTCTGGGTATAGGGTCTAGGCGATTTCCGCCTTCGCCGAATTCCCAGTTGCCTCGGACATTGACTATCACATCATCAACTCGTTTGCCAAAGCTGGCAAGCATGATTACAAAGTGGTAGTCAGTGCCCTTGGCCCTAAGAAAGTAGCACCCATGCCGACCGGAGGATTTGGCTAAAGCATAGTAGTGCCGAATGGCCGGAATGCCAAGGTTGATCCTAAGGCGCCGGTTCAACTCTGCGATTCCCATGATGATTCAAAAAAAATTCACATTGGGTTGGGAAGGAATCAGACCCCAATGGCGGAGGACGGCCCTAAGGAATGGGTGTAGGGGAAAACGGACTCCGCCCTCCGCAATGGATAGGAGAGGAAAGACGATTGTATTTTGATCTTCCCTCTCCATATCAAGAGTATTGTCCGTCACTAGAGATAGGTGGACATCATCAGGGATAGAAAAATGTCGTCGGAACCCCGAAATACGACCCTCGGAAAGGAGGTCTTTCAAATGCTTAGCCATTCTAGTGAGGACTCAAGGGTATGCCAAATCTAAAATAAACATGGAAAATAGGATTACAAAGAGAAGAGAAGAACAAGAGGCAAAGGAGACAAGGAGAGACGGGGAGAAGTTGCAGAAGACGCGAGTCAGAGAAGAGATACCGACTGGCAATCCAGGAAGCTCAAATATTTGAAAAAGCATGCATTTGAAGGGACTGGAGTTTCAAATTGTATTAAATGCGAGAGATGCACGAATGAGGTGGGAAATGATAATGATGACCGAAAGGCATGTGCGTTCTGACATTCACATTGGGATAGGTGAAGCCGCCTAACTTTTGTTTCTCTTGACTTTTCAAATTCGAAACTAAACACACCAATTAACTACCGTCAATGGGGAGTTTGGGGGGCAATTGTGGGAGCCGAATAAATGGCAGAATCAGAAGCGTACACTCTGGAAGACAGATATTACTCGGCTCTATCCTGCACGATCAGGAGGCCGAATGCAATAGGTAGGCCGAGCATCTATTGAACTATAGAGCCGAGTAAATAAGCGGATAATGAGTGAAAAGTGGGCCAGGCTCTGAGACCCAGGAAACAAGTATAAATAAAGGAACAACAGACGAAGAAAGGTATGTGAGAAGTATTACACTTAACTTAAAATACAAGTAATTCAGAGAGCAAAGACTGACTTGCCCGTCGGAGTGCTAATTCCGGCACCCCCGACCGGATTATTAATTCTTTTTCAGGTGGCTAACTGAGGATCACAAGCGTCCCCAGATCAGAAGAGTATTTCCAAACTACTTCTCCACATTTATATTTATTTAATTATAGTTTAAATCAATTCTTAATTATGTTGTATATTTAAATAAAATTTTATTTATATTTTAATTAGCATATTAATCTAATTTTAGGTTTGCGAAAAAATGGGGGCAAAATTGTTTTTTGTTATATTAATTTCATTCTAATTTTCAAAAAAACAAAATACACTCTAAAAAATAGTATGTGCAATACTCATTTCGTTAGTTTGGATGAAAAAATTAACGATAGTACTTTATTCAAAACCACGTGGAGATTTTCTGATTATATTTTAATATAGGGGTAAAATACTCCAACACCAAACCGCAAAAGAGAAATGAATTTAATCCAAAAAATAATAGAGAAAAAATTATCACATAGGTCCGTCCTACATGATATGCCATTATAATTCTATTAGTTATACACTTAATATTTATTATTTTTTATATATTATATAAAGCAATTAATAAAATTGATAGGGTACACCTCTTAATTAAAATTATTAAAAAACAGAATGACTCCTCTAATTGAGAGAGAGAGAGGGAGAGAGAGGTATATGTTTGAAGGATAGGAGCACGTTCCCCCGCCGACCATCATATATGATATACCAACACAAAACTACAACGTGAAACATGTTACAACAACATATAGCAACAATCAAACATAATCTTATATTTCATCGTTTTGGCAATATAGTTAAAAATAAGGTTTTTTCATTTTTAATTTTTTAAATTATATTACTTTTTTATTTTTATTTATATTTTTTAAAACTTGTTTAAAAAAATTAAAAAATTAATTTTCAACCTACGTTCGAAAATAAACCATTGATCCACATCCACTTGTTCTTATTAACCTCAAACCCCACTAGTCCCTTGGTCATATCTCATCAAAAGCAGAATCCAATCCCAATTTTTATTTATTTATTTATTTTTTATCAGAGAATCCAACCCCATTGACTTGCTGACTTCTAATTCATTGTATTATAGTACATATTTATGAATATAACATAAAATTTAAAAAGTCACAGTGATAGTGACATATACATCATAGAAGGTCATAGTGATAGTGACATATCCCTATTGAGATTACGACCACATGAAATTTTTTTTTTTTTTTTCTTCTAAAATGTATATAGAAAAATTAATATATATGGGATGTTTTAGATACATCGTAAAAAGTTAATTTTTTGTTTTTTTAATTTTTTTAATCAAAAAAATCACAAAAAAATTAGCATTTTTAGCACAAAAAAGTTAAAAAATCACAAAATAAAATCAAAAAATTAATTTTTTACCAACTTCCTAAAACACCCCATGATATAAATTTTGTTAGTTTTTTTATTTTTATTTTTATTTTTGTTGCCTTTTGAAATTTAGTAAAATAATTTTAAGTATGTTAGTAAGAATTAAAAAAATTCTTACAAAATTAATTAAAAGCTATACACTTATCAGATGATTGTATATATATTATTTTTTATCTCAATAAAGAAAATTTTATTAGAAGTGTCTAATAAATACCAAATTTATAAGGAGAATAACTATAATAGAAGAAAATGAGGAGAAAGATACAAATTTTTGAGAGGAAAATTGTAATTAATGAACTCTACTCTACGTTGGAGATGGCAGTGGGATTTTTGATTGTGACATGCAAATGAAGAAAAAGAAATGTCATTCATCACTTTCTCACATGTTTTATTTTTTACTCACCAAACATGATCGTGAGAAAATAGATGAAGCTCATAATCTTTTTTTTCTTCTTCTTTTCTCACACTACGATTCAAATGGAGTGAGAATAAGGTCAAACTTGGCATAACCTAAATAATATAAAAAATTAAAAAATTACTATCTTATTTAAGTTACATCATCTTATTTAAATCACATCAGCTCTCTAACACATCACATCAAACCCAACCCAAACCCAACTCATATAAGCCAATAAGTCAAAAAGTTCACTTTTTTAGAATATCCCAAACCAACCCTAAATATTGATGAATGGCGTGGGGGAAACTATCGGGATGTTTAGGGTTTTCTAAACCTTTTAGGCACCGTTTGGAAAGAGCTAAACTGGGATTTTTTTGACTATTTTAGCCACAAAAGACGAAATAGGCTATTTTAACCACAGAAAACAAAATGTCACATCCAACCCATAATCATTATACTTTTCTCTCACAAAAAAAAGTCAAAAAAATCAAAAAGCCAAAAAGTCCTTTCCAAACCAAGTTTTTTAGCTCAGGCTAAAATAATCAAAAAAGTCAAAAAGCCAACCCACTTCCCAAACCAACCCCTTAATTTGTGAAAAGTCACTGTTTTGCAACTTTTTAGTCATTGATCTTATAGAAATATTTGTGATCCGATAGGTTCTATAGGTTTGGAATTGTATTCTAAGGGATTATTTTTTTGAAATTAGATGATTTTTCAAGAAAATTTTACTTTTTCCGTAATCAACATGCTTATATATGGTGGTTTCTTTCTCTCTTTATTTCTTTCTTTCTTCTTCTTCTTCTTCTTTTTTTTTTTTTTCCTTTTTTTTTGGTATTTTTTTTAAATGCTTCAAAATTTTAAAGTTCCATAACTTTCAAATTACACATCTGTTTTGATAAAATTTATAGTTTTGAAAATTACTTGATGAAATCTATTAAACAAATATCAATTTAATATAAAATTATGTAAAATAAAAAAATCACCTCTCTTTTTTTTTTTTTTTTTTTTTTTTTTCTTGGATTCGAAAGTGTGCAATTTTTTCACTTCTAAAATTTCATACTTCCGATAAATATTTTGTCATGTGACTCCTCTTTGCATATATATATATATAATAGTGTGAATTTTTTGGTAAGAATAACACTTGCAATTAATAAAATATTACAAATTTTTGAAAAGTACGAAAGTTAGTATGAATATTTTGCGCTTTTTTTTTTTTTTAGGATTTCAAAATATAGATAAATTTTTTTATACTTTTTGAATTTATGAAAAATGTGAGATTTGCATTTTTATTTACACTTATAACTTTCATATTTACCAAACATTCACACCACTTTATTTTGACTTACACGAATTGTGTCCGTCTAGAGAGAGGAGTACAAATGAGTAAAACATGTGAAGATTCGTAATTTTTTATCAAATAATTTTGTGTTTTCAAAAAAAAAAAAAAAGTGACTGTTCACACTTTTTATTGGATATTTAATTTTTAAATTAAAACAAGTCGAATGTTCACATTTTTAATTGAATAGCTTAAAGTGTTTAAAAATTTGAAGTTTTACATTTATAGTTTTTGTGTCACAAATTTAAGTGTGAATATTGATAATTACAACATTTTCCAAAAATTTACATATTTTTATTTATGAAAAGTGTGAATATTTTTTTTTAAATACCATTATATCTTTAAATCATTCAATTTAAAATAATCTTGGGTATGCTTCTTTACCCTTGACTTCTTTGAATAACTTTATCAAATTAATTTTGTATTCCCAAATTAATTGTTTCATATCCAAAGAATCTCTATATTTTACCTATTTACAACTTTTTAATTTCTAAATTTGTCTCAATTAGTTCGATTTTAACTTTTAATTTTACATATTGCGTCAATTTAGTCAAATCGATAACGCCAATAGTTTTGAAGAAAAATGATCATTGAGTTAGTTGAAGTTAAATAAATTTATAATTTTACCTATAAAAACATAACACATCCCACTACAAGAAAATGCACAATTGGCGACTAAAAAAAGCATTTTCGTCGCTGAAAGTAGTAGAAATGGCGACTAAAGTCAGTTTTGTCGCCAAACCTAAGCACTTTTGCCGACTAAAGCACTTTAGTCGCCGAATGTAGGCCTTTTGGCGACTAAAAGTCGGTTTAGTCGCCGAATATAGTAGTTGTAGCGACTGAAAAAATTTTAGTAGCTAAAGGCACGGTTTTTGGCGACTAAAAACCATTTAGTCGCGAAATCTATAGGTTTTGGCGACCAAAAAAAACTTTAGTCGCCGAATATGGGTGTTTTACCGACAAAAAAATTTTTAGTAGCTAAAACCTGGACAAGTGGCGACTAAAATTGATTTTAGTCGGCAAAATTCGAGCTTTTGGCGACAAAAAATGAGTTTAGTCGCCGATTGTAGTTTTTTGGGCGGAAATTCAAGTTTTTAGCGACAAAACAGAATTTAGTAGCCAAATGGCACAGAATTGGCGACTAAAATTCACATTTAGTCGCCAAAAGTCCTCTCATATATTTTTTTAATAAATACTTTATTTTTTTACATAAAATACATTAAATAAAAATAATTATTTATATATATAGTTTGTATTAATACCGGTATAAATAGTATATAAATAAGATATGTTGCATTAATATTCGCGTGAGGTTGAAGTGGCATAGTGGGGGAGAGAGTGTTGCTAAAGGTTGACAAAGTTGGGACTTGGTGGTCACGGGTTCGAAACTGGCAGCAGCAAAGGGAAAAATTTTTTTTTGTGAAATACTTTCAGCGACTAAATCCTTTAGTCGCCAAAGGTGTTTTTAATTAAATTAATAATATAAAAAATTAACTATTGGCGACAAAAGGTTTAGTCGGCAAAGGTTAAATTCCCAAAAATGAAATTGACAATTGGCGACGAAATCTTTAGTCGCTGAAGACCACAGAAATGGCGACTAACAGATTTTTAGTCGCCAAAGGCATCCGCGACCAGATTTTGGCGACAAGATGGGCGACTAAAACTTTTAGTCGGGGAAAGTCGATTTTTGACATTTGGCGACTAAAATGGGACCTTTGGCGACTAAAAATTTAGTCGCCAAAGGTGTGTTTTTTTGTAGTGTCCTGTTTACGTGTACATTTTCTATAATAAATTAGACAACTGACCATGAAGAAAATGGTTACAAATACTAACAATTATAATCAATCAGATCAAATTAAGATAGAATTATAATTTAAAATCAAAATTGAGTAAATTGAAATTACAGGACCAAAATGAGACAAAAATATAAAAACTATTAGTATAATTTGCCCCAAAAACTATGAATTCATAAAAAATTAAAAAATTACAACTTTGATGGGTGTTTATAATTGACTCTTTTTTGGTAATTGTTTACTTTTTTAGTGACTTTTCACTTTTTAAATATGAGTTTCATGGAAACTTTCTTTGTGTTTTTTTGGACTGAGCATTTTTTAATTTTAATTTTTCTTTATCTTTTTGTTTCTATTTTATATTCAATTTAAATATATATATATATTAAGCGAAAAGGGTTTTTAACCAAGAGGGCCTTGTGGAGCTCAAAATCTCATCCTAATTTTCCTGAATTACTAATTAAACAATTAAAAAAATTCAATCTTGTTTAAAAAAAATTCAATCGGCTAGCTTCATTAAACTATGAAAAGGAAAACTTTAATTATTCCATGATTTTTTAATTACATCTCTTCTCATGGATAAATATTTATTTCCAAAATAAATTCGTACCGTGCATACCTTTTTAGATTTTCTTCAATTTCTAATTTTTAAACAATTAAAAAAATTTATCGGCTAGCTTTCATGAGACTATAAAAAGTAAAATTTTAATTATTTCACGATTTATGAATTTTAAAAGGAAAGTAAAACTAATTAATTTCGGTAGCATTTGGTAATTTTCCGTTTTTTATTTATATTTACAAAAATTTTTTAAACTAATTTTTGTTTATTTTTATTTATTTTTAAAAAAATATAAACTAAAAAACATGTTCGTTAGGGCCTAAAATATTAATATTTATTTTTTATCATTTATGACAATGGTATCAAAACACCAATCGAAAGCTGTTCTTCCTGATCAAAAAACATGTTCGTTGTCATCCTCGTCTCTTTCTGATCAAAGCACCATCGCAGCCCCAGATCGACCGTCTCTCGCTGCTATCATCCAATTCTCCGCCACCACGCTTGCTATCTTTGCTGCCAGCATCTTCTTCTCCACCATTCAGTGTTTGGCTTGCCTGGGCAGCTCCTCCTCCTTCGTCTCCTTCGCCGCGAGTTTGGGGGTGTAGCGGCGGTGTAAGAGTGACACTAAGCATTGCAAAGGAAGTAGGGATGCAATCATCCACCATTACACGTCGTCGATCTCACAATCTCCATTGTCGAGCTTCACCTCCACCACTGTTGAGCTTCGACGACTTGTGTTGTATACTCATCCTTAACAGAATAGTAACCTCCAAAACAAAATCACCAATTTAAACAAATGTAAATAAATAAATTTTTGATTTTCAAATTTTTAAACAAACGTAAACAGGAAATGTAAACAGATTTTTTTTCAGTTTATGATTTCCAGCCCAATTTAAAAACTGAGACCTATAGTTTATAAACTAAAAATTTACTAAACAAGTTTATATTGTAGTTTTTAAAATTTTTGTAATTATAAACTGTAAACTATAAATGGAATGGTTACCAAACAAGGCCTTCAAAATTTACAAAGCTTCTCATCATGCACATAATTTCGAAAATAAATTCCTTCCCTGTATACTTTTTAAAATAGTTTGACATTATGAAACACAAAAATATTCATACATATTTAGATCTCTTCTTCTCACAAGAAACCTTACATGTCATTTCCCTTTCTCTATACAATCTTAATATATTTATTAAAAATGCCTACAAATTTTTTAATACAAATCATAAATTTAAATTATATAATTTCATAATTTTGTATAAACACACAATGCTTCAACCAATATAACTTTCCTTTAGAAGAAACTCAAAGACTCTCTCTCCGTCTCTCTACATAAAATCATATGGTATTCAAATTGTATTTCATTTGTGTGGGGGCATAAATTTTGAATGACGAACACGTGGCTGAGGTGGCACCGAAGTGCCAGTCGAGGTGCCACGTGTCCTGGTCTTGGCGCTGAGATGATCTCGGCTAGGCCGAGGTTATCTGCGAAGATACCAGAATCTGGGATATGCGGATAAGGGACAAGAGTCCTAGAATGAGAGAAGACTTCAGTTTGGGTAAAGATAAGACTCTTAGAGAGTTTATCCTAATCCTACTGGGAGTCCAAGATTAGCAGTAATCCTAAGTCCATTAGAGCTAGGCTTCTATTGGGACTAGGATTGTGTTGGCTATAAAAGGGAGGCACCCCCTCGGGTCTAAGGTATGCTTTTTATGCTCTGAATAGTGAGTTAAGCACTAATTGCTATCTTTGAGAGATAACTGACTTGATCGTCGGAGTGCCCCCGGGTGGACGAACCACCGCCGAAATCTCTTCTTTCTGTTGCAGGTTGTTTGGTGTTCTCCAACTGAGTACTTAGTTGGCAATGTGGTCGGAAATTGACATACATAATTTGGCGCTGTTTGTGGGAAAGAAAGGAGAATAGATGGCCAATGACGGACAGAAAGAGAAGGTTGGGGATGACACCCCTACTGGGAGCGAGAAACACATTGACCTTGACGTCGAAGAAGACAACTGTAATGAAGAGACTCGTGATGAGAATCACGGAGAAAAGGACGTCGGCCAGGAAGGCGATGTGCCAAAGAAATCAGACCGAATCGGGTATTATAACGGGGACGACCTCCAGGTGTGGAAAGAGAGATGTCTGCAAAGGGACGACGAGATGAAGGGAATGGCGAACAAATTGGCGGACCTGAAAATGGTCGTCAACGTCATGATACAGAACAATGTCATGCAACCACCGTTCCCGTTACAAGATATGCTGATTCCAGCGGCAAAGAAAGGTGCCTAGAAAGGGGGCCAGAAAACGGTTCCTGCAGTCCCTCAGCATGACGGGACCAAGGGACATTCTCATCGGCCTTCACGGGAGGTCAGGCATGGAGAATCAAGGAAGGGAGAATCCCAGAAGACACGTCGAACCAAAGAAACCTACACCAAGGAACATCGAGATGTTCAAGGGAAGGAACTTTGTTTTGACACGACCAATGGAGGAAGGTCCAAAAGGACTCACAATGACACGGGTAGTAGTGCACCAAAAAGGCTGAAATCCGGAGATAGCCGAGCTCCTGGGCGGACCAAGGAGGATCTGAGGGATTACCTCTAGAGAAAGCGACAAAATGCCGAGGTAACTTCTCTAGTCAAGCCGAGAACGCCGTTCTCGGTAGAATTGGACAAATTCAAAGTCCCGAAGAGGTTCCACATGCCGAGATTCCAGATATACGACGGTAAGTTAGACCCGAACTTCCACGTCGGCTTCTACCTGAACTTGATGGCGTTATACACCGGGAATGAGCCGTTGCTCTGCAAGGTGTTCCCCTCGTCCTTCAGGGAAATTGCATCGGACTGGTTTCACAAGTTGCCAAAAAGAACTGTAAAAACCTGGGAGGGCCTGGCCGAGATGTTCGTGGCCAGGTTTGTGACAAACAAATTACAGCCATTGAGGGTGGACTCCCTGATGGCTCTAAGAATCAGTGAAGATGAAAGCCTTAGGGCCTATGCCAAAAGGTATTATGAGGTGTTCAACCGAATACCTGAGTGCAATCAAGAGGTGGCGGTCGTGTCTTTCAAGAACGGCCTGGAAGATGATTGTCCACTTCGAAAGTCATTGGCAAAGACATTGCCAAAAGGTATGGAGGAACTCATGGCTAGAATTGAGAAATATGCCAGAGCCGAGGAAGGCATGCCGGGGACAAAGGCGTCAAAACAAGAGAAAAGAAACGGTTCGCCGAAACGAAGCCGAGGTAACAACAGATTTAACAAGCAGGAAACAGGAGTAGAGGAGGTCAGAGGGGATCAGGTGCAGGCAAAGATTTGCTCCATGGCAGCAATGGAGTCTACCTGCAACATACGAGAACCAGAAAAAAACAGAGATTGAGGACATGGAAGTCCTGGAAGACGTCGGCAAAGAGCCAGCCGAGAAGAGTGAGGAAGCCCTGAAGAAAATCCATGTCCAGCAAGGGGATAAAGAACGCTTCTTCCTTCTCAGCTTGGGCTTGGCCGAGGAAAAGTTACCCAATGTACTCTTGGCGTATCGGACTACGCCGAGAAGATCAACTGGGGAGTCCCCATTTGCCATGGTTTATGGTACAGAAGCAGTCATTCCACTGGAGGTTGGCATCCCAGGGATCAGAACCCAGGGAGTAGAGAACGGGACCAATGAGGCACTCTTGGCCCGAGATTTGAATCTGCTAGAAGAGAGAAGGGAGAAAGTAGCAATTCAGCTGGGGGTATACCAGCAGCAGCCTGTTAGAGCTTATAATAAGAAGGTCAACCCACGAGAGTTTCAAATTGGTGACAACAAGAAGGATCCCAGAGAGGGCAAGCTCGGCCCAAATGAGGAGGGACCCTATAGAATCACCTCAGTATTGGGCAATGGGGCATATTGGCTTGAAGACAGTATAGTGTGATTGGCCAGATACTTGACGATGTTTCTAAGCGAAACATGACGAATAACTTAGACTTATTATATGGCAGAGTAGAAACTTTACTTGCATATAATAGAGTTGAACTAAGTTGGCGATGTTTCTAAGCGAAACATGACGAATAACTTAGACTTATTATATGGCATAGTAGAAACTTTACTTGCATATAATAGAGTTGAACTAAGTTGGCGATGTTTCTAAGCGAAACATGATGAGTAACTTAGACTTATTATATGGCAGAGTAGAAACTTTACTTGCATATAATAGAGTTGAACTAGGTTGGGTTAACCTGGACTTGTCACATCGGCAAAATCAGACATAGAAGAAAGGCAAGTGCATACCAGTCAGATTAACAAAGTGACCAAGGCTGGTAACCTCGGCCAGTCTTTGTTTGAATCTGACTTCGGCGACAAGGTCAAAGCCACATGCCTAATGAGAACCCAAGTGAAACTTAAGTTCACATTAGGGGGCAGACGATTGGAGAATGATGCTTGGGAATCGGTTAAACACTTGTTGAAATTTTAAGAAAAATTTACAAGTTGAAATTAAGCCGAGGTTATGTTAGAGGGAGTTGGTTTAACACTTGTTGAAATTTTAAGAAAAATTTACAAGTTAAGCCAAGTATTGAAATAATAGAAGACAGAGGTCCTGGCAAGTAAAGAGTGAAGTGGCAAGTTGTAAATAACACTTGTGAGAATATTATAGAAAATATTTTCAAGTGTTAGGCCAAAGCCAAGATGAAACGTTAGTGGGTATAACCAAGGTGTTATACCCTGAGGAGATTGCACAGTTAAGGTGTATGTTGAAGACATGCAAATTATTCTAAGTATAGAATCATACAAGAGTAAAAAGAAGACATATACAACCACGTTGAAAGAAGAAATTAAAGAATGCATTCAGATAAGGAAAGAAGGCACTTCGGCCTAACATTGAAGAATGATTGTTTAGATTACAAAAAGGCCGGTGTGAAGTACGCCCCTGTCAGACGGTGGTAGTAAGCAAAGAAGTGCAACGAAAGCCTCGCCGGAGGGAGATAGTGAAATTGGTTGCAGAAAGCTTCGCGAAAGCAGCAATGGAGGATTTGAGAGAGAAAGTTTGAACAAGAACGAAGATGCAGAAGTAAAAAGATGGAGAGAGTGAAGTGATTTTGATCAAACACGCAGAATGGCGGCAAAATGGCAATTAGTGTGCCTAGGACGACGTGCTTGTCAGACGGCGTACGCAGATGTGAGGTGACTTAATGGCGCGTATCAGACACGGCTCAGTAGGGGAAAGACGCGTGGTAGAAACGGTTGAAATACTGTGCGTGCCAGCTCATACGCGTGATGAAACTCCTGGAGTTCTTGATTTAATGAAGCAAATACCTTGGCTAGGAGAACGGTTTCAATTGAGAAACTTGAACGAACTTGGTTGTTGGTTCCAAAGTATTGATGAAAGCAAACTATAGGTCTTGGTCATATTGAGCCGACGAGTGATGAGCTCGGTAATGAATAATGGTGTGAGCTTAGCCGATGTGCTAAATGGAAGAAATGATATAGGTTCCATCACCTCAGGATGCCGAGGTAATAGAACCTAGGGGGCAGTTGTGGGGACATAAATTTTGAATGACGAACACGTGGCCGAGGTGGCACCGAAGTTCCAGCTGAGGTGCCACGTGTCCTGGTCTTGGCGCCGAGATGATCTCGGCTAGGCCGAGGTTATCTGCGAAGATACCAGAATCCGGGATAAGCGGCTAAGGGACAAGAGTCCTAGAATGAGAGAAGACTTCAGTTTGGGTAAAGATAAGACTCTTAGAGAGTTTATCTTAATCCTACTGGGAGTCCAAGATTAGCAGTAATCCTAAGTCTATTAGAGCTAGGCTTCTATTGGGACTAGGATTGTGTTGGCTATAAAAGGGAGGCACCCCCATGGGTCTAAGGTATGCTTTTTATGCTCTGAATAGTGAGTTAAGCACTAATTGCTATCTTTGAGAGATAACTGACTTGATCGTCGGAGTGCCCCCGGGTAGACGAACCACCGTCGGAATCTCTTCTTTCTGTTGCAGGTTGTTCGGTGTTCTCCAGCTGAGTACTTAGTTGGCAGTGTGGTTGGAAATTGACACACAATTTGTATTAGTAACTTTTCAATCTAAACATAGTTTATCAAATAAAATTTACACTTGATGATTCATGCATGTAGTTTAAATATATACATAAAAGACTTTTATGTTAATACGATTCTAACTTTATGGTATTTGTGATACATTTACCAAGACATCACATAATAAATAAAAATGTTATTATTATTATTATTACATTCCTTTACTTATTGTTTATGATGTTCAAAAAAAAAAAAAATATTCATTGTTAGTTTTTGTAGATGAAAAGAAAAAATAAATTTTGACCAGATTTATGCTATATCTAATTTGAGATTTAAATTTTAACCATATTTGACCCTAAACTAACTCATACCGGTCACAAATTGATAAACCATGATATAATTTATATATAATGTTTAAACATATTATTATCAAATATTTTTACTAATTAATCAATCAATTTTTTAGACTAAAGTGTAAGATTAAGGCTAAAATATGACCTAGAATTTAGTGTGACTATCTTAGATAATTTTAACCATATTTAACTCCTAAACTAACTCATATCGGTCACGTACTGATAAACTATGATATGATTTATACATGATGTTTAAATTTATTATAATAAAATGTTTTGACTAATTAATTGATCAATTTTTTAAATTAAGTGTAAGATTAAGACTAAAATATGATTTATAATTTAGTGCAGATCTATCTTAGATAATATTTTCATATACAAAAGACTATTCATCTAATAGTCTTAAACATAAATATATATATATTTTTTTATCTAAGTTCAAAATTTTTAATAAATATCCATATTTTTTTTATTTTTATTATAAAAAATACTTACAAATATTTATTTATCAATGAAATAAACAAATAGGTTAAATGATTAATAAGTTGGGCATAGACCAAATTTTTTTTAATGATTATATGTGTAACGCCTCGACTTTTACTACTTGAATCCATTACCAAATCCTTTATATTATTATCATTTTTAATCATTCCATCCATTTAAGAGTATGGACAAAGAAAAAATAATAACATTCTCTCATGACAATGATTATGTTATATAAGTAAAACATAATATAATGCCTTTAGGCTTACATTGAATTTGAAATAAATAAAAAGATTTACTTTTATACAATACAAGGCACTCTACCAAATAGATAGAAATGCCCCGTGGCCAACATAACAAAAGACTTAAAGTCCCGAACAACCTTCCAGCCATGTACTTGATAAGTTTGTCAACACATGGGATGAGTATAATGTCCAGTAGAGATCCCAAAGATGCTAATCAATCACAACATATATCTAGAAATGATCATGTACGTACCATGATATATCATATAAGTAATGTGACAGTTAATATTAAAAAATATACTCTTATAAATATATTTTTCCCAAAAACATCCTCTTGACAAAACACAAAATAAAAATTACTTCCTCTCTTTCTAGCTTCTGCTTTGCTTCCAAATAAATAAATAAATAAATAGATAAAAATTCTACATTGACATAAAAGAATCTCATTTAAATATTTGCCCTGAAAACCTAACCACACATACTAGTCATAACCCAGCCTTATATCCCAATACACTATACGCATGTACGCGTCAATATATCTACCACATTCCCTGGCCATAGGCCATGGGCAAGGAACAACACACTAGGAAAACCAAGAAACACCTACATCGAAAATAAATAATTGAGAATAATACATACTACCAATTCCAATTCCACCGGCATACATCACGGATGACAAATGCCATAACACAAATAACATATAAATACTTTACCAGCCTTAGCCGGCAGAGAACAATCCCAAGGTCATACTTTTCCTGGAGCAAACTAGAAGGGAGGAGAATATTTCTTTAGGAGTCATGTTTTGTCGGCTCAGATACGGCGAGAAACGAACCTCAGTTCACACTTTATTAGGCACAAATCGGTAGGGAGAGGAAACCTCTGTCAAGTGCCACGCTTTGCCGGTTTAGATACAACAAGAAACAGACCTCCACACACGAAACAATAACATCACAATATGTTAAACTACATAAATAAGTACGCAAGTGCAATACATGCACTTAGTCCAATTATCACAACCACGACTATTACTAGTCAAATATATTTCTTTCAAACTGTGCTCCGCGCTCCACCATTCAACAATGGGTTTTCCTTTATTTCAAAATGTTTACAAAACACAATACGAGCTACCAATCATCAAAATCGTAACTAATTAAAGGCTACCGTCTACTCAACATTCACAATCATTCTAATTCCTTTCTAACAATGTAATCCATGCTAAAACATAATGGAATTGTCTATTCACAATGTCCATTCACAACCAAAAATACATCAACTGTACATTACATAGCCCATCCTACAATAGTACTCATAGCATCTATCTATCAACAATCAATACTATTCTCCACCGATGGCCAATGACAAAACTCTAGGACACCAGTCATTTAACAACAGCAATAACTATATATAAACCAAATTCCAATTCTCTAGTTTATGAAAGAATAAACAAAATATCTATTTGTTTTGAAAACCAATTTTCAAACCTCCAATTTCCCTAACATGCTTAACTCATCAATACCCATATCTATTGTTTACCAAAAATCTCCAATTTAGTTATACTCAACATAACCCAAAACTACACTACACAGACCACATTATCTTTTCTCAACTTCTTGGTTAGAAGCTCAGACTTCCTAACCCCATATTCTAAACATCATCAACAACACATAATCAACCACCAACTTCAACCCATAACTCGTTGTGGACGCGCCCCGGGGGACTTATGCTACCACAGTTCGGACTCGTTTTAGTTACGGTTCTTAATCTGAACCAAAGAGTCTAAATCCGGCAAATCGTTTTTGAAAATAGATTTTTTGTAAAGAAGTGCCAAACATGGACTGCTTTGCCAGATACAGAGTCACCACCTAAATATTTTTTAATGGAGGAATTTAGGAAACCCTGACTCGGTGCCAAAGGCCACGTGTCCGTCATCACCAAAGTTGCCTCCGCTCGGGAACTTGGGTACGATTGGGGAAGGTCAGCTATGAGCACCCCCTCTCGCCCGATTCGAAGATCGGCCTCTACTAACCATGATATCCTATTTTGAAAACGTTATGTGTTCTTATTCCAGTTAATTAGCTAGAATTACTATGTGATGCGCACAACACAAAAGTATAGACTAGATTGCCTAATTTGGAACGAAGCATTGCATATCCGTTTGTTTGGAAAACGCTTTGGAATTTGCTACTTGCAAGTAGGCTAAAATACGGATTTCAATGAGTTGTTCCAACTCAAACAATCCAACATTCACCCACATGCATTCAGGCAGTTTATATCACATAAGCATCTAGCCACATGGTAAGCATGCTGTCATGTTAACATCCACACTCATGCGAGATGCTAAAGCATAAAATACTTACAGTGTACTCCGTGCCAAAACAGTAAACTAGTTAGCAAACATGCGTGACCCTAGTTCATGTTAAAATGGCTAATGCAACGCATACAGAATGTCGCTAGAATAGGCTCGGCTAATCTAAGAATGACATGTGAAAATGCACAAGTAGCATGTATTCAAGTTAGATTTGAAATACTTATGCAGTTAATATGATGCGCCGAGCCCGGTACATGCAAGACAAATGTATGGATGCACGCATGCATAGCATAAGGTATGCTAATTTAAATATGCCCTAATACTAACCATCAAAAGTAGGTAAGTAAAAAGGGAGAAAAAAGTGGGGGTTGGAAGACATGCACACACGCACCCACACTTATTACAAATTTGCCCTCGCTCGGAGGGACCGAAAGAATAATACAATTAATTAACGTACAAGCTAATTAATTATTACAGACCACCTAATTAATTGACAAATCAATTGAGTATAATTAAGTAGTAAACAGCAGCCTCGGGAAGAGGGTCCAATGCATGCGCGCTTGGTTCCGCTCGGAAGTCACTGCCATGCACAAGATGCCTCTGCTTTGGCTGTTATCCTCTTCTGAAGACTGCACAAATCCCAGGGTTGCTTCTCTGAGTGCTGTAGAACACCACCGGCTAAAGGGATTGGTCACCGGCCATGTATAATGGTCACCGGCCACAAAATACTCCATCGGCCAACAATGGATGGCCAGTTGGCACTGAAGATGGTCGGCCGGCCAAATCTCCCTGCAGAAATTGATTTGATAGCAGCAGAGGACAATACTTGGCATGGCAATGCATTTCAAGCAATGTATGCACCAACCACACTCCTTATCATGTGTATGACTCAAAGGAGGATGGGCCTCGATTCTCGGACCACCAATCACGCATTTCTATGCATGATGGCCCAAAGAATCAAGTGTGCATTTTGATATGGGATGCAATGCACATAAACACACAAGGAGGCCCAACCTCTATCATACTCACTTCAAGAGGTCAAGCATGCATGCTCATGCAATGCAATCCTAAGCATGTGAGCTAACATGCAACCATGGAAATGCAAAGAAGCATACAGGGTGAGCATGCAAACAAGCAAAGGGATGGACTTAAACTAAATTAGGCAGCCCTCAAACAAGCCTAAAACAGTGGCCAACAACTAAGGAAATGAGGCCAAATGCACATGTAAGCATGCATGCAAATAAGGCCCAACACCTAGGCACATAAAGGCAACTTCCAAGCACACTTGAAAGAGATTAAACATGGATAATTAGCATGCACATTAAGCTCTGAAATCATGTCAAAATGGTGCCAAACCAAGCAAACAAGACAAGCATGGCATGTAATTGGTCAAAATACTTGAGGCAAGCCAAGGAGACTTAAATCATGACTAAGTCAACCAAGCCTCACAAGGCCAAGAGGACTTAAAACAGGTTCAAGAAAAACCTAGACAATGCTAAGGGAACACCAAGATGGCATCTAAGTGGTTTAAACATGCAAGCATACTCAAAGGCCTAAACAAGGGGCATAAGACAACAACCTTTTAAAGCAACAAAGGAGTATCAAATGCAAGTATGCAAGCATGTTATAAAGACTGAAATAACATGATAAGTGGTTCCAAACCACTGAAATGATGCAAGGATGGCATGCTTATGGTCAATGCATCAAGGCATGCAAAGGGGGATTACATGGTAGCTATGCAAAGCAAAACATGAATGACCCGAATGACCAAAAACAGACCTTGGACACATTAAAATAAGCATATAAGCTTCACAAAGCTTGGCCAAAACACATGAGCATGGTAGTCTAAATGCTATGCATGTATTGAGGCAAATCATGGCATTACAAGGCATGTATGCTAAGCAAGCATGGTGTACCAAAACCAAGGAAAAATAGAGGTAATACATGGCAAAATACTACCAAATAACACTTAAGACATGGCCAACATGCACTTAAATTAGATGCTCAAACATGAGGCAAAAAGGCCCTTTTCAAGGACAACAAGGAGAGGGGTGGCCCTCTCCTTCCTAGGACCTTAAGGCACCATCCTCACCTCTGAAATCCCTCAAGATTTCAGTGGTGAGGAGGCCCAAACACAATGGTCCCGGAGCTCAACCAAAATGGCACAAAATGGAGCCTAGCAAGGCTTAAGAGGGGTCAAACAACCCCAAAGCTTAAAGCAACCTTAACCAACTATTTAGAGCACTCAAAAATAGAACTTTTATATGTTATACACAAAGCTCAAAAACAGTTGCAAGATAAGAAAAAAGAGTGTGCAAAAATGGGGTAAAAAGGGACAAAAGTCTTACCCTTGTAGACCTTCTTAAAAAATGGTGGACCAGCTGGTTCTTTAGGTTCAAATCAGTCCAAAACCTCCAAGAACAAGCCTCAAGGACCTTAGCTCCAAGAAAAGGTGTGATGGTGGGTGTTTGTGTGCAAAACTAAGGCTAAACACACACAAAACACAAAAGAGAGGGAGGTATAGATGTAGGATAGATACAAATCCTAACCCTAAAAACCAGAGCTCTCCTCTGAAATTTTTTGTAACCCTAATGAAGGGAGAGAAGACCTCCTCTTATAGAGCTCAATCTTGTAAGCTTACAAGACAAGCTTGCTAAGAGCGAGATCCCTCCATACACGTGTATGGAGGGGAGCCAAGTGCATGCCAGATGCACAAAAAATATCTGCAAAAGCAGATGCACAGTAGTCAGCCAGCCAAAAATGCAATGGACCAAAAAAAGATAGCCGGCCGGCCATCTATAGTGTCGGCCGGCCAAACATTTGGCTGGTGGCAACAAAACACAGCCGGTGGCCTCAAGCCATGGCTGGTGGAGTGTGGGGATGGCTCACAAGCCATTCCCTGCCCCTCCAAGGCAAAGCACAAGTGTTTGGTGCAAAACCAGACACGAAATAGTCGAGTCGAGAGATCCTGAGGCAAGGCGCGTAGCCGAGACCTCCGGGAACTCAAAACGAACACAAACATGGATGATCACCAAGTTTTCAAGCGGTGACGTCCAAGTCTTGCGGACGGTCAAAAATGGGGTGTCTACACTCGTAAACTCAAACCCAAGCCAACCCATATGATTTTTAACAAAATTAGCTATAAAACTATGTTTTTAAATGCCATAAAAATTACCACAAATATATTTATAACGAAGTATTGAAAAGAAGCTCAAGAATCCCTATCTCTTAAAGCGAAGAAGAGAAAAGCCAAAAATCCACTGGCGATGAAAACACGATCCACTCAGATTAAAACAATGCCTTCGCCACCCTCTACGTTTTGGTCTATTGGATTAGGGGTAGAAAATGGGTGTAACTAGATAAAACCTAACCTTTAGGTTGAAGAAACCCAAAAATGGCGAAGAGAGAGAGAGAGAGAGAGAGAGAGAGAGAGAGAGAGAACCAGAGAGAGTGATTTTCAACACATGTGGCTGTAGTCCAAAACATCGCGTGTGTGAACTTGCCACCTCAACAGGTTGCGGTTGCGAACCTTACTACCGTGGGTGCGACCACCTAGTGTACTGCGGATGTGAGATATTTTTGGGGTTACCAAGTGCGCCCAACAGTTCAGACTCCCGATCTCTTGTTCTAGTGTCACTAGTGTAATGTGAAATAGAAAATGAGAGTCAAAATTCGACAACCTTTATAGAAAATTCATTTGTTGCAAAATATGCCAAAAATGGACTACATCACCAGATTTTACAGTCGCCACCTAAATTTTTTGAAAAAATTAGGAAACCCATGACTTGTGCCAAAGGCCACTGTTCGTCATAATCAAAGATGCCTCGGTTCGGAACCTGGGTATGAGGGGAGAAGGTTATGAATTGAGCACTTCCACTTACCCAATAAAAAGATCGACTTCTACTAAACCATGATATGAGTTTTATAAACATTTATATGCTCATGCTTTGATTATTAGTAATGCTAACATTACTATGTGAAGCAATCAAGTATAAATTGTGTCATTTATTTTGGTATGCTTTGATTTTATGCATTTTGAAAAAGAGTTTTGAGATATGTACAACTTAAATGAAATGTAGCCCATAGGCATAAGAATCAACATTATTCCAAATTAAACGACACAACCTCCATCCACTAGCAACCATAGAGATATATCAACTAAGCAAATAACCGTATGGTAAGATGCTTTTGACATAGTAAGAAAAATCATTTATAGGCGGGATGCTAAAACTATAAATGCTCACCTAGTATTTACTTACATCTGACTATGAAGATGAAACAAAAGTTAGTATAATATACATAATCCTATATGCAAAATACTAATGCAATACATACACAAAATGCAACTAAAGATTCGGCTACTAATGTTGGATACATGAATCATCTCAAGGCATGAATTAACGTACAAAGGCACATAAGAATTGATGAAATCCATAGATGCAAATTAGCTGAATCTTAATGCATGGAAGATGGATACAAAGTATGGATATGAAAATTAAGACATGATGCTATATAGATAGAAAACGTATAAATAAAAAAGATAACAAGATGTGAGGTTTGAAATTATTACAACAATTCGAATAAGAAATGAGGGGGGAGGGGGGGAGAAAGAGAGAGAGAGAGAGAGAGAGAGAGAGAGAGAGAGAGAGAGAGAGATTATTACAATAATTGAATGAATAATATATATATATATATATATAAAAGAAGTGGGGTTGGAGGAGTTATTACAACAATGAATAAATTCAGCCAAATTACTGCTAAATCTAACAAATCATACTAAACAATTAAAATAAACCATCATGCAGCTCCAAAACCACCGATGAGAGCACTCTCCAGAAACTGTCTGTTTTGTTCTTGGGAAGGATTATCCGGCCAGACACAAAAATGGGTGCAGGCTGAATTCATCTTCCAATTGAGATATAGGTCAGTACAGAAATCCAAAACAGAGGCCAAAGGACATTTTTTGAGGGGTGCTTATCCCTTCTACCCTTTTTGCTCACACGAACCACTTGGGGAATAAGTAGATGGGCTATAGCTTTTAACAATGATACAAATAGATATATACAACACATATTTTGCTAAAAAACCAAATTAAATAGATCAAAATCAAGAAAAAATCAAGCCCAAGAAATGGATAGAAACCTACATATTTTCTGTGTGAATAGAGGCAAATTAATATCCAAATCCATGCTATTAAATGGAGAGTGTAGATTAATGCAAATCATTTCTTAGTAGAAGCCTTGCTTTTAAAACAAGGGATTCATCAAAACTACTATTAAAAACTCCTTATCTAATCATAGAATAAGGATGCTTCCACCTTTTTCTATGTTCACAAATGATTGAGAAGGGAGATTTCAATGCCCTTTAACCAAAAATCTCTTGTTTTACTTCCAAAAAAAAAAGAGAAAAAAAGAGAACATAACCCTTTCAACATCAAAACCCAATAATCATTCAAGGAATCCTATGAAACAACCACCCTACTCATTATCTTTGAGCATAGTTTGAAACATATAGATTGATACCCTTAAGAGGTGAAGAGGAGTGTAACAACAAGAAAATCTACTTTTTTTTATTAAACTTGTGAATGGATGGCTAATAGCTACTCCCAAACATATCCACAAGGGTCCAAAATGCATAAGAACAAGAAATTAGAGCTAAGAAAAGAAAGAACATAAATGAAGAGATATCAACTCAATGGATGAGTGGCTAAATCTTAGTTCCCTTCACATCCATGAGGACTCAATAACACATCTATATACAACAACAATGAACTATAGCACTAGCAAGCAAGAAAAGTGTGCAAAAGCACAATAAAATAAAGAGAACAATCAACTCAATAGATGGGTGGCTACATCCTAGTTCCTTCCACATTCATGAGGACCCATCGAATGATTATAACAAGCTAATAGTGAAATGTAGAGCTTATAGATGAAGAAAAAGAGAAGAAAAATAAAGAAACAGATGAAAAAAGTGCCAATTCTTACCTTTTCAAAGCAAGAAATAGTTTTGATTACCAAACTTGCTTCCAAACATCCTCAAGGTTCTAGAATATAGCTTGAATCCTTAGAAAGAAGCTCCAAGTTCAAGTTTCAATGGTGTTTTTGTTGTGTAGGTATCAAGGAGAGAGATGGAGAGTTGTAAGCTTTAGGCTTAAGGTGGTCTTTGCTCTTAAGCAATCTCTAGCTTTGAAACCAAAATTTCAACCCTTAACAATGAAAGGAAAAGGTGTATATTTGGGAGGTAAATATCTAAGATATTTTATAGAAGACATTTGTGGATGCAAAATATATCCAAAAATATCTCCGAAAAATATCTCTGAAAATATCTCCGAAAAATATCTTTGAAAAATATCTCACGTGCGTAGAAGCCAAGCTTAAAATATCTAGATATTTGTACAAAGCTTACAGAGGTAGCTAAATGAGAAAATGTCTCAGATATTTGCAGAAAAAGCCAAAATTCTCAAAAATGCTCTGTACCTGAACAATTTAGCCAGCCGCGCCGTTATTCATCCGGCCAATTACATTTTGTATCTGACCATAAATTGTTGGACAGCTGGATAAAAAAAAAAATACTGTTAGATCAATAGGGTAAAGTTAGCATGATTTGAAAAGAGAAACAGGTGTTTAGAGGATTCCACCCATTTTATTCATTCTCACTGTATCCTTTGCTTGGTCTACTGAAAAAGAAATCATTTGGAGTTTGAAAAGATGAGCCTCGGGACATTGTAAAAATGTTTGGAATTTCACAACCAAAAGATTTTTAAAAAACAAAGGTCAAAAACAATTTGGCCAACACAGGTGTAAGGTTGGGATTAAAACTTGAACCCAAATCTCTTGCTGAGGAATTCGTAAAATAACACATTCCAACTTTCATCATCAGATGTTCAAAAGGAAGCCTCCAAGTCTTAAGGCCGGTCAAAATGGAGTGTATATTGTGGGTGTAACTAGGACCCTGATTGCTCTACTCGCGGCCTGACATCGTGGCCCCTCGCGAGCAACGCACTCACTCCCCAACCAACAGACTTGAAGGCCATTTTTGGTTGTGGCCCATCGTGAGCGCGACTTCCGCACCAGCCCATCACGGTCGCGAACCCCTTGGTCACGAGCGCAACCAGTCTTCTGCAGCCATCCTAGGCTGCTACAACTCCGTAGCCAACCCAGAGCCTAACTAGGATCCAAACCACCTCGACAGAGTTAAAACACTCAGGACAACCTCGTGTCCCAACCAGAAAGGAAAAAAAAAAATGGGTTAGCTGTAGAAAACCCATTTTGACCGGCCCTAAGAATTGGGCACTTTTTTTTGATTACCTGATGATGAAAATCAAAATATGTTTATCACAAAATCCTCAGTAAAAAAGGTGAAATTTGAGCTTTATTCCCAACCTTAAGCCTGTTTTGGCCAAGTGCTTAAGTCTTGTTTGACCATCGAGTTGTTCGACCAATCGACCACCTAACCATTGCGGGCACGACCAGGCCCTTCGCGACCGTGACCATACACCTCGCGGCTGCGAACTATGAACAGTGAAGGTCAGATTTCTTGTGTGGGGCACTCAATGATGCCATTTCTAACCCATTTTTGCACCAAATGCATATATTCTTAGCCTCCATTGCCTAGTGCTTGATCCATTGAGAATAATGCTCCATTTTAGTGTTCCATTAGTTTCATTGTTTTCCCTAATGCTCCATTAAGCCTCCACTTTGTCTTTCACCATTGCTCTACTTGCATTGCCTATATAAGGAGAGCTTAAGTCTTGAATTTGAAGAGATGAATTTGAGAGAAGAAGTGTAGAGAGAATGATGAGTTTGAGAGGAGAAGATTAGGGTTTAAGAAAGAAAAGAAAACTTTGAAAAAGAGAGAGTTGTCTTACCAAAATAGTGAAGTTGTCTTAGCCTCTATATATCTCATCTTCCATTACAAAACACCACCTAAGAAATTCATTGAAACCAAGTCCTAAAGCTTTGATCAAAGGGAGTAATCCTTGCCAAGTTCAAAAAACTTAAAGAGTGATCATTTCCTATAAACATACTTGTCCAAAGACACCATTCTAGCTCAAATTCCAAAATTTTGAATTGCGAATTGAGAACTCAATTCACAATCTTGAGGGTGATCAAAAGGAAGATTGGAAATCAAGAAGTTCATTCTTTTTTTTGAAATGTGAATTTTTAATTTCTTTAATTTTCTTGCATCTTGCATCTTGCATCTTGCATCTTCTATCTTATATTTGTTTTCTTCCTTTAATTTCATATTAATTTTGTTGCAATCTAACCGAAAGCGGTTAGTTGAGCCATCTACATATTCCTTGTTTATTCTTTTCTTGGTGTTGCAACAAGACAGGTTTTGCTAGGCCTAGTTGACCGGCCAACTAATTATTTGGTCGGCTGACTAACTTCCAATGGATGGAACAAAGTAGCCTTCCAGCATTGAGCATACTAGTTTATGGCGATCCTCAAGACCTACTCTTCTATTTTATTTTCATTTGAGAGTTTTGTGAGGTTTTTATTTTGTTGTAACATTTTCTTCATCTCTCTCTCTCTCTCACATTCGGTTTGTAATTATATATTCATGTGTTATAATAATTCTCCACCCCATTTCTTTCTATCCGTCCTTTTACTTGTTTTCCTTATTTGTACATAAACATCATGTTTTGTCTTTTCATCATATTCATGCTTTGTATCCATGTTTCATTCATCTTGATTCGGCTAAGTTTGCATTTATGGGTTTCATCAATTCTTATGTGATTATGTGCACTACCTCATGTTCTTGAGATGATTCACATTTCATTGTAGACACCCCATTTCTGACTGCCGGCAAGACTTGGACGCTTTGTCCCGTGCACTCGATGATGAAGTTGTGTTGATTGTGTTTCGAAGTCTCAACGAAGGAACGTAAGCTCGCGCTCCAAAACCAATCCTAAACCTTTCATATTTGTACTATGTTTACCCCATAAATTCATTTTTGAACATTGTGTCACCTTACATTGAGTTTAAAACAGTGGAATAGGGGAACATATTGGGAGCTGGCCGTAGTTGTTACGAGCTGGCCGGCTCTCAATAGCAAGAAACACTTTTCTAGGCGAGAATGGGTCAGCTGTCCATTTTTGAAGATATTTTTGACCTATTTTGCTCAAAACCAGGTTATATCTCTGTTTTGAGGGTTGAACAATTTCTAAAGAGCCTATACACACAATAGAGAGCTCCTTCTTTCTATACAAGTCACCTTTGAGCAAACCTATATCTCTTGACTAATATCCATACACCATATACCACATTAGATCATAACCTTAGAGCCTTGGTTGAGGCTTGTGCATCACAATTCAAGCTTGAGAGTGTGCTTGAACCAAGTTTGTGTTACAAACAAAAGCTTACTTCTTTGAGAGGTATAAGCTTACCACCTTCTCTTTTACTTCTTTTTTTTTATCTCTTGTTAGCTGCTTCTTGCGTTTTTATGCTGTCTTGAGTCCATTTCAAGTGTTTAAACTTGGGTTTGGATAGCTACCAAAGGGTAGAGAAGGTTAACACCTTATCTTGCAGCTTATTTCATAGCTCAAGCACTTGTTTTTACACTATTTTCTTTGCCTTTTAAATTGATTTTCAGAGCTTGGAAAAGGCTAAAAAACATGGTTTGAGGTCTCAAAAATGAAGAGGTTAGCCACCTCTTTTTGCTTTTTGTTCACTAGCTTTGCTTTGCCTTATTCTTTCCTACATTTTCATGCTCTCTAACATGATTTTTGGTCACTATTTTTAGCATATTGGGGCTGTTTTAGGCCTGCTGTAATTTATTTTATTAGTATATGCTTGATATCTAGCTTGTTGCATTGTAAGTCTTCACATCTAGCTTGTTATGTTGTGTTATACATGCTTTGATAGCTTTTCTATGGTTAATTCTCATGTCAAGAGTTTCATTTTAATAATCAATCTCGCAATCATGTCTGCAACCTCCCCCTTTATTCTTTTCTTCTCTTGTTTGAGAGTTATTTCAACTGATCAATGGTTATTCAAAATATGAGCTAGAGACTTATGCTTAATGGCTTAATCTCTATAGAGGTTCATCGTCAAAGGCATGGTCTCTCCTTCATATTTAGGAGTACCTCTCACTTGAAGTTCTTCTCATCTAGCAGACTTAATCATCACTTTGGACAAATTGATTAAGGAATGGAAAAGACTAAGAAAATTGGCTTAAAATGAACCAACCAACATAAAAAAGATGAGTCATAATGTCTAGGTTTGGCCAGATGTTATGTCGAGTCCATTGTGTCAAGGGTTTTCATATGTTAATTCATGATATTTTGATGAAACCTTGAGGCGTCTCTACCTCCCTCTTTGAGCTCACTTCATGATAGGAGGGAGGGGTGGTCATTGTTCATTACATTCATTAATTTTTGTCCAAAATCATGTCCGAAATCATCAAGTGATCAACTTTTTCATTGATGGTTTTGGAAACGACTTCGTTCTTCTTTTGAGGATTTCTATGATAGAGAAGAGTAGAGATGACAAATAGGGCCTAGAAAGGCTCTGTCTGCACTGTTCTCCCCTCAGAGCACAAAACCTTTTTTGGCATAAAATTTAGTGCCAACTGGCATTTTTTGGGTCTGACCGGCTCTTAATGTTTAGTAAATAGAGTATTTTGCAGAAAACAGAAGGCAATGACTGAATGTGAAACAGAGCAAGTCTGGGTAGACAGAGCAGTTTCTGGATGCTATGTATACGATCCTTGTGCATCCTCGTTTAGATCAATGTTGTCAATTAATGTTCCCATCATTGTTGTAATTCACTAATTATCATTATAGTTAGCATTGTATATGTGCAATTGTCATAATTAGTTAATTCAGCTAGTTAGTTATATTATTTATCTTGGTTGTAATGACTTAGATAGCTAGTTGATAACTTAGATATTAGTAATTAGCTAGTTTTAATTCATTTATTCGAATTTGTAATAGTTAGCTTAATTTGGACACTCGGACATTTATTCACACCCTCTTGCATGAGGGCAAACATGTAATAATGGTGTATATCTTCCAACTCCCATTTCTTTCTCCCTTTTATCTACCCACTTATGATGGTAATATAGAGCATCATGTTTACTTAGCATTCCCATGTTTGCATACACTCATTTTATGTACATTTCGGTTCGGCTCATCATACTAATCAATGTCAATTTCAATTTCATTGCTTGAAAACGTGATTTGTCACATGTCTTGGATTGGATCATATTCCATGCTCATAGCCGAGCCTATAAAAAAATTGCATGAATGTGTGCATTGCATTAGTCACATTGTATTGTTTGGGAACATGCATGTTTTCTAATCAGTTTGCTCTATTTGGCTTGCCTTGGAGTACTAGGTGAGCACTTATTGTTTTAGCACACCGCATAAGTGCGATTGTTGCCAAATCAAGCATGCTTTTCATGAGGCTAATTGCTAAAATTGGGATAAATTGATTAATGTACGAACTCACCTTTTCAAGTGACGAGTATTAAAAAACAATTTTCAAACAAACATGAAATCAAATGTCCAATTTTTGCAAATTAGTTTATACTTGTGTGCGTCACATAGTAAGATAGCGTAAATAAATCAAAACAAAAGCATATAATGTAAATAAGAATCACATCATGATTAATAGAGGTTGATCTTTGATCGGACAAGTGGGGTCTCAAATCATGACTTTCCCCTCTCGTACCTAAGTTCCCAAGCTGAGATACTTTGGTGATAACGGATAAGTGGCCTTTGGCACGAGTCTTGAGTTTCCTAAATTTTTTAAAAATATTTAGGTGGCGACTCTGGAATCTGGTAAAGCAGTCCATTTTTGGCATTTGATTCAACATCGATTTTTCAAAAGAATTGTCGGATTTGGACTCTTTTTGTGTTTTCACAGTTTCACATTAAACTTGTGAAATCAGATTTAGAACCACGGGAGTCCGAACTGTGGGGCTAGTCGTATCCGAAAGGAGCACGAAAAGCAAGCCACTGTCACATATTAAAAGTCGAATCTTTAGTTGTATTTCATCAGTGAATTGAATTAAGATTTTGTATATAAGATCATGCATGTTTTACTAACTTTGTTTTGTAGCTGTTCGCAGGATATCGATAAATATGTAAGTTTTTATACTTTAACATCCCGCTTGTGTGTGTTTTTCTTACTATGTTTAAACATCCTACCAAGAGGCTACTTGCTTACTTGATATAACTGTATGAATGCCAGTGGATGGAGGTTGTGTCACTTAATTTGGAATGATGTTGATTTTCATGTTTGTAAAATCAATTTCTTTGGGTTGTACATTTTCAAAACTCTTTCAAAATACATGAAATCAAGTTGTTCCAAAATGAGTGACATAGTCTATCTTGTATGCTTCACATAGTACTTTTTAGGATTTATTAAATAATTGGAATATAGACATATAAGTTAATAAAATTGATATCATGGTTTAATAGAGGCAGATCTTTGATCGGGTGATCGGGGGAGCTCAATTAATGACATTCCCCTCTTACACTTAAGGTTCCGAGCCAAGCATT
Source organism: Camellia japonica (assembly GCA_030407325.1). Lineage (NCBI taxonomy): Eukaryota > Viridiplantae > Streptophyta > Magnoliopsida > Ericales > Theaceae > Camellia > Camellia japonica. The sequence continues at coordinate 127,995,432 of JAPPVO010000019.1, read as the reverse complement.
CTTGGTTACGACGAACAGTGGCCTTGGAACGAGTCATGGGTTTCCTAATTTTCCCAAAATATTAGGTGGCGACTCTAAGATTTGGTGATGCAGTCCATTTCTAGCAGAAGGTTTTGTAAGAAATACGAATTTTCTATAAACGTTTCCAAATCTGAACTTTCATCTATGTTTCACATTACACTTGTGAGACTAGATCAAAGAAGTTGAGGGTTTGAACTGTTTAATGCACATCGGTACACTCGGGCATGTTACATCGGCTCTTGACCCAGGCCACTACAATCTCCTCCACTTGGGAAATTTCATCCCCGAAATTAAAGAGAACACCTAAAATAGCGGGCACACCACGGCAAAAAGGAATGCACTTACCAACCCCATAACCAGACCCATATACGGGATACTTTCTGGATCTTGGTCCAACACCTCGGTGCCCCAAAGACACCCGAGCCACACACAAGAAGAGAGTTATCACAAAGCGTCTTTTGGTTCCCATAACCCGTTGGGATCTATGAAACTAAACCAAACAACTAAGCTATTCACACTCCAAATGTCAATCGCGTTCCAATCGCACTCAAATAACTAAACAAGAACTGAGCGCTCAACACTCGACCACTAAAGGAAAACCATACGCGCAACCAAAACCCTCAATCAACTTGCATCTAAAAAAAATAGGACTACACCCACAAACCACAGTCCATGGAAACAACTCTTCGGCACAACCCAAAAACAACCAATGCCAACTTGTTCAAAACCAAAACACAAAACCAATAATTGAAACTGAACCACAACATAACTCAACCACATAAGGTCAAAGAAATCAATCACATAAGTTAAAACAATAGTTTTCTTAGTATCTTGAAATCCTTTTTCCACTTTTACATTTTCCCACAAATTTGTCCAAACTCACGCCATTTTCCAACAAAGATTCATCTTATAAACTCCGAGTAAAACCAATTGTTTTGTAAACATTTTGCCAAAACAACATGTAAAAATTTCACCCCAAAGTTTTCGGTTATACAATGCCATGAGAGGTCATAAAATCAACAAAAATAATTTCCAAATCTGCTTTCTCAACAACCAACCAATGAATCTTAACCATCACCCAACCACATCCATCACAACTACGGTGATTTCACAACACAACTAACACATTTCTATAACAACAATGAATAGAAATAAACATGGTGCTAAAAGAGATGGTACAACACACACGATTTCCCAAAATTTGAAAGTTTCAAACCCACACAAACACCAGTAAAACTAATCGGCATAACACAATTGTGCAAAAGCGCTCGCAAAACTGAAATACTAACACATTACGACAACTCGAGGAATTCCACAAACTCACACCAACCACATACACACAACAACGAGGCCCAATGCCCCCAGATATAACTAGAATTACTACTCAAACTTATAACCATTTGCTCAGACAATGCAATTCCTGAGATTACCATGTGTTAATTAACTTCAACTACCACTCATCCAAACCCACTAGTTCTAAACCAAACCAAAACAAAGCAAACCAAATCAAACCAAACTTTACCTTGAGTCCCATCAAAAGGACTCAGCTACAAGAATCTGTCTTCCTTATCCAACTCACCGATTCTCTACTCTCACAATCCAAATATTTACATGTTAACCAACTTTAACCACCCCTATCTAGGGTTCAATACTCACACCAACATCCCACCTGAGTTTGAGCTGGACTTTCTAAAGCCAAATCATTCTACGTGTGACAACCCCACTACGAACAATAATTAGCATTTTGTTAATTAAGAAGATTTGAATTTTAATTGTTCATTAGTCTGGTTCAATTTGAGAATTATGATTTGATTAAGGATTGATGTTGGAATTAGAAATTGAAAGCCTAAATAGGTTAAGAAGGTGAAATTGACGAGTTGAATCAGTTTAATTTCGAGTATCGGACTATATGGAAATGTAATTAAATATTCAGTTTAGTAAAATTGAGATTTGACTAATTGGGTTCGAATTGGAATTAATTAAGCTAATTTGATTATGAAGATTGAGAATTGTGGTAATTCTGAATTAAATTAATTTATGAGGTGTCTAATTGTATATGTAATTTATTGATAGGAATTTTAAGTTTGATTAGAAATTGAAGGCCTTAAAGATCTAAGAAACCAAAATTAATGATGGAAATAAGTTTAATTTGGTATTTGAAACCTTCTGGCTAAAAAATTTGATTCAGATTGGTAAAATTAAATATAATTAATTGGGTCTTAATGGAAATCAAATTAGACTAATTAAATTATGTGGAATTTGTGATTAGTTATGATTAATTAAGTTATGTACTAATCAAGATTAATTAAGGCTAATTGTTGCTTAATTAAGCTAATCTTAATTATAAATGGAATTGTGGAATGATCTAGAATTTTGGGGTGTATGTGTGTAGAGAAATTCTGTGTGTGTGCTGAGAAGTTTGTGTGTGTGTGTGCATGTGAGTGTTGTGTTGGAGACTTCAATAAGTGTGCACATGTGCAATGTGAAGAGAGGAGTGTCAGTGTGTTGTGTGTGCAATGTGAAGAGAGGAGTTTATTCACTTACAAAAAAGAAACTGAGAGAGGAAGAGAGAGTTGAAGTCAAAAACAAGGGAAATGTAAGTGTGCGGGAAATCTGGGAGTTAGAAAGGGATGAAGAATTGAGTTCAAGTTTAAGAGAAAGAAGAAAAAGAAAATCGTAGAGAAGAGACTCAAAGTTTCAACAAGAAATTCAACAAATCAAGACTCTAGGTAAGAAATTGAAACTTAAATCTTGTAGATAAATCATCTAGCAACTAAAATAAAAAAGGATTTAGGTTCAATTTCATGTCATTAAAAAGGAATTAGCAAGAAGATGAAGAAAAATTAAGTTTAAGATTAGGGAAATAAATTTGGAAATTAATTATTTTGAGTTTGATTTTTGTTATTCTTCATAAACTTGAAGTTTATCCTTACATGCATTGTGGATTTTTAAGATTTTAGAACTTTAATTCATATTTTAAAGTTTATGAGTTTCGGATTGAGTTTTGATATAAATTAAGAAGTCAAATTATGGTTTGAGCTTGATAATGAAGAATTGGTTGGATTTTGATAAATATTTCATACATGAAAATGATTTTCTAAGGAGTTTACAACTTTAATTTCATGTTTTGAAGGAAAATAGAAAAGAGTTTGAAATCAATTTTATGTAATTAAAATGAAATTGGCAAAAAAATGAAGAATTGGAGCTAAGTTCCAGTTTATGAAAGTTAATTTAGAAATTAATTATTTTTGGTTGATGTTGAAAGTTATAGTTAAATTAAGCTTCATAAATTACATACAAATTCATTATACATTTGATTTTGAAGAAAAATTTTAGAAACTATGAGTTCATGGGTTTTGATTGTGAAATTAAGCAAAGTTTTAATTAAATAAATTAATGAATAATTATGTTTCATGATTTTGAGTTTGGATTTGTTTTAAAGTAATGATGTATGAAATTTTTTGTATTGAATTCTATTTCAGAAAAATTCATGAGTTTCATGTTTAATTTCATACTTATTTTTCAAAGGAAAAGGAGTTGAAAATATTTACAATCATGAAGTTTTGATTTAAGTATTGACAATTTAATAAGATTTTGAGCAAATGATTTATAAATAAATAAGTGTTTATGTTCGCTAAATGTTTTCAAAGTTTTGATCAAGATACATATAGGTTCAAGATTGAAAAATACATATGGAAGCTATGTTGAAAAATTTGGAATTTTGGAACTTTACAGACTGCTCGAGTGGTCTAAATACCGCTCGAATGCACATTGAAGGCTTCCAGTACTTTTGCAGGCCTTGCATACCGCTCGTGCGATCAAATCTTCGCTCGAACAAACTGTCCTATTTTCTGAAATTTTGCAAAGTGTTTTTAAGTGTATACATTCATCTTCATTTCATTTTAAGCATTCTTGAGTCATGGTTTAGACCATAATAATGAGGAAATGAATTAGAAACACACTAGGAAATAATGTAATAAGTTAAGCATCTACAGTATGTGTGTTTCAATGTGTATTTGTTATGTGTTTGTATAGGTCACGCGCCACTGTCCGTTTGATATGTTTCTAGAGCTATCCGTGACTAACAACTTTGTAAAGCTATGTTTGACTATAAGTATTTTCTGATTGATATGATATGATTTGTTTTCTGAAATGCTATTTTGTGAATTATGAATGAATGTCCAATTTTCTGAAATGTATTCGTGGCATCCTTAGCATCATATGAATCTGTCATGTGTTATCTATTACCTGGTACCAGGGTTTCACGTGGGTTCCATTCATGGAACTGATTATGCATAATCATCTATCTAATCTACACGTGGGTCTTAATGACCATTTCATGTGAATATGGATCTTTATGATCAACTACTCTGCACGTGGGTCTTAATGACCATCTCATGTGAATATGCGTCTTTATGACTGACTACTCTACATGTGGGTCTTTATGACCAATCTGATCTATTAGCTAATAGATGTACCACGTATGACTGTTTACAACCCTGAATATGTATATGAATCTATTTTTGACCTGAAATTCTGATTTTGAAATCTATTATGGGATGTCATTCATTAAAACCTTTACCTTGTTGTTATTCACTGGGTTCCAAATCACTATTTATGTATATGTATGTAGGTGATCAAGTGTGTGACTAGGTTTAGAGGCGTTTTCCTGGAATCTGTTTTTGTCAACCAACCTATGTGCCTCCCGTGGAGGTTCTAGATATGTCAAGTGATCAAGGCTATGTGATTAAAGTTAAGTTTTTGTTTATTCTATAATTAGGGCTAAGTTCCTTTTGTCTACTCTGTTTATATGATGACGTAAGAATGATGTGTAATTATATATATATAAAGTTTAAATTTTTTTGTCTCATATATGTCTGCATAGTTCAATGGACAATGTATGTTTAATATTTGCTTCCTCCAACCCCTAATTTTGTAAATCTATTTAAGAGGCCTTCGGTAATCTTAAGATTACTGGGCGATCATTATGCTGAACCTATAGGGGCGGGTTTGGGTCGTGACACTACGTAAATCCTTAAGTCAACTCACTGTAACACCATGCTTAAGTGGCAATCCAACACTTTACAAACCACTCAAAAAGATCGAAGAGGTCGATAACAAACTCACAACAGACTGATAGGGTCGACAAAAACGCACAAAGCACACAGTCTGGACCTACAAAATAGTATGTACACGCACTATCCGCATTCCCAAGAGATATAAATCTCACACTCTCTCAAAACAAACAACTCCAGCACATCCACAAAAGATATTGCCACAAGTTCTAAAATTTGAACAAGCCATACTACTCCAAAACCATACACAGAAGATAGGACACTTCACTATTAGGCACCACAGTACTAATCACAACAACAACTAGATATAGAACCAAGCTAAGGCTTCTAATCTCCATAACATTATCTAACTTAAGAAATTTCAACCTCCAACATGTGCCCAAATCATTGGGACAAAACAAACAAACAATCAAACAACATTAGTAGGTATACAACTCCTACTCCCACCACAACCCACGATAGTCATAGTACAACCCAATCCCCAAACTTCAACACACTTCATGTCCCTTCGAGGACTATTGAACACCCATGCCCACACCAAGGGCAATGACATCAAACAACAACCGACTACTAACAATCACCCAGATCAAAACAATCCTCCGCTTTGCATCTAACTCTATGCCCAATACACAAAACTCTCTCCTCCAATTGCCCCTCAATAGGCCTAGTATTCTCCAACAATAGGAATCACTGATATGGCCTTATCTTTTCCCCGCTCACACACACACACTCGTAACGTCTCTTCAAACAACCACTTACAAAACCCATCTCTTCAACCCAAAACAACGACAACCTTTTGTCACTACTAGCTCCAAAACGAAGCCGAACACACTAATGAACCTTGCCTCCAACCGTGCCCAAGGAATAAGCTCTTGGCACACTCAACAAATGGTTTCCTCAATCTTTCTCGAGTGAAAAAAGGAAAATCTGTAACGTCTCGAAATAATTACAATAACCCATCTACAATATCAATAAACGACAACAATGAGAAAGTAATTATCTTCCATTAAGTCCAATTGAGTTTACAAAAGAGAGACATATGTGGTATACATTCATAATGTCTGACTCTGAATGTATAGCATATGTTGCAAGCTAAAGAAAATAATGGAAGGTAAACAGATAAGAATGCCCTAAGGGCTTACATCTTTCCAAGACGATGCTTGGGTACAACAAAAGTGGACTTAAGTCCAATACAGTTAAAACCTTTGGCTTGTACAAAATAAAAATAGTCAAAACACTAAAGAAGCTTTATCTCTAAGTCCTCCCAAGCTATTGCCTTGGCGGAGGCATATCATTAGCACCTAAAATGTTTTTTCCATATAGGGTAAGCTAAAGCCCAGTAGAAATATACCAACATAGTATATGAATTTTAACAAAGCTATGAGGTAAATGCATATGCATGCTCGTGTGAAAATTTTTTCATCTCCTTTCCAAAACCATGTAATGCCAATTAAATATCATACTTCATAAGTCATTTCCTTAACAATAGAAAATAGGGCAGTGAATCAAACTCTGTGAATTTCAAAACAATACAACCTTTCCTAGAAATTTCGTCCGGAGGAAACCGTAAATTGGGACCCATGTAAACGTAGGCTATACAAGCACTACTATTGCCATTTCACGGAAATTTCGTTTGCAGGATCAACATCCATGTATACACGCGGTTTTTTTGACTTTCACCCTGAACACATAGACCAACTTGTCTGATGCAACAACAACTCCATTCTAGATTCACCATTTTTCTCAAAACGATATACATGTGCAATGTATAAATGTGAAATAATGATTGATGCAAATGAATGAGAAAAATAGTTTCAATTCCCTTAAGTCTCATGCAATTCCTACAACAATCATAGTTATCCTCCACCGATAGCCCAAAATAGATATTTCTAAACATATATACAATTCTCAATGACAGGGATAGGCCCACTAGGATCACGGCCCACAAAGGGTAAACCCAAGCCCACCATCTAGACCCCATTACACAACCCGGTTAGAAAAACCCAGCACCTCTGGAAGCTAACTGGGCAGGGAGGACCCATAATATCCAGACACATGGCGGATGCAGGAGAGGCCACATCAGCAGACAAAGATCTGCAAAGCTATTGCCACAGCACATCACCATTAATGCAATCCATCACAGCATTTATTGCGACAACACCCCTCAGCCGGAATGGCACCCCCTCACCCTGAACAAGACGAATGACGGCACAAGCTTTCGGCAAGGAACGAAATGATTACCAAGAGATATAAACAAAGCCTGAGGAAAAAGAGGAGGTTAAGTTTTACCTATCTCCTTCTCTCTCACCTTCTCTCTCTCGATATTTTTCTGGTCTATTACCTATTCTAATTCATACACCGGAGGGTTCGCTGGGGGACTACCCCGTTCCCCTTTGAACTTATTTGCAGGTAGCCCATTGGATCTGAGGAGCTTGGATCGGTCTAGCCCATTCACCTAGACGAACTGCATCATCACTCAATAAAGATGAACTTTCCAAATTTCAAAAGGTGAGTAATAATACATATCCAACTCTACCATCCTCGTCCATATCAATCCAATTTCATGATTTCAACATTAATTTCATTATTTATACAAAATCAATATTTGAAGCATTTAGGTCAAAATTCCCTCATTTTTTTTTTCCAAAATCAACCCTAAGTATCACAACCAACTATTTCTTCCCAACTCGACATTTTTACCAACCTCATAGTCATTTTCAAAGATCCATTTGAAAAACCCATATTTTGATTTTTACCCAAAAACCCTAGGTTTGTTCTAAAAACCTCCAAAATCACATTGTTATTTAGAAATCGCAAATAACTTGGTTAAAACTCATAGAAAGTGCGAAGAATCCCTACCTCAAGTTTTAGAAGACGAAAGAGAGTGTGTAGGAAAACCAAAGATGCCAAAAACCAACGTTGCTCCGATTAAAACGAAGCGCTCATCGAGCTCTATCTTTTTAACAAAGAGACACAGGTGAAGAGATTGGTGGATCTAGGTGTATTTGTAGAGAGAAGGTGAGCTTTAGGGACAGAGGGTCTCAATTTAGGGTTTTGAAATGTTTAGAGAGAGAGAGAGATGAAAAAGTGATGTTAAAAGTGACTTTTACGGACTAATATACGCGTTGACCGCTCGAGTGCAAGAAGTAACGCTTGAGTATATAGACACAAAAGATGTGACCACTCGAGTGCAAAAGTTGTCGCTCGAGCGTAAAATACAAACTCGTAGTAGTTTTACAAACAGAAGACCAATGCTCGAGTGCAATAAGGGCCGTTCGAGCCAAGACCACTCGAGTGCAAAAAGCTTTGCTTAAGTGAAGAATGCCACTTTTCAATACTTTTGCAGACCCGCAAAAGTACTAAGAGTTCACAAAGACTGCTCGAGCGCAAGAAGTGACGCTTGAGCATAGAAGCAAAATTTTAGGCAACGACAGTTTGAAAAACAAGCTACCAACCTGTTTCAAACATGACCAACACAACCCAAAAGCGAAACTCAAAGAGGTATAAGGGGAAACAAGACATAAATAACTATATAAGACAATGAAACCCGGATTCAAAACATACAATGGGTTGGGTTTAAGCCAGGAGCGCTATAAAATCAAAACAAAACCCGGCTCAAAGAGCCCTGGTAAAACCACCCTCAACACCAACCCAAGTCATAGTGAATTGTGCTAACTGAACACACGAAGCCAACTCAATAAATACCCACTAGTCTTCTCTCAAGACACTTACCACGACTAATCACCAAATAGATTGAGCACCAAACTACAAAACACGAAAGCAAATAAGCACTTAGCCACATAATCAAGCCAAGTCCACAAAGATAACTACTCATCCCAGAACTTCCAAGGAATTGTCATAAAAAACCATGTTGGTCAAGTGTGTTTCCAATGAAACCTCCAAGCAAGTTCACAGGCGACAAGTATTATCCCAGAAACTTAACCCCATGCTCACACAAATGCTACACATAAAGTCCTAACACATAAATCATCTATATGCAATGTCATCACCAAGCATAGCAAACCCACTTTGGTAAAAACCACTTCCTACGAGCCCAAATGTATTTGACCCAGCTCGCTCTGATACCAAGTTGTAACGCCTTGACTTTTATTACCCAAATTCATTACCAAATCCTTTATATTATTATCATTTTTAATCATTCCATCCATTCAAGAATGTGACTAAAGAATAAATAATAACATTCTCTTACGACAATGATGATGTTATACAAGTAAAACATGGTACAATGCCCTTAGGCTTACACTAAATTTGAAATAAATAGAGGGATTTACCTTTATACAATACAAGGCACTTGACCAATAGATAGAAAGGCCCTGTAGCCAACATAACAAAAGACTTCAAGTCTCAAACAACCTTCCAGCCATGTACTTGAAAGGTTTGTCAACACGTGGGATGAGTATAAAGCTCAGTAGAGATCCCAAAGATTCTAACCAATCACAACATATAGCTAGAAATGATCATGCATGCACAACAATTTACCATATAAGTAATGTGACAGTTGATATTCAAAAGTATACTTGTATAAATATGTTTTTCCCAAAAACATCCTCTCGATACAACGCAGTAAAAAAATTACTTCCTCTCTTTCTAGCTTCTATTTTTCTTCCAAAAAAAAAAAAAAACACATTCTACGGTGACAAAAAAGAATCTCATTTAAATATCTGCTCTGAAAACCTAACCACATACTAGTCATAACCCGCCCCCACATCTCAATGCATTATACGTACCTACACGTCAATACATTTACTACATTCCTTGGCCATAGGCCATGAGTAAGGAAGAACATGCTAGGAAAACCAAGAAACACTTGCATCGAAAATAAATAACTGAGAATAATACATACTACCAATTCTATTTACACCGGCATACATCATGGATGGAAAATGCTACAACACAAATAACACATAAATAAATTACCGGCCTTAGCCGGCAGAGAACGACCCTACGGCCATACTTTTTCGGGTGCAAGCCAGAAGGGAGGATAATCTTTCTCCTGGAGTCATGCTTTGCCGGCTCAGATACGGTGAGAAACAGACCTCAATTCACACTTTACCGAGCGTAAACTCGTTGGGAAAGGAAACCTCTGTTAAGGTACCACGCTTTGCTAACTTAGATATGGCATAAAACGGACCCCTACACGCAAAATAATAACAGCACAACATGTTAAACTACATAAATAAGTACGCGAGTGCAATGCATACACTTAGTCCAATTACCACAACCATGACTATTACCAATTAAATATATTAACCCATTTCTTTCAAAATGTGCTTTGCGCACCACCGTTCAACGATGAGTTTTCCTTTATTTCAAAATGTTAACAAAATACAATACGAGCTACCAATCACCAAAACCGTAACTAATTAAAGGCTACTGTCTACTCAAATCATTTATACAACGACAATCTTGTAACCTAAACAACATGCACAACCATTCTAATTCCTTTCTAACTACGTAATCCACGCTAAGACATAATGTAATTGTCTATTCAGAATGTCCATTCACAACCAACAACACTTTAACTCTACATTACATAGCCCATCCTACAATAGTACTCATAGCATCTATCTATCAACAATCAATATCATTCTTCACGGATGGCCAAGGACAAAACTCTAGGACACCAGCCATTTAACAACAACAAAACTACATATAAACCAAATTCTACTTCTGTAGTTTATGAAAGAATAAACAAAGTATCTGTTTGTTTTGAAAACCAATTTTCAAACCTCCAATTTCCCTAACATGCTTAACTCATCAATACCCATCTATTGTTTACCAAAAATCTCCAATTTAGTTATACTTAACAAAACCCTAAACTACACTACATAAACCACATTATCTTTTCTCAACTTATTGGTTAGAAGCTCAGACTTCCTAACCTCATATTCTAAACATCATCAACGACACATAATCAACCACCAACTTTAACCTATAACTCGTGAACTCAAACCCAAGCCAACCTATATGATTTTTAACAAAATCAACTATGAAACTATGTTCCATAACAATTATCACAGATTTATCTGTAGCGAAGTATTGAAAAGAAGCTCAAGAATCCCTACCTCTTGAATTGAAGAGGAGAAAAACTGAAAATCTACCAGCAAAAAAAAAATGATCCGCTTAGATTAAAATGACGCCTTCACCACTTTCTACGTTTTGATTTATTGGACTAGGGGTAGAAAAACTAGATGAAACCCAAGCTTTTAGGTCGAAGAAACCCAAAAATGGCAAAGAGAGAGAGAAGAGAGAGAGAGAGAGAGAGAGAGAGAGAGAGAGAGAGAGTGAGTGAGTGAGAGAGAAAAGAAAGAGAGGATCATAAAAAGTGACTTTTCAATGCGCTGTGGACTTATATACACGAACCATCATGGGCACGATCCAAAACATTGCGGGCATGAACTTGCCACCTTAACAGGTTGTAGGTGTAACCCTCACTACCGCGAGCGTGACCACCTAGTATACCTGGTAGCGAGGGCGACCAGGACCTTCGCGGGTGTGACTACTATAGTCGCAGCCTAACACTGTTGCCTTTCATGGGCAACGCACTCACTCCCTAGCCAACAGACTTGAAGGCCACTTTTGGTCGCGACCGGTCATGGCCTATCGTGGGCACGACTTCCGCACCAATCCATTGGGTACACGAACCCCTTGGGCACAAGCGCAACTAGTCTCTCACAGGTAACTTGGGTTGCTGCTCTACAGCCAACTCAGACCCCAACTAGGATCCAAACCACCTCGATAGAGGCAAAACACTTGGGACAACCTCGTGTCTTAATCAGAAAAAAAAAAAATTAAAATGGCTCGGCTCCTGACTTGGGCCACTACAATGTGAAGGTCAAGTTGGCATAAATATTGAGTCGACTAGCGTCTAGGTCCTTTCTAATGTTTAGCCTAACTATAACACCACAAGTCAATCATAATACGTAAGAGTTATGACATAAGACAATTTATAAATTTGAGTATACAAATTTTAAGCTTTACAAAATAAGAAAAAATTAGTATATCGGCAAATGTAATTTACTACTATCATATGATAAATTAAAATTACGAAACTTATAACAAAAATGTATTTATCTTTTATCGTAAATATATATTTTTGTAATTTATCCTTTATTTTTTCTAATTAAATTATCACATCTATTTTTTTTTTTTATTAAAAACTTAGAACACAATGATATAAGAATAAATAATAATAAAAAAATTTCTTTTATGTGTGACTCTGATAAAAATAAATAGAATTTAATTAAGGGACACTTTTTCATAAATCTCTTTTCAACTACTTATGTTTCATTTAGTCCATATTATTTTCTTATATTCCAATAAGTTCTATGGGTGACATAGTTACCAAAATACCCTTAATAATATTCACATTTATAATCTGAATGTTCTGTGATGTGAATGTTCACACTGTCGATGTAAATGTTCATATCGTCAATGCGAATGTTCACACCATCAGTGTAAATGTTAACATGTCAATGTTAATGTTCAAACTGTCAATGTGAACATTCACATGTCAATGTGAATATTCACATTGTAAAATATGAACGTTCACATCACTAAATTGCTAACCGTGCAAAAAATATTTGTAAAGGTAAAAATATCCATAAAGCACTTTAAATATGAGAATTAGGATTTGGTAGATCAAATGTGAGAAATTCTATTTCCACACACTACTTCATCTCTTTCCACATCTTTTCTCAATACACACACTAAATAAATTTAAATTATCAACTTTCACTCAATACACATTCTCCCATACCAAAAATACTCTTACCATCTTCATCCTCAAAACCCTAACCCTAACAAGCCACCACCGCTTTTATTTTTTCAAGGAAACTGGTATTGAGTTTCATCATTTGCGGATGACATAAACATTTTTTTTTGATTACATCTATGCAAATTGGCAATACTTCTTATAGTTGAAACAAATTAAAATCTGCATGACCATTTAAGAATCAAAATTGTTGCTTTGATTTTTCTTCTTTTAGTTCCAACTGCCCATCAATGAGACCATGAGTAAGCAAGTTCTCAAACTTCTCACAGCAAAAATTGGGATTACCAAATGTCAAATATTCAGTTATGGCATCATCTGGGTTTTGAAAGGAAGATTCAATTATATTAAAGGAAATGACTAGCAGGAACAAAATAGTGAATGGAGGTGAAAGATAAAAAATTAAAAAAATTAAATTAAAAATGAAAAACTGGCAAAGCAATGAAAGGTAAAATTTTTGCAACAGTTTAGATAATTTTCAAAGTGAAATATGTCATGGAGTAAACATAAAACGAAAAGGTTGCTACCAGAATATGTTTGTCAGCTAGAAATGATGAGGCACAAAGTCAGAAAAGAAGTAAGAGAGATTGAATGAGAAAAATAAAATAATAATAATAATAATAATAATAATAATAATAATAAATTATGAGATGGATCACAGACTCACAAAGATAGTTTGAGTTAGAGTTAGGGTTTTGCGAAAATGATATTTTGGTAATTTAATTTTAAGACAAAAAGATAATAAAAAAAATTATTAAGTGTGTGGAAAGAGGGGAAGTAGCGTGTGGAAATAGAATTTCCATCAAATGTTCAAATAATAGGACTTGTTGGAATACAAGAATATCTTATAGACTAATTGGGATACAAATACTTAAAAAAGGATTTTCTAATAAACCTCACGTTAATTAATTCTAACTCATTTTTACTACATATTTTAGATATATTTTATATTATTATTCATTTTTAAAAGCTAATTTTTCATTGTTTATTTGTACTCATGAATAGCATGAGTATTAATAATATAGTTTTAAAATAAACCATATTATTAATATAAAATTCAAACATATAAAATAATTTAATTATTTTTATTAATTTTTTATATTTAATAATTTAATTATTTTTATTAAATTTTTATATTTAATTTATTTATTTTATTCCGTACATAATATGAGTTTTATGTTAGTGTATATATAAATATATATATCAAAGGTAGTGATAGTCAAGAGAATGACAATAACGTGGAACACAATGCCACAATGACAATATGATCTTCTATGTGGTCCATTAATTCGTAATTAAATTTAATATTAAAAAAAAACACTGTACAAACGATAATGTGATTTGTCCTGATAGTGTTGATTTGGCAAATTTTTTTTTTTTTTTGGATACAATTATTGTTAAAAAAAAACAAAAAACGTGTTGGTCAAATATCAAAAAAGTTATTTTCCGCTATTTGTAAAGTTCAAGTAAGGTTTGAAATTTATTTTAAGATCGTTTGGATTCAATTATTTTAGTTGTGTGTGTGTGTGTGTGTGGTGTTTTTTTAATTTTAAATTAAAATCTTAAGAGAGTTTAAGTTAATCATATCAAATTGTAAAAGTTTAAAAAGACAATTACAAATAAATAAATAAATAAATAAATAAAAATAAAAGTAAAAAAAACTCAAGATTTTAGTCTTCTAACAAAATAAATCCTGAATTTTTAATTTTGTCAATTTAAATCTTAATATTTTGATTTATTTTCAGTCTAAATTATTTACCTATTTTTGTTAGCTAAATTCGACGAAAAAAGAGTATATTAGTCATTAAACTCAATATAGAATATAAAATCTCTAAAATATCATTTTCATTGAGTTTTATGACTATAATACTTATTTTTCATTGATTTTACTTAACGAAAATAGATAAATGGTTTAGATTAAAAATAAATAAAAAGTTTGGACTCTGAATTGATAAAAAAAAAATTCAGAATTTATTTTGTCACAACGTTCAAACTCTGATTATTATTATTATTATTATTATTATTTTATTATTATTATATTATTATTATTATTATTATTATTATTATTATTATTGTAATTTTTCTAATTTTTTTATTTTATCCAAATTTAAATTACAAATATATCCCATGAGGTTTGTTTTAAAAATAAATTGTCCCATGTGGTTTTAGAAATTACATCTCGACCCTGATGTTTCTAATTTTATAATATATGATCCATTTTATTAAAAAATTATCAAGTTAATTAGCAGTTTTTAATGATGTCAAAAATTTATTTTAATTAATATTTCAAATAATTTTATTATTGTATAGGAGAGCAGTTAATAATTTTTCTTTTTTGTTAATTTTGTTAAATAATTTTTTTTGACTATGTGTTTTTGTAATTTTTCAAGTTACATAAAGTAATTCGTATTTTAAGCAATATTCAGGGGTGTATGTCTAATTTGTCCAAAGATTTAGGATTCGTTTGGGAAGAACATTTTTAACATGTATTTTTGCCTTTTTTGACTAATTTAGTCTGATTAAATTAGTTCCATTTGAGAAGAATTTTTTAGTTTTTTTTTTAAAATTTTTTTTATAAGAGAAAAAAGAAATAATTATAATTTGAATGTGATATTTTATTTTATTGACTTATTTAATCGATTTTATTTTTTTAATTTCAACCCAACCCAAACAGCAACTTAGACCTCGTTTGGGAACATAATTTTTTAGTAACTTTTTGACTTTTTGACTAAAATATGATGTAAAAAAAAAACTAGTATGTTTGGGATATTTTTTGACTTTTTACGAAAAGATGTGCAAAAAGTAGAGAGAAAAGAGAATCTTTAACTTTTTAGTATGAGTTGTTGGCTTTTTAATTTTTTTAGTGACTCTTTGACTTTTTTAGTGACTTTTTAACTTTTTGACTAAAAAAGTCATTTGCCAAACGGGGCGTTAATGTGATTTTTGGTCCTATCATATCAACATACATGTTGATAAAAAAAATATATATATATATACAAATATATATCAACATGACAGGTCGTGTCTTCATTATTACGAGAAATATAAATCTACTTAAAAAAGAAAAAAAAAGGCTCAAATTATTTTTGAGTGTTTTGGAAAGTTGGTAAAAAGTTGACTTTTTAATTTTTTGACTTTTTTGGTGATATTTTTTGACAAAAAAATTGACTTGTTTAATAGTTTTTGTTTTGTGTGACTTTTTTGGGAAAACTTGGCTTTTTACAAAGTTATCAAATTACTCCTTTTTATACAATCATGAAAGGGTATAAGTTGCACTTACATTCTCATAATATTTTGTTTATGTACATTTTATCACAAAATTATTTACACCTCGTATATTTTTGTAATTTTTTCTTATATTCTCATTGTGCTTGTGCGGTAATTTTCCCAAAATAAAATTCAAATTATATTGCATGGAGTTCGTTGAAAATGAAATAGAACCGCGTATTGAGAAGACAAACAAAGTCCCGCCGCAAAATGAAAACACGTGTTCAACATTAGTGGAAAAAATATCACAATTGTATTTTTTTATTTGGGACTATTACAAAAAAAAAAAAAATAAATAAAATAATAATTAGAATTTAACCTTTATAACAAAATAAAATTTTAATTTTATTAATTTAGATTCTGATTTTTTTATTATTTATTTTTGATCTAAACCATTTGCCTATTTCTATTAAGTAATATCGATGAAAAAAACAAGTATTTGTCATAAAATCCAATAAAAAAAAATATTTTAAACATTTTTTTGAATATTTACATTGAGTTTAATAACTAAAATACTCTTTTTATGTCGGTTTTATTTAACGAAAATAGGTAAATTGTTTAAACTGAAACAAATTAAAATGTTATAGTTTAAATTGACAAAATAAAAAATAAAAAATTTATTTTGTTATAAGGTTCAAAATTGTTAATCATGTTTAATTTTGATGATATTTAAAATATTATTTGAAAATTTTAAATTTTTTAATATAAATATTCTGTATTATTTGACACAAAATAGTATCTGTTTAAAATATAGGTTGTATGATATATTTGTTATAAATATTATTTAAATGAAAATATTTTGAAAATATTACTATTCACAATTTTGAAAAATTCGGGTGGTCACTATTCACTTTTTGACAAATTTAAAATTGATTACTTGTATTATTTTGACAAAATTGATTGATTGATTGTATTATTTTGACAAATGTGATATTGATGGATATTTTCCTTTTGATATATTCACATGGGATGACTGGTTATTTTTCTTTAAGTGTATTTATAATCTCTTTAACAATTACAAAACTTTTAGAAGGAATATATATATATATATATATATATATATATATATATTTATCTGATATGAATATTATTTTACTGTGCAATCAATTTTTTTAAATAAAATAATTATTATGTACAAGTCACTATGTAAATCTGTTTTCACATTATTGTTTTAGAAAAAAGTTAACAGATTACTATTCATTTGGAGTTACTTGACCAATATTTTCAAACTTTTGTAGTTACTCCACGTGATTGAAAAAAAAACGAAGACAAAAAAGAGCATCTTGAGCTCATGTTATCCATCGTCAGAAGATGAGCGTCTCTCCTCCCAATGGGTAAATTTTTGGATATAAATAGAAGTGTTGTGTGTGGAGAAAAACCAAGAACTTGAAGAGAAAAAATTTGTGTGCTCCAAAATTTTGAATGTATTGTATTCTGCTCTTTTATTTTCAAATCTAAGTGTAGTTTTGGTTCTTACACTTTCATGTCTACTCTTTGTGAGAAAATTTTTGTAAAAGAGGATTAAAGGACCTCTTATTTTTATTCATTATTTTGTGAGAGGTTTTTGTAAGGGTAAGGAATTTATTATTGAGTGAGACTCAATAGATAAAAATAAAACCTGTGTAAAATTCACAAGTTTGGTGAAGCCTTGGCGGTATATTGATTTATTTTAGTAGTGAAGAAATTCTCAAGGAGGTTCCTTGGGGAGTGGACGTAAATCTGGTGTACCGAACCACTATAAATCTCAGTGTTTGATTTTCTCTCCCTATCTCTCTTACTTTTATATTGATAATTATTGTTTATTTTTTTAATCTGAATATTGTGTTTATTTTTTTTAATATTGTAAATTATTTTTTAATAACCCAATTCACCCCATCTTGGGTTGCCTAATTAGGATAACAATTAGTATCAGAGCTTGAGGGGCAAGCATCCAATAGGTCACTACTGTTTAGCAGCACAAATTTTAGCTATTGGAAAGCTAGGATGACCATACATGTTCAATCTAATGATTATGAATGCTTGAAAATTATTTACAATGGTCCAAAAATTTCTACCAAAACCGTAGATGGCCTTAAGGTACCAAAACCTGAAGATGAGTGGAATGAATCAGATACTAGAATGACCCAAATTAATGTCAAAGCCACAAACATGTTGTACTGCGCTTTAGATGCAAACGAGTTCAACATAATTTCCACATGTAAAATCGCAAAAGAAATTTGGGATAAGTTTATACTGACTCATGAGGAAACCAAACAAGTTAAAGAATGTAGAGTCAGTTTGGTAGTCCATAATTATGAACTCTTTAAAATGAAGTCTGATGAAACTATTTTTCAAATGTTTACTTGCTTTACTGATATTATTAATGGTTTAACTTCTCTTGGCGAAATACATACTAATATTGAAATTGTAAGAAAAGTGCTTAGGTCATTGCCAAAAAGTTGGGAGACAAAAGTCATTGCCATTACCGAAGCTAAGAATTTATCAAAACTAAGTTTAGATAAATTAATGGGATCTCTTTTAACTCATGAGCTCATAATGCAAGAAAGAAAGGAAGAGGAGGACAACAACAATAAAAAATGAATAGCCTTCAAATCCACCTCGAAACATCAGAGGATGAGGAAGATGATTCGGATGATGATAATGGAAATGGCATTCGTCACTATGAAGTTCAAAAGGTTTGTGAAAAAGAAACAGGGTGTGCGGAATTTTTTCAAAAAAGACTTCAATAACGGGGATTTTCAAAAGGAAGAAAATCACAAAAAATCTGAAGTTACCTGCTATGACTGCAACAAACCTGGACACTACAAATCAAAATGTCCGAAACTTAAGAAACAATTCAAGAAGGACAAGAGGAAAGCCATGATTGCTGCATGGGGAGAAGATAGCGATGAAAGCGACTCAGAAACCAAAGTTTGCAAAATTGAGGTTGCTAACCTACGCTTAATGGCACTTGGAAACGAAGATGAGGTAAATGACGAATATTTTACGTTTGATGAATTGCAATAAGCTTTTGATGAATTACTTGCTGAATTTATGAAACTTAGTTTGAAAAGTAACTGTCAAAAGAAAGTGATTTCAAGTTTATCAAAAGAAAATGAATCCTTAACTTCTAAGATAAATGTTTTAGAAAATGAAGCCATGAAAATAAAAAAGGAAAATGATATTTTAACTCGAAAAGAGTTTTCAATTTCTAAGAAAAGATTAGTTGTATTGCAAGAAAAAAAATGAGTCTTTAAAAAAGGAGCAAATTGTTTTGAAAGACATATCGAAGACTTGAAAAATAATCTTTCAAAATTCTCTCAAGATGGAGAGACTTTAGATAAAATTTTTAAAAATCAAAATCGTACTTTTGGTAGAGCTGGTTTTGGATATAAACCCTTTTCAAAAGTAAAAACTGCCAAAAATGGTTTTGTATATGCATCTTCTAGTCACTCTCATCTCATATGTCATTTTTTTGGTACAAAATGTCATATTTCACCATCATGTCCCATTAAAAGAAATCATTTTGCTAAAATAAAAAAGATGTGGGTCCCTCAGGACATTTCAAGAGTGTCAAATTATAACTTTTATAGACCCAAGAAAATATGGGTACCAGTAGAAAAATAAAATTTTTGGAGGTATGTTTCAAGACAAAATCCAGTAATGATAGATGGTATCTTGGCAATGCATGTTGGAGGTACATAACCGGAAATAAAACTATATTTTCCACACTCCAACCAAAGGATGGCAGATATGTGACTTTCGGCGACAATAGCAAGGGAAAGATCATTGGTGTAGGTAGTATTAGTAAAAATTCTTCTTCTATTATAGAAAATGTTTTACTTGTTGAAGATTTAAAACACAACTTGCATATGATTAGTCAATTATGTGATAAATGTAATAGAGTAATTTTTGAAAAAACTCACAGCACAATTGAAAACACCAAACATAATAAAACATTGTTTGTAGGACATAGATATGAGAATGTATATGTATTTGATTTGCATAACTTGTCTTCTCATTTTAATGTTAAATGCTTATCTGTAATAAATGAAACTGCACTACAACATATAAGACTTTTGGCGACCAATTATTTTGGTCCTTAAAACCATTATTTTGGTCTCTAAATAGTTTTTGTGACAAAATTAAATTTGTCACTAACAAAGTCACTAAAAGTGCGTCTAGAAAAGTCTTTAGCGACCAATTTTTGAGAATGTAGCTAAAAATAACAATTAGCGACTAATTTTATATTGTCACAAAATGTTTGATTTTACAAGACTAAACATTTAGTCGCTAATACTTCGTCACAAAATATCCCGATTTGGTCGCGAAAAACAAAATAATGACATTTTTAACGACAACTAGATTTGGTCGCCAAAAGACAAATAACTTTCTCTACCACACATTTTTGTCGCTAAAAGTCAATTTAGGAAATATTTTGTAACCATTTAATTTCATAGCTTAAAATGCCCAAAAATTAAATTTGTCATCCAATCAAATAAAATAAAATAAAAATTTAAAATCCACACACCAAAGGCATTTTACTACCAAACCACAAAGAGTATATAGAAAATAAAATTTTACAAAAATTAAAACACAAAGTATCCAAAGTCACTTCAACATGGTTTATTATATGAGTTAAAACTCAAAATAGGATCAAAATAGTTCAACATAGGCCATATGAATTAAAACTCTATGAAGATATCAACCACAGTCGACTTCAACACCACGTTATGGCTTTGCATTTGCCATGCCCAGTTTGAGAATGCTGGCAAAGGAAGGGCTTCAGTGGCCTTCCCTAATGGTCTTCCTGGCAAACCAAAGATGATGATCAAAACCATTTCTTAGAAATCCAAATGAGAAGGTCTAGGACAAAAGCATAAACTGAAGTTCTAATCAATCAGAAGGTTTCTTAGAAGGCTACTATATGATTTAAGTTGTTCATCTACTATTTATCATTTTGTTAAAACAAGAACTCTGACTTTTGCTGTGGAATGCTTGCTTACTGTGCTTTATCATATAGATTTTGTTGTTATATTAGAAAGATTGCATTTCTCTGTGGTTTTAGAAGGTAGAAATATTAGTCACTCAGTCATATGTGAGATAGACAAAATGATAGACGATAGTTACCTCATAGTTTGGTGTGAAAATGGGATAGATGCCCGACCATATCAGAGGGTGCTTGGGCCATTGTTAGACCACGAGTGTTTTGTCCATCCGTGGGAGCAGAAACAGAGCTCTCAACCTGTAAAATACACAAAAGACATTGATCTATCAAGAGGTTATAGTAAACACAAAGATCACGACCTACGTGATTACAAAAATTCAAAGACGAGAGAATTCAAACCAGCCACAAGATGAAACAGGATAGTAGAATTACCAATAAAAGGATAATGGAATTACCTGGACATAGGCATACTTGTTGAAAAAATGAACCAGAGTCCCCACAAGATAAAACAGGAAAATCAACACAGCACAGCAAACACACATTGTTGCCAATCTTTGATCTGAATCCTCTAATCTGAAAGAATTCAATCAAACTGCATAATCAGTCATACCCATGCACGCTTGATAATATCTATGAATGCTATCCACTTGTGCAAATAATATTTCTGTAAACTTAATTCAAAGCAGTATTTGACTACCTTCCACCGCAATGTCCAGATAGCAGCTATAAAGAGTGATCTATAGCAAATGCTACCAAAAGTAGTCATGGCATACCACAGAGACTTCATCAGTGGCTTGGAAGGCATTGATGCCGCTTCTCGACCACCATGGAGAAGAACAAACACCATCCCAGACACAATAACATGAACAGTATTACAGAGAACTGCACACGTCCAAAATAAACTTACAGAGAATACCTGCATATAAATAACAGCACTTCTTAGTCTCAGTGGAAGAAACATACAATGATAATACCTTGTTCTGACTAAACCCAGACAATAACAAATAGCACGAATAGCTAAAAACTTGCCAGCTCACCACAAGAAGCCACCAATGTCCACCATCACCCATGCTTGAAGCCACAACACCAACTGCACCGAAAGACCATAGTGCTAGCCATAAAGCATGACTAACATGAATGTGCATGCTACTCTCATAACCCCGAGAAGACTCCACACCATCTTAACAACTCCTTGCAAAACCCACATGGTAAATGGAAGCCTACAGAAAAATATACAGTCAGGGAACAATGGAAACAGTTGATTAAAGGTTATTCTAGATCTTTATCATAAGAGAGAAGAGAGTTTTATTTAATGCAAACTAACCTTTTTCTTACAAATTAAATCATAGCCCAATACATTTGCAAGATTTTCATAAACAACTACTGACAATGATGCATTTAATTTGGAAGAGTCATCCCAAACTAATAAGAGAATGTTCTAAATGTTAACACAACACACTAATCACATCGAGATAAGTAGTCAATATGTGAACCGCAAATTTCATCATTTGATTTGCTTGTGAACCAAGCAATAACAACCAGGCCCACCCAATAACCATCCCAACTCCACCTGTTAGTACCTAACTACCTATTCATATTTTAACAGAACTGGTAAAAATGCATACTTCTCTGTTAGTACCTAACTACCTATTCATATGGGTTCAACTCTGACACATGTTTTGCACAAGAATAATCAAAATTATAAGAAAAAATTAAAAACCTGTTTGGAAGTGGTGCTGTAAATGCTAGAATTGAAGGTAGATGAGTTAAAACCCCTGCCATGAACTCTTCTCCAACCTTGGACATTCCATGCTTAGAGTGTCCACCAGATGCCATAACTGCATTTTTCCCATTTTCCCACAAATTGAGATGCACATGAGATCCATAACCTAGACCCATAGATCAGAATGGAATGCATTTGACGGTGATATTTGCTTGTTAGTTGAGAATGCTATTAATGCCACATAACAACATATTGATTATATATAAATATATATTGAGATAATTATTTAATAATCTCGAAATATAATGTCATAATTTTGATGTGGAGCTCTTAATTAAAAAATTGAAGTTAATTTTCTATTTTATTTATTTATTTATTTTTGGTGTTGAAAAGTTTCCTTTTCCATTTTTTGTACAAATTCCTTTACAAATTCAAGATCTAAACACATGACATTATACTTTCTTGTTAGCAAATACTAAATACAAATAAAAAATGCTTCTGAAAATGGTTAGTAATGTACTAATATATTTTTCAATTACTCATTTTTACGTAAATGGTAAAAACATAAATTAGAAAACAAAATGAATCAGCTAAATAGGTATTTTGTTATATGAAAGCTCAATAACAATTTGACAGGTCCTGAACCATATATATATATATATCATATTCAAAAGGAACATGAATTGATTGTAGCAGCACAACAACTTAGTAAATCAACCAATAGCATTCGGTTAGTGTGGTTGGTTAATTATTTGTTATGTCTGAATTAGAAAGCAACATATACATTTATAGTAAAAGGTAGTTGTTGCTTTGCATACAATTGTTTTGGATTTTAAGGAACTGTCTTGTCTTGGCATCAGTTATCAGGTAACTAACCTACTACCTCATCTGCTATACAAGCAAGAGAGGAGAGAAGATAGTGCAAATATTTTCTTTTCTTATTTCTTATCTTTTGTTGATTTGATGATGTTGAAGGTTAAGCTTGCAACTTTTGAGTTCTAACAATTGTTGCATAATGGGTGCATGTACATTATTGCATAACCTCCCAGATGCCTTTTGTTTTCATTTTTCATGTTTTCACAAATAAAAATAATGGAAAATTTAAAAATAAACATTGTTTTTATTTGAGAATTCGAAATATAGCTAATGCATTCCATTCTGACATTATACTTGAAGGATCGAGAAATACCTTGATAGAGAGTGAATTAACCAATCGATGTCTTCAAAGTAGCAGAAATCTGCAAAAAATGAAGAAGAAGATGAAGAATCAACCTATAGAAAAATTGCATCCATGACAATGTGTAGGCCAATCGAACAAAAATGTGAACTACTTATTGTGTTATTTATAGATCTACAATATATATATATATATATATATATATATATATATATGAACATATTTTCAAAATAACAACAAACAGGTACAAACAGAATGGATGAAGTAAACAAAAGGATGAAGTAAACAAATTCAAGATGAACCTTAGGTAGAAGTACATGTTTCTGAAGATTCAATAAAGTCAATATTTCTTTTCTCAACTCAAGATGCTCTGCACATACAGCTTTGGTTGGAACCTTTGGTTTTAAATTAACCTATGAAAGGAAAGGGCATGATTGCTTATTAAGAAGCATTTTAATGGAAGACAATGTGTAAGAAGTGACACCATAAGATAGAAAATTCTGAAACATCATCCTTTCATGTTTAGAAACATCTAATGAAGAACAATATGTTTATTATTTCCTGAAAATTTAAAAACTATGTCAGGCTTTGGAGCAATAAGGAAACACAAAAAGGAGAAGTATCTAAAGCTTAAGTTACACAAAAAGGTGCACCTCAAGCAAGCCAACTTGAGCAACTCAAGTTATAACTCTCACTATAGTATAATAAGTGTAACACCAACAATTAAAGCAACAATGTGATTCATATCTATGGAACACACTCATTATTTTCATAGTATCATCATTAGGCATATTGTCAAACACATGGTGAGCAAAATATAAAATTGTAGTAGTCCAATCAAACACCAACAAGATAGAAAACCATCAAGAAAAAAGAAAGTAACAGATATACGTATTATGAAGTTTCTGATATCAATCAGTCCATGAATGGGAAGTAAAAAAAAAAAATCATTCATCAAATCCATCAGGTCAAAAATTATAGAAAAATTCATATATAGAAACTCGAACAACAATCACAAAACACAAAAAGATATAAAAAAATTACAGAAATTAAGATCAGAAACTTCATATATAAAACTCTGATACAGAGTTTAGAAATCAGAGTTTACTTGGTCCCTATATATTTAGAAATCAGAGTTTCAGAGTTTTAAACTTCATATATATCAATAATTTTAACAGTCTAGAGAGTACTGACCTAGGGTTTTCGATACCAGGTGAGAGAGAACTCGGAAGAGAAGTAAATTGACAATCGAGATTCTTCTTCAATGAATCGATGATGAAATCTTCCATTGATTGAAGATTGTGATGTAGAAAATGATGAAGAGAAAGAAAAAGAGATGATCAGATCAATATTGTAAATCATATATATGTGTATATGCGGAGAGAGAGAGAGAGAAGAGAGAG
Organism: Camellia japonica; assembly: GCA_030407325.1. Classification (NCBI taxonomy): domain Eukaryota; kingdom Viridiplantae; phylum Streptophyta; class Magnoliopsida; order Ericales; family Theaceae; genus Camellia; species Camellia japonica. Next base: position 127,970,047 of record JAPPVO010000019.1, on the reverse strand, counting down.
AGAGAGAGAGAGAAGAGAGAAACGCACCAAAATTTGAAGAAGGTTGAGCAAATCTGCCATGGATGCTTCCAATCTGTATTGGAGCTCTAGAGAGAGAGCAAACTCGTTGAAGAGAGAAGGAGAGTTGCAACTTTTTGATTGCTAGCAAACCCCATTAGGGCTGAAGTGAGGTCCCGATTTTTTAATGGTTAAAATGATTAAAATATTTGATCTTAAAATGTTTTTAATTGATAATGACAAAAATATTTAGTCCCTAAAAAAACTAATAATGTATTAGTAACCAAATTTATTAGTCTTAAAAAGTTATGTAATTATTAAGTGAGAATATTAATAGTCATTTTTACAATCATATAAGTAAATTATCATATATTTAAATTTGTCCCTAAAAGATTATTTTTAACGACGAAATTCAATTAGTCCTTAAATATTAGTCCCTAAAAGACTAATTTCTTGTAGTGCTGGTTGGTTATGGCATAGAATATTAGGATATGCTCATTTAGATTTAATTTCAAAACTTTCAAAAAATGAGTTAGTCATTGGTTTGCCTAAAATTAGTTTTGAAAAAGACAAACTTTGTAATGCCAACTTGGAAAACAAACTAGAATTTTTCTTAAATCCAAAAATATCGTTTCAACTACTAGACCGCTTCAACTCTTACATATTGATTTATTCAGACCATCTAGAACATTAAGTTTAGGAGGAAAATCATATGCTCTTCTTTGTGTTAATGATTATACTAGATATACATGGGTATTATTTTTAGCACACAAAAATGAATCTTTTTATAATTTCTTAAAACTATGTAAAAGAATTAAAAATGAAAAAAGTCTTAATATTTGTAGTATTATAAGTGATCATGATAGAGAATTTGAAAATGACGATTTTATTATGTTTTGTGATGACTTAAGAATAGATTATAATTTCTCAGCCCCTAGAACTCCTCAACAAAACGGTGTGGTTGAAAAAAAAAAATAGAACTCTTGAAGAAATGGCCTGTACTATGCTTTGTGAGAATAATTTACCTAGATATTTTTGGGCTGAAACCGGTTTCACTGCATGTTATGTTGTAAACTATGCCATGATTAGATCTATTCTTAAGAAAACCCCTTATGAACTTTGGAAATGTAGAAAGCCTAATATTAGCCACGTGTGCTTTTGGTTGTAAATGCTTTGTATTAAATAACAATAAAGATAACTTAGGAAAATTTGATGCTAAATTGGATGAAGCTGTATTACTTGGTTATTTGAATTCTAGTAAAGCTTATATAGTATTCAATAAAAGAACTTTACTTGTTGAAGAATCTGTACACGTTGCCTTTGATGAAACTAACAACGTTGTTTTCAAGAATCTTGTAAGTGATGACATTGCAGAAACACATCCAAGAATAGAGAGTATTTACATAACAAATGAAGAAAATCCATCTCCTGAACAAAAAGAAGAAATCACAATGAAAAATCTTCAAGAAGAATATGCTCGTCTAGAAAACGAATCAAATCTATCATAGGAATGGAAGTATGCTCATGGTCACCCTAAAGACTGTATTGTAGGTGATGCAGCGGAAGGTATAAAAACTTGTTCCTTTATTAGAAATGTTTGTGGTAACTTAGCATTTGTGTTCACAAATTGAACCAAAATCATTTTTAGATGCTGAAAAAGGAAAAAATTGGATTTTAGCAATGAAAGAAAAATTAAATCAATTTGAAAGAAATGAAGTTTGGTTTTTGACTCCTCGGCCTAAGGATCATCCAGTTATTGGAACAAAATGCGTTTTCGAAAACAAAATGGATGAATTCGGAGTTATTACTAGAAATAAAGCTAGATTGGTAGCCCAAGGTTAAAATCAAGAAGAAGACATTCATTTTGATGAAACTTTTGCACCAGTTGCTAGACTTAAAGCTATTAGAATGTTACTTACTTTTACATGTTTTAAAGATTTCAAATTGTATCAAATGGATGTTAAAAATGCTTTCTTAAATGGGTACATTTTAAAGAAAGTTTATCTTGAACAACCTCTCGATTTTGAAAGTCATAAATATCCGGATCATGTTTTCAAACTTTCAAAAACTTTATATGGTTTAAAACAAGCTCTTAGAGTGTGGTATGAAAGATTAAATAATTTTTTACTTAACAAAGGATTTTCTAGAGGAAAAATTGATACAACATTTTTTATAAAAACCAAAAAGGAGGATATGCTAATTGTTCAAATTTATGTTGATGATATTATTTTTGGTACTACTAATAAAAATTTGTGCAAAGAGTTTGCTAAAGATATGCAGGGTAAATTTGAAATGAGTATGATAGGGGAGTTAAATTACTTCCTTGGTCTACAAATTAAACAAACTGACGATAGAGTCCATTTAAATCAAACGAAATATATCAAGGATCTAGTCAAAAGGTTTGAAATGGAATCATCAAAGCCTGTAGTAACTCCAATGAGCATATCAATAAAAATCGACAAAGATGAGCAAGGTAAACTTATAGATGAAAAGAAATATCAAGGTATGATTGGTTCCTTATTCTATCTTACTGCAAGTAGACCCGATATAATGTTTAGTGTTTATATGTGTGGACGTTTTCAATCCGTATCGAAAAAGTCACACATCACTACAGTCAAACATATTTTTAGATATCTTGTTGGCATTTCAAATTTGTGATTATGGTATCCTAAGGGAATCACTTATGAACTTTTTGGTTACTCGGATGCCGACTTTGCGAGATGTAGACTTGATCGAAAAAGCACAAGTGGTACTTGTCACTTTCTTGGACACTCACTCACTTCTTGGTTTTGCAAAAAATAAAACTCAGTGGCTCTGTCAACTGCTGAAGCAAAATACATTGCCGCTGCTGGGTGTTATGCACAATTGCTTTGGATGAAATAACAACTTCAAGATTTTGGACTTCACTATGATCATATTCCTATAAAATGTGACAACACAAGTGCTATTAACCTTTTAAAAAAATCATATTTAGCACTTACGCACTAAACACATTGAAATAAGGCATCATTTTCTAAGAGATTATGTACTCAAAGATAACATTAAACTCGAATTTGTGCCTACAAATCGTCAATTAGCTGACATAATGACTAAGCCTCTTAATAAACAACAATTTTGTTATAGGGTGGTGATTTAGACCCCCTTTTTTAGACCCCCTTTTGACCCCTCTCTTCTCTCATTGGTCCCCCTTTCCTGCACATCCAATCACCCCTGACACATGCCAAAGGGGGGTGAGGGGGTGCCCCCAAAAGGGGGTCTCAAGTATTATCCTTTGTTATATTAGAATCGAACTTGGTATGATGAATGCTCCTATATGATGTTTATTTTTTTAAATATAAATAAATAAATAGAATTCAAATTCAAATTCAAATTAAAAAAATATATTTTATATATTCTCTCTCTCTCTCTCTCTCTCTCTCTCTCTCTCTCTTTCTCTCTCGCTCACGCTCTGATTTTCTTTTTCTCTTTCTCTCGCTCTCTCTTTTTCCTCTCATCCTCAGACACCATCTTCATCCTCACCATCGTCCACCACCAACTCCACTATCCACAACATCATTCATCACTTTCATCACTACCATCATCCACCCAAATCCCTCACTGATCTACAGAGATCCATCATTGCTTTACACAAAATCTTCATCACCAATCTTTGACATCATTTCCGATCCACCAAGATCCATTACTGATCCACCAAGATCCATCACCGATCTTCAAAAATTCATCACTGATCTACACACATTCATTCCTGATCTTCTTAATTCTTTCCGATCATCAACATCATCGCCGATCAACATGTTAAAATTATTTTTGCACTATGTTATATTTTTTATATGGTTATATGTGCTCCAAACTCTCTTGTATTTAATAACAATTGCTTCTACCTAGCATGAAGAAATTGTTTTTATTTGTATTTTGTCTTTTTATGCTAGTGCACTCAGTATAGTTGTTTATGGCCGAATCTTAATGGCCCTTGGTATTATAAATTAATAATATGTTTTTTTACAATTTGTGTAATTTTCTTTTGAACATTAATTTAGGGGGAGAATCATATTACGTAATCTCGTGAGATGAAATCAATAAAATAAAAATAAAAATACAAGTAATCTTAAGAGGGTGTTTGTATATTCTATGCATAATTTTAGGAGGAGTATATATCGTTTTTAATTAATTTTTTTTACTCCTTATCTGTAATTTTTTTTTATTTTTTTTTTATTTTTAGCAAAGGAAAACAATTTTTTCAAAGAGAAATGCTTGCAATTTTATTTCAGAAGAAGAAACTACTAATCGATTACATGTCCAAGTTGAGAAGGCTTTACAGATTTTTTGCGTTTCACTTCTCTCAACAACTTTTCATGAGTCTCTTTTACATGTCTCACTCTCTAATTTTGACTTTTGTGAGTCTTGGCATTATAACCATTGCATAATATTGCACTGCATTCTCCAACTGAGAATTTTTCATTTCTAGGTCTCTCTTCTCCTGACGAGTATTAGCTAGTTGTTGTTTTAACAAGCTTACCTCGTCTATCAATTATTGATTTTCTTGTACTCTTGCTTGTAGTCATCGAGCCATATTCGAAACTGTAGTCATCACCTATTGTAGCTCAACTTTTCATGCTCTTTTCAGAAGACGACTAGCCCTACAGTATCAGACTCCCGCAATTCTAAATCTGATTTCACAAGTTCAATGTGAAATAGATAAACACCAAAGAGTCCAAATCTGGCAAATCTTTTGGAAAATCAATTTTGAATCAAAATGCCAAAAATGGACTGCTTTGCCAGATACAGAGTCGCCACCTAAATATTTTTGGAAAATTTAGGAAACCCATGACTCGTGCCAAAGGCCCCGTGTCTGTCATCACCAAGATTGTCTCGGTTCGGGAACTTAAGTACGAGAGGGGAAGGTCATGAATTAAGCACCCTCGCTCGCCTGATTAAAGATTGACCTCTACTAATCATGATGTGATTCTTATTTACATTATATGCTTTTGTTTCGATTCATTAGGCTAACTTACTAGGTGATGCGCACACAAGTATAGACTAATTTGCAAAAATTGGAATATTTGATTTCATGTTTGTTTTGAAAATTGTTTCGAATATGTACCACTTGAAAAAGTGATCGCACATGAACATTACTCAAATTATTCCAATTCAAGTAACTAGCCTTCATTCACAGGCATTCAAACAGTTTATCACTTAAGCAATTAGCCTCATGGTGAACATGCTAGACATGGCAACAACCACCCTCATGCAATATGCTAAAGCACAAAAATGCTCACATAGTACTCCAAGCCAAAAAAGAGATGAAAGAGTTAAAAAAAAAATGCGTGATCCTAACTAATGCAATATGACTAATGCAACACAAGCGATATGCACTCTAAATAGGCTCGACTACTTAACATCACATGTGAATCAATTTGATAGCATACAGTCTAAACACGTATTCAAAGAAGCGTTAAACTAACAATGTGAGTTAGAATGATGAACCGAACTCAATGCATGCAAGACAACGCATGCAAGGCATGAGATATGCTAAACGAAACATGATGCCCTAATCTAACCATCATAGGCAGGTAAACAAAAGGGAGAAAGACGTGGGATTGGAAGATATACACATTATTACAATTGCTTGCCCTCACGCAGGAGGGTCCGAATAAACTAATTAGCTAAGCTAATTAACTAGCTAACACAAAACGAATATACTAACTATGCTAGCTAGTTATTACAAAACCAATTAATTAACTATTCTATGGAACTAACTAATTAATTACACTAATTAATTAATTACAAATTAGAATTAACTAATTAATTACAACATGAAATAAGTAACTAAGCTAACTAATCAGCCCCGGGAAGCGAGGAATGCTCATGCATGCGCGGATTTCCACCCGAAAAACCCACTGTTCTGCTGCCAGAATGCTTCTGTTGCATAGTAGAACATCTTTTCACCTCAGCCTCTACTCTGTTCTATTCCAAAAAGGTGCTGCTCAATTTTACAAAAGTGGCGGTCAGCAGACCAGAAGTGGTAGCCGGCCGGCCACAAAAGATAGCCTGCCGTCCAGAAATAGTGGCCTGCCGGCCACTGAACCTTGGTTCCTCCTGCTGTAACAGAAAGCATACAGAGCACAAATAGGATATTATAAAGGTATGTTTGTACACCTTGCCCCTCCTTATCATTAAACAACTCAAAGGATTTGCAAGCTTAATTCACAAACCATCAATCGATGCAATTTCATTGCATGATGGCCTATGAACCAAGGTGTACAATTTCAATAAATGCAACATAAAAGACTCTCAAACCTCCTCCCTATCATGGATTGATAAAGGGAAGTGGTTGACATTGACTCTTGAACCATTCACATCACTAGCAAGTATGAAACGATTCAAGACTCAAGGGTTCAATTAACGTCCGATTGAATCCAAGTTGATTTTATTATCTTGCATCACTTTGAGTCCCAATTTTATTACTCCATTTTAATTACCAACCATTCCTTAGTCAATTAAGTCCAAAAGTGAGCTTTAAGTCTTCTGATGGAAATGAGTATCAAACCAAGTGTTTGTTTTAGACATGAGAGAAGTGTCATGTCATTGGTAATGAACCCCCAAAGGGATTAAACCATTAAGCACAATACCTCAATCTCAAGCTTTAAACAAACAACTAGTTTGAAACAACTTTCAAAGCAAAGAAAAAGCCAAGAAAGGAGGGAGGTTGCAGAGGTGATTAAAGGTGATCACAAGTATGAAAAGTAAGAAATAAACACTATCAACTCAAATAGGTTGGTGGCTAAGGCCTAAACCACCAAACTTATGAGGACTATTACACTACAAGCATGCTATACAAAGCTCAAATGTAATGAACAACGAAAAAAGGTCCTAAAACAGTGCTAAATCAGTCCAAAAAAGTGCTGAAATGAAAACAAAAATAGCTAAAATAATAAGCTAAAATATTGAAGAATTAATACTAGCACACAAGCACAAGGAGGGGAGGCTAACCCCTCCACTTTTGGGACTTCAAAATATGATTTTTGCCTCTGAAAAACATCTGAAAATTAGTGGTAAAAATCTAAAAAAAAGATGATAACAAGGTGGGAAACACAAGGGTAAAAGCCTACGAAACAAGGTTTAAAGAAGGGTGATCTACCCCTCTACCTTTAATGGCTTTAAGCCACAAGTTTTAGCCCAAAAATACAGGTAATAAACAGCCCAAACAATAGTAGAAAAGATGGAGAACAAATGGTGTAGAGATGGTACAAAAACACTAGAAGGTATACCTCTTGAAGAGGAATGCTTCTTTGAGTTACAAACCACCAATTTTACACTCTCAAGTGCCTTAAGAGCTCAAATTCAAGCTCAAATCACCTCAGCAAGAAGCTCTCTAGGTTTGGTTTAGAGTGTTTAGGCAAAGGCTATGTAAGTTGTAAGAGAGAGAGGAATTCTTCAAAATTTGCTCTTTAAAAATATTTTCTCACTCCTAAATTTTTCTAACCTTGAAAGCAAGGGGGGAGGTCCTCTATATATGGAAAACATGAGCCGCAGTCAAAAATATCTATATACAAACAGCTGGTGTAGTGTGGGAGCAGTTGGCATAAATATCTGCAAAAAAATTATTTTTTGACACAAGTGGCCGACAGGCCACTTCTTCTGGTTGGCAGGCCACTATTAGTGGTTGGCAGGCCACTAGTGGGGGACACTTGAAAGTCCAAAACACTCAAAATGGCCAAATTTTTCACAATTGGCCGGCAGGCCACCATTAGTGGCCGGTAGGCCACTAAAATCTACTTCCAAGCTAGATTTCAAATGAGGCATATCTCCTTCATCCGGACTCAATTTTAGGTCATTCTTGAGTTTAAATTGAAGCCCCCTGGAAGTCTACGTTCCAATGGTGGTGGCCACACATTTAAATTCTAAGTGTGAAAAGAGATGTGCATATTTTAGTGAAGGCTGCTCAGTTTTGTCTTAATGGATTAATGCCTAATTTCCTCCTCAACTAGTTTTCTTCTATCCCCTCCTATTTTCTTCAATTCGAAACCTAAAAATAAGATGTTTTTAAAGATTTTTTCAAAGAGTTCACCTCCCTTTCATTTATTTCCACTTTGTCCTTGCTCGGTTTACCGAAAAGTGTAATTTTTAACGAAATGTGAGCCTTGGAACATCGTAGAAACATTTTCAAAAATATTTTAAAAGAGAGGGTTTTTGGTCAAAATAGTTTTGGTCAAAATTGGGGTGTAAGTTTGGGATTTAGAAGCTCTTTTTGCTGAAGAAATCAAACATTTGCATGGCATAACTTTCATTATCGAGTGATCAATCAGTGGCGCCCAAGTCTTAAGGGCCGTCAAAAATAGGATGTCTACAGTTGCCCCTCTTTGACAGAGCTCGAAGTCATAAAATGATGTGAGTGAATGTCAAAGCCCGAAGATGACCCATTTTGACAAGGCCATAAGACTTGGGAAACAAACAAAATGTAGATGCAGTTGGTTGAACCCAAGGGTTGCCTACGTATCCCATTGCAAGGGATCAAATCAGCGTAGTTCAGGGGCAGAATGCAAAATGATACACAATGTAACGAAACAATGCAAATGATATAAAATGTAACGAAATAATCAAACCACAAGCAGTGCAAAACCACACAAATACCACAAAGGGATGGAGATGCAAAATCAAACTACATTTTATATAGAAAAGAAGTGGGCACAGCCAAATGACGCTTAACACAGGCTAAGTGCCTACATCCTCAATATTGGCCTTAGCGTAGCATGGATGCTTATACATAACAGACCAATGTTTCAACGTGAAAGGGGTGCGAGCACATGCAAAACTATGTTTTTTGCAGAAAGAGAAAGAGTACAAGTAATTGGGTGGTATGATATAAGTAAGGAATGATCTGCTGGGGAAAGATAATGCTGAATGCTAAATACTAAATGCAATAAGACAAAGTATGATGTAATGGATGCAGTGAATGAGGCGTAGGTCGAACCAAATCTTACCTAGAAAAGGCATGGACACAAAACAAATCACGTCTAACATAGAAAAGGTGTTGACACCCTCAATACTGGCCTCTACATGACAGAATCACGTTTCAATGAGGGAAAGGTATGAGCACATGCCAAACTAAGCTTAATATGGAAAGGATACAGGCAATAAAATGGTATGATGTAATAGATGTATGCAATAAATTCTATATGCAATGCGATAGACGTAACAGATAATAAAATGTGATGTAGTAGTTAGGAAGTGAAAGTACCTTACAGGGGCAATTGGCGATGACTCACCTTATGCTACTGTGGATCTTCATCTTCTTCTTGGTTGCGCTTCAAAACCACAGGTACTACTTTTCTCTCTGGCTATGTTCGTAACTTTCCCTATTCTCCAACAGGGTGACAGACTAGGTTGGTTTAGTATCCAGAATTATGGCACATACAAGCTATCTCAACCTATGGGGCTGCCATACAGATTTCAAGCCAAGGATACACCCCTGGGTATTTAAACCATACTTTAGTCTTAGAAATCCCGAACCTTTACGTTCTAGGCCTCAGCCATTCGATCTTTACTTTTCATCGTCTCAGTCGATATTCTAGGAACTCATTACAAACACAGTCAGGTGGCTATACCAGACCGCCTGAAGTCGTTCGGGCATGAAAAACACCGAAGGAATTGCACCTTTAGAAGATTTAAGGTCTCCTAGACCTAGTGAGGGCACAAGACAATGCGGATGAGGTGCACAAAACTGTGCGATGCAAATGGATGCACAAAACTGTGCGATGCAAGGTACACAAAACTGGGCAATACAAAGTGAACAAGATTGTGCGATGCAGGCGCACAAAACAGTGTCAGGCAAGTTGCACAAGACAATGCGATATGGTTGCACAAGACAGTGTGATGGGGTGCATAAGACAGTGCGATACAAGGTGAATGCACAGAATAGTGCGATACAAAGTGCACAAGATAGTACGATATAGGTGCACAAGATAGTGCGATTCAAAGTGCACAAGATAGTGCGATACAGGTGCACAAGACAGTGCTAGCCAAGTTGCACAAGACAGCGCGATATGGGGGCACAAGACATTGTGATGAGGTGCACAAGACAGTGCGATACAAGGTAAATGCACAAGATAGTGCGGTACAGGGTGCACAAGATAGTGCGGTACAGGGTGCACAAGATAGTGCGATACAAAGTGCACAAGATAGTGTGATAAAAAGTGCACAAGATAGTGCGATTCAAAGTGCACAAGATAGTGCGATACAGGTGTAGAAGATAGTACAATTCAAAATGCACAAGATAGTGTGATATAGGTGCACAAGATAGTGCGATGTAGGGGTGCACAAGACAGTGCAATGTAGGTGCACAAGACAGTGCGATATGGGGTGCACAAGATAGTGCGATTCAAAGTGCACAAGATAGTACGATACACGATGAGATTCTGTGATAGATGCACGAAGTGATTTGTGCGATAGATGCACAAAGTGAGATTATTATGCGATAGATGCATGATGTAGTATGCGATTGTGCGAAAGATGCATGATGTAGTGATTGATTGTGCGATAGATGCACGATGTAGTATACGATGACAAGTGATATAAGTGGGTGATGCTTAGAAAATGCAGTAAACCAACAAAGTGGCGCTTTAGAAAGCACCTCACGGGGTGAGTTTCGAAGAACCGCTCTACTCTGATGGGGATCTCACCCTTGTGTTCTTCGAGCTCTTACCTTCAACTCACAGTTCAAAGGCCCTCAAATGCTGACAAGGGGTAACCTCTGCATGTAGAAGCCACGGATGCCGCTTTGATTGCCATTCTGACTTGAAGTAGGCTTGAACTTGGGATTGAGGTACACTTACTCCAGAGAAATGGCGAGGCCTGAAAAGGTGCACCTGGAATGCAGTCTCGGAATTTGCTGAAGTTGAAACACACTGAGATGCTCCAAATTTTCCCTCTTTTCTTTTGCTTGGCAGTCTAGAACCTATGTAGCTTCAGATAGGTCCTGGTTCTATTGCTCCCTCTCTTGACCTGAGTTGAACCCTGTAGTTTATGAAAGAAAGAATCCTGTTTTGCACACATGTTGAGAATGGCACGACACTTTGAGCACAAAATGATTTATTTTTGAAATTGAAATTGAGAATGAGTTCTTAACTAGGTATTGAGCCTACAACTGGCCACTGCACACCAGGACTCAACAAAGGAAAAACAAAGTAAAACAACCTAAACACATCTATTTACACTCAAAACGACTAAAAACAAGAATCGAGACAAACAAAAACAACAAACACAACACTTGGATGTCTACCACCGGTGGGAGACCTATCAGTTCATGGGGAGCCCACTGCTTCTCTAGGTATTGTTTCCCACCCTTTCTTGTTTACGGTTCTCACATCACTTTGGCACTCAATCTCTTTTTCTCTGAAAAGCCATTTCCTCACTTTTTCTCTCAGCGCACATCTTTTTATTCTTTAATCTCTCTTATTTTTTTATCCCTCCCTGGGTGGTTGATGGATAAGTAGGAAGCTGTGGGCTCATGCCCCTAGTACTCTACTAGATTCCCCTTCTTTCGCTCACAACTAGTGAGCGTTATGGTGTGACTGGATGTGCAGCAGATCCGCAACTGACATCGATTGATGATGCCCCTAGCTCAACTTAACCAAGATGAGTTACAGCATGTCCCATCGATCAGGTATACAATTGATTGGTCTCACACATTGCGTTTTCTACTTCCCCATTTTGGTTCGAACACCAATTTGGCTGTGATCGTCTAGATTAGGGAATTGAATATCTAGCTCCATTTCCAGTTCGTGCTTCACACTTGGCTTGATACCTCATTGCTTGGAGGCTGAGAAAGCCTTTGGCCCCTGCTGCACTTTAGTTATGCCCTTTTTGGCAAGTACGTTGACAATGGGGAAAAGACAGAAAACCTGACTCAACTGTGTCCCTAGTTTATTATTTTGGCAATTTTTTTTGGTTTTCTGTTAAAACAATTTGACCAGCATGAGAGTTAAATTAACATGCTTGTTCGACTTTCTGCTTTGAAATCATGCAAGTCAGGTTATGAGCACTGAAAATTTTCCTTTTTTAGGTCCAATAAACAGTTCGATTTTGGAAAAAATGGAATAATTTTCGAGAAAACTAGTCAACCTCGTTAAAAATCATCAAAACTATTTTTGCAATTGGCCACTGCTCAACCAACGTGGAATTGACTCTCGAGATGCACACCTCAGATCTGAACTTAATTTGTCTTGCAGCTGAATCTTTTAACAGAATATGACACCCGATTTTGAATGAAGATGAGCCAATTGGACATGGATAGGATAGCTGAGTTAAACAAGGATAAGCCAATCAACATGGATGAGACAAGCAGGTTGAAAATGGTTGGGGCTAAACTTCAGGATGAAGTTGCCTACGTATCCTAAAGATGGGAATCAGGCCTTACGTAGTTCCTGGGTTAAGGTGTACTCGGGTATTAACACTCTCCTTTTGCGCTCTAACTTTTGCCAAAGCTGCCCTTCCGGGTTTTCAACCTTGCGAGCTCTATTTTTCCTTTTTTCATTTTTCTTCTTTTTTTTTTCTTTTTCTTTGCTTTTTGGTTTGTTTCCATTTTTTTTTCTTTTTTCATTTTTGTTATTTTCTTCTTCTTTTTTTTTTTCTTGCTCTAACTTTTACCTGGGTCGCCCTTCTGAGTTTTCGGCCCACCGAGCTTCTTAAGGATAGAAAAGTTTAACTTGTCCATGTTGATTAGTCGTGGGATCTCTAAGCCATCTAAATCCATGAGAATGGTTGCTGTTCTTGACTAAACTGGCTCAACTGGTTGAATTTGCTGTTGTTCCTAACCCATCCAATTGGGGTCTGAATTTGCCCATAGTGTCGTGGATAGGAACTCGATTGTCCTTTAGAAAAAATTTTCTTCTCTCCATTTATAGGATTTGGCTTTCTTGCTGGTCTTCATTAGCTTGAGAAATGACTCATCTTTTGAATCTTCGAGCACATCTGACCTTTTTGCCCCTAGTTCAAGGGCTACTTCTCATCCAGCCATGCAAGCTTCCTTTGATGATATCTGATCTTCTTGCCCCTAGTTCAAGGGTTGCTTCCAATCTGACCATGCAAGCCTCATATTTTGGTTGATCGTTGAACATTCTGAATCACAGTTTGAAAGCAAAGGGGCCGAGTCTTGAGGCCAAGAGTGATCCTATGCTGTACAATCTCAAGATCAATTCAAGGCATGTCTTTGTAGGACTACGCAAAACATTTTTTGTAATCTTTTAATAAAGCGACAAGTCGCTCGTGCTCTCCTAAAGACAATGTAGAACCAATTTGGATCAAGCCAGGATCCTTCTTAGTACTCACATTAACATACATGATTTCATTCATTAAGGGCTTAGCACTCCGCTCTTCCTCTCAATTGATCAAATTTTACAAATCCCAAGGAATTCCTCCATTTTTGGTTTCATCACAGTGTTAGAAGAGTTTTGAAAAACTTTGGTCAATGCAATGAGTTAAAGGCACAGAGAAGTAGGTGAAAAGTATTGCCGTTTCATTCAGAACTTTTGGCTCAACTGGCTCCATCATAGAAATAGTCTCAAAAGAAAGAGTGAAAAGACAAACAAAAACAAAAAGGGAAGTGAAGTCCGAGTTAACACCGCCGAAATCACCTAACCCTAACACAACAAGGCTGACTCAATATAACAAGAATGACTCAATACAGCAAGACTAACTCAATACAAAAAGACTGACTCAATACCCAAGTGCGAAAGTACAATAAACGACATTTTCAAAGTGCTAAAACAGTGCATGCCATCCACTACATCTGTAGTAAAATGGATGCCATCAGCAGGGGTTCCTCTTGAATCACATAGTCACATTATCCCCCCAAGTTCATTGATCCAGTGCCTATAGACTTTGTAGGACCTGGTAGAGTGATGACCTTATTGTCAATTAGGTCTTGAATTTCATGGCGAAGATGAAAATAACCGTCAGTGTCATGGCTGTTTTGTTGATGGAAGGCGCAGTACATGTCAGCTTTATACCTGGCTGGAAGGGGATCAGGGAAAGGCTGAGGGTCAAGGGGTTTGAGATGCCCTTGTCCTATGAGGATTTGGAGAGCTTCGAACAAGGTCATGTAAAGGGGATTGAAGGTGCGGTTACCAATCTTGATAGGATTGACAGAGGGGTCAACAGGTGTTGACTGGGTTTGATGATCTCTTACGGGTGTAGGATTGAAGGTAAAAAGGGTGTTTATGGTACGACAACCTTTTTCATGGTTTATCCCTGGATTCAAAATGCCCCAAACCTGAGCGACAAAAGTGTCATCCATAGTCTTTGCAACAACTGCAAGCACTTGCTGTTTGTTCAGCCCTTCGACCATAAAAGCCTCTATAGGCCATCGGAGATGTGCATCAAGATTGATACATGCCTCAGCCTTGTTCTTGCGACTTGCTTCAGCTTTGTCAAGAGATTAGGTGGCTATGTTGAGGCGAGGCCCAGTTGTTGTTGACATGTCACTACCCAGACTTGAAACGGCTTCAGGTTGGCCTTCTTCAAATGGTGCCCGTCCCAAGATTGGGGAGCCTTTTGACATGAAATTCTTGGTATGTGATGTGGTCGATGATGAAGCCCATATCCCAAAGGCTAGATTTGCCATAGTTCGCTGAAGATCTTCAATCATGTTCATTAGCTCAGAAGTAGTGGGTTCATTTGTTTGAGATGATTGGGGTTCAAATTCATCCATCATAGACAAGTCTGTGCTTTATGGAATGAACACTTTAGGCTTGGGTAAATGGGCTGGGGTGATGTATATGCTGGGGTTGTAGGTGGATGGCAGTGTATGGATTAGGTTGAGGTATGAGGGTAATGGGTTAGTGGTGGCCTGAGTTCTTTTTGGTGGAACTATGACCTCGTCGTCAATAAGATCCTAAATCTTATGACGGAGGCGGATGCAGCGGTTTGTATCATGATCATGTTGTTAATGATAGGCATAGTATTTAGAGGGGTCATGTCTTGGTGGAAGAGGATTTGGAAGGGAACGGGGTTCTAGAAGCTCTAGGTGCCTTTTTTCTAGTAGTGTCTTCAAGGCTTGAGAGAGATTCATGTAAAGAGGATGGAAATTTCGGGCTTGGGGCCAAGTTGAAGTGGTTGGTAGGCTATTATCAGGAAGAGGGTTTTTGATAGGTATGGTGGCAGTGTTTACTTCTAAGCATTTTGCAGCTGTGCTACCACTGGTAGTAACATTGGAATTGCAAACAACATTCTTCCTCATAAGCTCATTACATTCCACAATGAGCCCTTGACTGATGGCGTCCTTGATTTGAACCCCAATTTCATGGAGGTCCTTAAAGTTGAATATCATTTTCTGCAATATCTCAGCTTGCCTAGTCATATCTTGCTGTAGGGAACCTACTGATTGTTGAATACGAATCAGTAAATCCTCTAGATTTGTCGGAGGCTGAGCCATGATAGGGGTAGATGGTCATGCTCTGAACAAAGGTGATCTAGTTGGTAAATGCCAGGACAGTGGAACCGATGAGCCCTGTCTGGTCCTTCTTTGCCTTGCCACCGGCGAAAGAAACACTAGTTGCCCTTGAACTAAATTTATGATCTGACAAAGCCTATCGTCATGAGTCCAGATTACCTGGGGGGATATTAGAGCCTTTTGGAGTTATGGTTCCAAGACTACCTAGCAAAAGAGAAAACAGGCGACACCTTAGCCCAATTTCACTAGAACAGATACGATCACAGCTGAATGAATGTACGCCTTGCTAATTTCTGTCCCACAAACTAATATCAATTGTACCACTTATATGAAGCACCCCTGTACAGTTTCACTACAAAGCACATACCAGGTAAAGAGAGCCAAAACACCCCTATGAGGGGGGTAGGATTACCCTGTCCTAGCTTTGGCATGATCTAAGGTTTCACTACTTCAATCAAGCAGTTTCACGCAATCCTACATTTGGGTAAGCATCCTGTCCTAAGTTTAGAATAGTCACTATGGCTTTTTATATGTAACTAGGCCAAATGATCAAAAAGGGGGTACCTGAGTAAGATTACCTAATATACCTCTCACACCTAACATCGACAAGTAAAAGGAGGCTCAAACGGTACAGCGGTAGTCCAGATCCAAGGGTTGTGTTTCCAACATGGCAGAGCCCACGACTGGTCAGCCTTTTGGCAAGCTTTTGGGCAAGCCTCCAGCAAACTATCCAGGAATAGCTGATGACAAACTGTAGCTTGACTTTTTGCGCTCCTTTCGGAAGGCGAATAACCCTACAGTTCAGACTCCACTTGGTTTTAAATCTGATTTCATAAATGCAATGTGAAATAGTGAAAACACAAAAAGAGTCCAAATCCGGCAATTGTTTTGAAAAATTGATTTTTGAATCAAATGCCAAAAATGGACTGCTTTGCCAGATTTCAGAGTTGTCACCTAAATATTTTTGAGAAATTTAGGAAACCCGAGACTCGTGCCAAAGGCCATTAGTCCGTCATCACCAAAGTGTCTCGGCTTAGGAACTTAGATACGAGAAGGGAAGGTCATGAATTAAGCACCCCACTCGCCTGATCAAAGATCGGCCTCTACTAATCATGATGTGTTTTTTTTATTTACATTATATGCTCTGGTTCCGGTTTATTAGCTATTTTTACTATGTGATGTGCACACGAGGTATAGATTAATTTGCAAGGTTTGGAACACTTGATTTCATGTTTTGTTTTGAAATTGTTTTGTGAATTTGTCACTTGAAAAAGTGGGCTAAAATGGACATTAATCAAACTATCCCAATTCAAGCAACTAGCCTTCATCCACAGGCATTCAAACAATTATATCATTTAAGCAATTATCCACATGGTATTCATGCTTTGGACAAGGCAACACAAACACTCGATGCAAGATGCTAAAACATAAAAGCTCACCTAGTACTCCGAGCCAAAACAGGTGAAAGACTTAGAAAAATATGCATGTTCCTAACTTATGCAATATGACTAATGCAGTGCACACATTATGTATTTTATAGGCTCGGCTATGAGCATGGCATATGATTTCATTCAAGGCATGTGAGAGAGCACATATTCAAGTAGTGAATTTCAACCATTTGATATTGGGTTAGGATGATGAGCCGAGCCTTAGATGTATGCAAGACAAATCGATGCAAAGCATAAGAATGCTAATGAAACGTGATGTCCTATACTAACCATCGTAAGCAAGTAAGTAAAAGGGAGAAAGGCGTAGGGTTGGAAGATATACAAATTATTACAACATTGCCCTTGTGCAAGAGGGTGCGAATCAAAGTCCAAAAGTCTGAATTAAACTAATTATTACAAAATAGAATGAATAAATAAGTGAGACTAATTAACTAGCTAACTATGCTATTACAACAAGGATAATTACGATAAATAAACTCGCTACTTAAACAAATTAACTACAACGATTACAGAGGGACAATAATAATAATTACAACATTAATGATTAATGAGACTAATTACAATAAACAATATTAAATAAATTAACTACAATGATGATCATGATGTAAGCGAAGATGTGCAAGGGTTGCATGCATGCACATGCACAGTGTTCAAGAATAGCTATGTCTTCCCCAGGCTTGCTCTGTTTCACCTCAGCCACTGCCCTCTATTTTTTGCAAAAATACATTGCTGACCAAACATTAAGGACCGGCCGGCCCTCAATGAAGCCCGGGCAAGCCTAAAGAAGGCCGTCCGTGCCTCAATTTTATGAAAAACTCTATTTTGTGTATTTAAATGAAAACAATGAAGATAGAGTTGTTCAAGCTCTGTTTGTCCCTTCGTTCCTTCTCTGTCATGGGAGAGCCTCGAGAGAAGGTTAGAATTGTTTCCAAAACCATCAATTAGCAAAAGTTGATTGCTTGATGATTTTGGATACAATTTTGGACAAAAATCAATTAATGCAAGGAATATGACCACTCCTCGTTCTTTATCATGGAATGAACTCAAAAAAAGGAAGTAGAGACGCTTCAAGGATCATCAAAATGCCATGAATTAGCGTATGGACACTCTTGACTCGATAAACTTGGCATATTGTTTGGCCAAGCCCAAGCAATAAGACTCATTTTCTTTATGTGTGTTGGTTGCTTTTAAACCAATTCTCTTAGTCATTTCAATTCTTTAGTCCATTTGTCCGAAGTGATGATTAAGTCCTATAAAAGGAGAGAAGCGTCAAATGGGAAGTAATTCTCAACATGAAAGAGAGATTATGCCGTTGACAATGAATCTCCATAGAGATTAAGCCATTAAGCGTGAATCTCTAGTTCATGTGTTGAATAACCATCAACCGATTGAAACAACTCTCAAATGAAAGAAAGGAATGGCAAGTTGATTCTTAAAATGAGGTTATTAACACGAGAGTTAGACAAAGAAAGGCTAAGAACAACATAATATAAGCTATGTAAAAAGACCAATGCTACAACAAAGAAACTAATCAAAGCTTGAATCAATTAAATAGATTAGGACAACCCTAAAACAGTCTTTAATAAGCCAAAATAGTGGCTAAAAATGTAAGAAAATAACTCAAAAAGCTAAACAAAAAGTAAAGACAATAAAGCTATGTAAGCAAAAACAAGGAGGGGTGGCCAACCCCTCCAATTTCAAGACTTCAAACCATGTTTTTTGGCCTTAGTTCAACTCTAAAAATCAGTTCAAAAATCAAAGGAAAAGAGTGAAAAGGAACCAAGGGTTGAGCTATGAAGATAGGTACAAGTAAGGGTGTTAACCTTACCACCTTTGGTAGCTTATTCAAACCCAAGTTCCAACACTTAAAATGGATGCAAAATAGCCCAAGAATTCAAGAAATAGATAGAAATGAAGTAAGCAAAAGGAAGAACAAGTGTTGCAAGCTTATACCTCTCAAAATAGAGTAAGCTTTGGTTGATGATCAAACTCACTCTTGACACACTCTCAAACTTGAATTATGCTTCTCAAGGGTCAACCAAGGTTCTAAGATAATGAGTCAAGGTTGTGTATGGTGTATATAGATGATACAAGGAACGTAGGTTAATTCAAAGATAGCTTGCAATGGAAGAAGGAGGAAGGAGGAAGAAGGATCTCTCTCTATGTGTATAGGTTTTCTCTCAATTGTTCAACCCTCAAAATAGAGGTGTATGGTCGTATTTATAGAATTTGAGCAAGAAACATCATAAATATCTTCATAAATGGACAGCTAGTGGCCTCCTACCCAAAACAATGTTTCTCGCTACCAAGGCCCGGCCGGCCCTCAATGAGGCATGGTCGGGCTTTAATGCATTCCCCTATTTTTCTATTTCAGCCTCAGCAAAGGTTGGCACAAGGTGTACAAATGAATTTCTTGGGTATGACCAGTGGGAATATGGAAGGTTTGGGGTTGTTTCGAAGCTTAAACAAGGTTTCTTTGTTGAGACCTCGAACCACGCACAATACCACTTTCATCATCGAGTATACCAAGCAAAGCGCCCTCGAAGTCATAAAGTGACATGAGTGAATGTCAAAGCCCAGAGATGACCCATTTGACAAGGCCGCAAGGTTTGGGCAAGAAATCAAGACATAAATGCGAAGATTGAACTTAGGGCAAAATGCAAAAATGAAACGCAACAAATAACTTATGATCATGCAATGAAGCAATGCAATGAAACAATATGTAAATGAAGCAATGAAACAACGCAACCCTCTAGACAAGAATGCAGTGTTTGAATGACATTACAAAACAAAGCAAAATAAACCTCACCGTGTTTCACATGGAAAGAAGTGAATAAACAAGCACGCCTTGTGTGAAAAACACAAATAAAGCACAGACCAATTTACATCTCATGTAGAAAGGATGTAAGAAAATGCAGACCTAACTATGCCTCGCGTAGAAAGGGGAAAGGGCGACGTAACCATCGAGCGCACCCGAGGTCTCAACCGAGATCTTAACGCGTTGCACATGATAGGAAGAAGGGCGGTGTGAACAAACAAGCACACCTGATGTTTTTAACCAAGGTAAACAATCCTAATGTGTCACATGCAAGAGGAGGAAAGATGGTGTGAACACTGGGTGCACTCGACGTTTTTAAAAGAAGGTACAATCCTAACACGTCACATGCGAGAGGAGGAAATGTGGTGTGAACAAACAGGTGCACCCAATGTTTTTAATCGAAGGTACAATCCTAACGCTTCACACGCGAGAAGAGGAAATGTGGTGTGAACACTTGGCGCACTCGATGTTTTTAACCGAAGGTACAATCCTAACGTGTCACACACGATAGGAGGAAAGGTGGTGTGAACACCGGGTGCACCCGATGTTTTTAACCGAAGGTACAATCCTAATGCATCACATGCGAGAGGAGGAAAGGTGGTATGAACACCAGGCACACCCGATGTTTTTAACCAAAGGTACAATCCTAATGCGTCACACGTGAGAGGAGGAAAGGTGGTGTGAACAAACACGTGCACCTAATGTTTTTAACCGGGGTACAATCCTAACGCATCACACGCGAGAGGAGAAAAGGTGGTGTGAACAAATAGGAGCACCTGATGTTTTTAACCGGGGTAAAATCCTAACGCATTGCACGCAAGAGGAGGAAAGGTGTTGTGAACACTGGGCGCACCAAATGTTTTTAACCGAAGGTACAATCCTAACGCGTCACATGCGAGAGGAGGAAAGGTGGTGTGAACATCGGGCACACCCGATGTTTTTAACTGAAGATACAATCCTAAGGCGTTACACGCGAGAGGAGGAAATGTGATGTGAACAAATTGCATAAGTAGGAATTAGAAACAAACATGGATTCTACACAGAGTGGCGTAAAATCAAAATAATCAAAGTGGTGTAGTAAAGTGGAAACCAATTTACCCAAGTGTTAAAACAATGAACACAACGCACCATGTTTCAATTAGGTTGTGAAATGGATGATGATTTTACTGTGGCATGAATGATTTTATCTGGAACTCCTCTGAATGAACCGTATATACAATATCGTTTGTTTACGATATAACAGAACAAACAATTTGGGATAAATAATTTATAAACTAACAGAACAATTTAAATAAATTTAAAGAAATCAAAACGACGACTTAAACTATGAGTTAAACAAGCAAATTATGAATCAAAGCATGCATTCGTACAATAAATTCAACTGAACAAAAATTCTTGCTTTTCTTTCCCACTCTTTTCATATTTTCCTTTCCTTTTTTTACTTTTGCTTGCCTTTTTTCGGTTTCTTTCCCTCTTGTTTTTGCTCTTTTATTTATTTCTTTTCTGCTTTTCTTTGCTTTTTCTTCTCCTCTTTTTTGTTTGTTTTTCTCTCTTTGCTTTTTCCCTTTTTTTTTTTTAATTAACTCTCATTTTTTGGTTTTTTTTTTCCCCTTTTGAAACCCTATAAATAACAAAAAAGAAGAGAGGGAGAGGAAAAGAACAAAACAGAACTGTGTTGACATTGGAAGCACGATCGGGCATTGCGACAGTCGGCCGGGCCTCGATAGTGGCAGGGGTAGTTTTGGCCTTTCCTCGCGATTTGCTTGTTTAAAACAAACCGAAACCCCATTTCCTCACACCTTTTCATCCGAAATCACTTCCTCCCTCTCTCTAGCTATCCTTTCTCTCTAGATTTCCTCTTTTCCTTGCAATATCCAACAACCCTCACCACTTTTTCTTCGAAACTCTTCCTCTCCTCTACATTTTGAACTGATTGGATTTTGATTCAGTGAAGTTTTTAGGTTTCTCATTGTTTTTGCCTTGTTTCTCACAGATTTTCTTGGTTTTTGGTGTACTCACTCTTGTGTTTTCACTTTCCCCTCTATTTTCTCTCTCCTAGGGTTTAGCCCCCTAAATTTTCTTGCTTTCTCTTCATTTCTAACACTCTCCTCCATGGCTAGTGACGAAGTTCCCATTTCGGACCCCGTTATTGGTATTGGGGCTGCCTTAGGCACAGACATGGAGGCCAATGATCCTCTCCCGTTGCCTCCCCTCGTTGATAGGCCATTCGACGCAGCCACATACCTACCACGTACACATGCTCCACCTCCAGGTGGCATTTTGAGATTCGAAGGCCTTATCCCTGGGATAGAGGAGGATATCTTGTTGCGAGAGCCCACGGAGCACTTGTCTACCGATGCCTCCATGGTAAGCAACTTCCCTTTATTTTGATGCATTGTTGAATCTCGCAAATAGACCACTAGTTAAATGCCATATATTTCCCATTTGCAGGTGATAGCCAGGAGGATTGGCGGCTACAGATCCATATCCAGCCCTTGCCGCTGGTATGAGAAACTGCCTACGAAGGTCCACGCATTAGTTGATGTAGCTGGCTTTGCGTCCTTCTGCTCAGGGCTTATATAGATGAAGGTCGAGTCATTGTTATACGAGGCCCTGGTCGAGAGATGGTGGGACACCACAGACTCATTCCACTTCTCATCGATCGGAGAGCTGACTCTGACCCCCTACGACTTTGCGATGCTCATCGGCTTGCTGGTTGGAGTTGGCGGCCTGATCCCATGTGATCCTGACATGATGTAGTGGAGAGCTGCATGGCGTCAGCTTCATGGAGCGATCCCAGACATCACCAGTCATGAGATGGTGCGGTACAACTAGTTCTTCGAGTATTTCTCTGACTTTCAGCCCAGCACTCCAGATAAGGTCGCTTAGTACACCCGCAGCTTCCTTATTTATCTCCTCGGTACTACCCTGTTTGCGAACAGGGAAAATACTGTGGGGTTATATCTTCTAGGGGCACTGGTGCACCTCCTCCAGGTGGTAGAGTATGATTGGGGTGGCACTGGCCTGGACACTTTATACTGCTACATGAGCTCCGTCTCCCGCCGGAAGGCGGATTCACTCGGCGGCTACTGGAGGGTTTGGGAGGTATGCCTCAAGTAGTAGATGACTTTCTCGACCTTGGCTTCCGACTCCTTAGAACATACTGTGGACTCGCCTTTTTCGCGCCCCCCTTTAGGAAGGTTTGAAAAGAAAGCCTCACAATTCGGACTCCCACGGTTCTAAATCTAGTCTCACAAGTGCAATGTGAAACTGATAAACACCAAAAAGTCCAAATCCGACAAATTTTTTTAGAAAATTGATTTTAAATCAAATAATGCCAAAATTGGACTGTTTTGCCAGATACAGAGTTGCCACCTAAATATTTTATTTTGGAGCAATTTAGGAAATCCTGACTCGTGCCAAAGGCCACGTGTCCGTCATCACCAAAGTTGCCTCAGCTTGGGAACTTAGGTACGAAGGGTGAAGGTCATGAATTGAGCACCCCCGCTCGCCCGATCAAAGATTGGCCTCTACTAATCATGATATGAGTTTTTATAAACCTTATGTGCTCTTATTCCGGTTATTAGACTAGTTTGCTCAAGTTGGAACAATTCAACTCATGTTTGTTTTTGAAAATGGTTTGAATTTGCCACCTCAAGTGGGCTTAAAGATGCGAATTTGTCACCAAACATAGTGGGCTTAAAACATGATTTGCTACTTAACAAAGTGGGCTTAAAACGCATATTTGTTGAACTGTTCCAATTCAAACAACAAGCCTTCATCCACAGGCATTCATGCAGTTTAGCATTTAAGCACATAGCCTCATGGCAAGCATGCTAATCATGGCAACATGGCAATCACACTCATGCAAGTATGCTAAAGTGTAAAAGCTTACCGGGTACTCCAAGCCAAAACAAAAACTAGTTAGAAAGATGCATGATCCTAACTATACAAGATGCCTAATGCAACGCATGTGATAATGTAATTAACAGGTTCGGCTACTAATATGGCATATGAATCGTTTTGAACATGTGATTTAAACACGTATTCAAAGAAGATATTGAAATAACAATGCAGTTTGAATGATGCGCCGAGCCTCAGTGTATGCAAGACAAATGAATGGATGCAATCATGCAAGCATAAGGTACGCTAATTGAAAATGTCCCTAATCTAACCATCAAAAGCAATTAAATAAAAGGGAGAAAGACGTGGGGTTGGAAGACATACACACACACGCATACTTATTACAACATTACGCCCTCGCGAAGGAGGGTCCGAATTAATAAGAGCTAACCAACTAGCTATGCTAATTAAGCTAACTAATTATTACAAAACTGAAACTAATTAACTATTCTAGTTAACTAATTATTACAAACCAAAATCGAATAACTAGTTAAACTAAGTAATTATTTACAACTCTTAATTAGCTACAACTAATTAATTACAACACATGCTTGATCTAACACTAATTGAACTAATTAGCTAATCCCGGGAAACGAGGAATGCATGCATGCTCGAAAAAGCCACTGCCTTGCTATTGCGAGCCTCTGTTTGCACATATGATCACTAAAAATTGTGCCAACTTCCAGAACACCTCTATTCCACCTCAGGAACACACTGTACAAAAATCACTGATGGCCGGCAAGGGGGTCAAGGGGCCGGTGGGCTACCAATGGTGGCCGGTCGGCTTCCATTGGTGGTGGCTGTCGGCCACTGATGAGCTAAACTTCCTTGCTGTAACAGAGAGCAAAACAAAGCAAAACAATGTATTTCTCAAGGGTAGTTTGTACTGTTTACCCTCCTTATCATCACACAAGCTCAAAAAAGAGAAACTCTTGGCCCTCAAACCATCAATCAAGCAATTTCCATGCATGATGGGTAAGGGACCAAGTTTGTACAAGTTTAATAAATACACAAACAAGACCAAAATGACCACCACCCTATCATGCATGATCAAGGGCAATGGTGACCAAGGAAAGTGGCACATTTTATCACTTTTGAGTATGAAATGTCCCATTTTCCTTATGTTCGAATTAATGTCCTCTTCGAACACATGCAATACAACATGAAAGATGCTTATTTTACCTCTTCTACTTGTCCAATTTTGTTTACTCATTTTAATTACCAAAGCCATTCTTTAATTGATTTGTCCATTAGTGAGTGTCCTCTAATGGAAAGATGACTCAAACAACAAGTTTCTTTTGGCATGAAAGAGGCATTACACTGTTAGTAATGAACCCCCTAAGGGCTTAAACCATTAGGTGCAACACCTCCATTTCATACTTAGGCAAACAAGTGGTTTGAAACCACTTTCAAAGCAAACAAAAGAGTGAAGAATGGAGGGAGATTACAGAGATTATAGTGCTAAAATGAAGTGCAAAACAACACTAAAACATGCTATTAACTCAAAACAATGATGATTAAAGCATTAAAACATCAAGCTAGTGAAGGAAATTACACTACAACTAAGCAATACAAGACTCAAATGAATTAACTAGTCCAAAACAGAGCCAAAACTGGTCAAAATAGAGCTTAAAACATGCTGGACTTAAGCCACAAAAAGCTAAAATAATAAGCTAACATGTGAGGCTAATTAGGCATGCAAACAAGACACAAGGAGGGGAGGCTAACCCCTCTAATTTTGGACTTCAAAACAAGGTTTTTACCACTGAAAAACCTCTAAAATTCAGTGGTTAAAAGGCACAAAAAAAGTTGGTTTAAAAGTGATGAAAAATGGTACAAAAGCTTAACAACAAAGGAGCAAGAAGGGTGGACCACCCCCTAACTCAAAGTGACCTCAAACCAACACTTTTAAGTCACAAAAACAGAGGTTTTGACAGTTTAAAATCAGCCCAAAAGCAGTTGAAATAGATGGCAAAACCAAGATACAAAACAAGTATAAATAAGGTAAGTGCTATTCCTTTGAAGCAAAGCACAAAATAGCCAATAATCCAAGCTCAAACCACCTTCTAGAGCTCAAACAAGACTCCAAGTAATCTCAGCCCAAAGGTGAGAGTATTTGGTTAAGGGTTGGTATGCAAAAGCTAAGGACTTGTGAGCAAATGTGTACAAAATATCAAAAGAGAGAGAGAGAGAGAAAGCTAGAGAGAGAGAGAGATATTTTTGCTCTAATTTTTCTAACCCTCCAAACTGGGGGAGGAACCCCCCTATTTATAGAAAAACACCCCTTGAGCTTAGAAACATCTCACTATACACGTGTATGGAGATGCAGCTCAGTGTGCAATAGCTGGCACAACTGTCAATAAGTATTTGGAGAAAGGCACTGGTGGTCGACCGGCCACACCTATAGCCGGCAAAAACATCCCATGGCCGACAGCCTTAGGTGGTGGCTGACAGGTCACCAAGAGGTCCAGACACCAAGTTTTGGTCCAAAACAATGCACATAAAGAATAAGCTTTAAAGGCTCAAAGATAGGGCATTCTACCGAGGACTTCGGGCACTCAAAACGAACACAAAAATACACAATCATCGAGTGCACAAGCGATGACGTCGAAGTCTTGAGGACGATCAAAAATGGGGTGTCTACAGTTGCCCCTCTTTGACAAAACTCGGAAGTCATGAAATGGCAGGAGTGAATGTTAAAGTCTAGAGACAACCCATTTTTGACAAGGCCAAAGACTTGGACAAACAAACAAGCAAGACAAAGAACGGTTGTGCTCGTAGGCTGCCTACGTATCCCTTTGCAAGGAATTAAACCAGCGTAGTTCAGGGGTAGGATACAAAGTGATACACAATGTAACAAAACAATGTAAATGATATACAATGCAAGGAAACAATGCAAATGATATACAATGTAATTGAATCATCAAACCACATGTAGTGCAAAACCACACAAATACCATAAAGGGATAGAGATGCAACATCAAGCTACATTTAACACAGAAAAGGTGTTGGAACCCTCAAACCACAATTCCTGTGGATTCTGCAGGTACTGCTTGACCTGTTCAAAAGCAAACTGATAGCGATCGTCCCATTGGAACTTTTTTCCTTTCTTCAGGAGACCAAATAGTGGTTCACAAGTCAAGGTTAGTTTTGAAATAAACCGTCTTATGAATTGCACTTTTCCCAGAAAGCCGTGCACCTCCTTGTCAGTCCTTAGTGGTGGCATTTCTAAGATGGTCTTGATTTTGGAGGGATCTACCTCAATTCCTCTCTGTATGATTAAGAATCCCAGCATTTTCCCTATTGTTACACCGAAAGTGCATTTTTATGGGTTCAACCTCAATCTATGCTCTCTGATCCGCTGAAAGAATTTCTCCAAGGCGGTGTAGTGGCCCTCTCAATCTTTGGACTTGATAATCATATCCTCTACGTACACCTCAACCTCTTTGTGGATTATGTCGTGCAGAATGATAGTTGTAGCCCTTTGATAAGTTGCCCCAGCATTCTTCAACCCAAACGGCATGACTCGGCAGTAATAGGTGCCCCATGGAGTAGTGAAAACAATCTTCTCCCTATCCTCGGGTGCCATCAGAATCTGGTTATACCTGGAAAACCCATCCATAAATGAGAGCAATACATGGCATGTGGTGAAGTCAACTAACTCATCAATATGCGGTAGTGGAAAATCATCCTTCAAACTAGCCTTATTCAGATCCCTGAAGTCGACACAGATTTTGATTTTGCCATCCTTCTTTGGGACTGGAACAATATTGGCCAACCACGTCGGATACTCAGATACAAGCAAGAACCCTGCCTCAATCTGTTTGGTAACTTCTTCCTTAATCTTCAAAGCCCAATCTGGGCAAATTCTACACAGCTTTGCTTAACTGGCCAGGCCTTAGGGTCAAAAGGGATCTGGTGATGTACAATCTTAGGATCGATTCTAGGTATGTCTTCATAGGACCATGCGAAAACATCTTTGAAATTTTTTAATAAAGCGAATAAATGCTCGCGTTCCTCCAAAGACAGCGTGGACCTAATTTGGACCAAGCGAGGATCTTCCTCAATGCCCACGTTAATTGATACGATTTCATCTGTACAGGGCTTAACACGCCTCTTCTCCTCATGATCAACTAAAATTTTCAAAACCCGAGGAATTTCTCTCTCTTCGTTTATGTCAAAATTTTGAAAATTAAGATCAGTGCAACAAACCAAAGGCACAGAGAAGTAGGCAACATTCACGGCATTCCCGTTCAAAAAGTTTGGATCTTTGGTTATAGTGGACTCAAACAAAAAGAAAAAGAGGACCGGGACAGGACTTTGGCATCCGGGTTACCACTCCCAAAAGTACCAAACTCAGAGGAACTCGAATCTGACTTCGACTCCACAGACTCAATGGAATCAGATTTGAACTTACTACCCGATTCAGAACTGCTGACGGTGCCTTTCTCAAACTTCTAGACCAGGCGTAGAGCCTCAGACGTATCCACGAGAAGATTGGAGAAATCCGCTGCTGGGGTATCCTTGATCGTTGAGATAGTAAAACTATCCCCCAAGTTAGTAGTCTCAGCTCTAGCAGTAGAACTTGTCAGTAAGTCAGCTAGTGCCTTTCCTAACAGCTCCTCCTCTTCGATATCCAGGTTTGCAGTCCTTTCTTGATCCGTACCAGTGCTTAGGTGTGCTTGTTCATCCTCCTCTTCTAGTAGCTGGTGTCCAACAAAGATTTCGAACCCCGGATACCTTGTTTTGTTGCCCAATCATACCAGGGCTCTGGGAATCCACAAAAGGGAAAGTCTTCCCCTTGGAGGACAACGCGTCCGTTTAAGGTTCCCTGTATTGGTTTGTGGACTAACTCATATTGCTTCTCAGTCATCTTTGCCTTTAGCCTTTCTCTCAGCTTCTGCCTTTTTCTCTACTAATCTAGAACAGAAGGTTTGTATCCCAGCCCAAAAGCGTGAGGATTATGACTGATCTCCTTAACAATAGTACCACTTTGCCTGCCACTTCGGCCTAGACCCGATTCGGGTATATGCCCCTGTTTGTTCATCATGTATATGGATTGCGCACTCATATAATCTCCATCGTCCTTTGCCATGATGGTTTGGACCAACCGGGTTTCTGCCAGAGAGAAGCCAGAAAGGAATACGCCTTCTTCCCCATGTATGATTTCCAATAGTGGTGCAGTGGTTCCCTAGGGAGGATGGATCACAGAGTTACCGTACACAGTGGCAATCCAGCATTTGAAGGAGTACTTCACTAACTGATGGACTGGTAATGATACAGCCTTCATCTGATGTAGCCAGGGCCTTCTCAGTAGTAGGTTGAATGTGGCCAGAATATCCATGACATGGAATTGCACCTCATGTTTGGACTGGTCGATTAGGGTATTGCTCTTGAACATTCCCATGACATCTCGATTGGTATTGTTGTAAGCCTGGACAGCTTGGGCCGTGGGTTTAAAGTCAATCGGCCTCAAACCGATGGTATAGGTAGTTCTGACTAGGCACACATTGATCGCTGATCCGGTATCTACTAACACCACCGAAATCCATTTGTTCCGACTTTCCAAGGTTACATACAAAGGCCTGTTGTGGTTGACGCCCTCAGGAGGCAATTCTTCATCCGTACAGGATATCATTGGCATAACGTCCCCAGAGGTGGCCAACGACACCAATTGGTCAGAGGTGGTGTCAATGGGCATTTTGGTTCGATTCATTGCTTCGAGCAGGGCTTGCCTATGCTCCCGAGACGCCATTATCAATCCTAGATGGATATGTTGGCCTGAATCTTCTTTAGTTGTTTTAAGACTAGGTTTTCCTCAACATCCTTCTTCTTTGCCTTCTCAACCTCCTTTCCAGAGGTTTCTGGCCGGTTTACCGCTACGAGTTTGAAGTACCGACTGCTCTGGGTTAGGTGATTGATCTCATCGGTATACCAAGTGTCATTTGGGGTATCAACTTTCCAACCCTCATCAGTGTACACATGACTGTAGCTCGACTTTTTTGCGTCCCCTTTCAGAAACTCGAAAGAAGCCTTATAGTTCGGACTCCTGCGGTTCTGAATCTAATTTCACAAGTGCAATGTAAAATTGATAAACACCAAAGAGTCCAAATCTGACAAATCGTTTGGAAAATTGATTTTTGACTAAAAAATGCCAAAATTGGACTGCTTTACCAGATACAGAGTCGCCACCTAAATATTTTATTTTGGGGAAATTTAGGAAACCCATGACTCGTGCCAAAGGCCACATGTCCGTCATCACCAAAGTTGCCTCGGCTCGGGAACTTAGGTATGAGAGGGGAAGGTCATGAATTGAGCACCCCCGCTCGCCTGATCAAAGATCAGCCTCTACTAATCATGATATGATTTTTATCAACATTATGTGCTTTTGTTCCAGTTGTTATGCTAGCTTTACTATGTGATGTGCACAAGCAAATATAGAGTAGTTTTCTCGAGTTGGAACAATTCAATTTTATGTTTGTTTACGAAAAGGGTTTGATTTTTCCACCTCAAGTGGGCTTAAAGTTTGCGAATTTGCCACTCAACAAAGTAGGGTTAAAGCTGTGAATTTGCCACTAGACATAGTGGGCTTAAACATACATTCGTTGAATTATTCCAATTCAAGCAACAGGCCTTCATCCATAGGCATTCAAACAATTATAGCAATTAAGCAGTTAGCCTCATGGCAAACATGCTAGGCATGGCAATCACGCTAGACATGGCAATCACTTACACTCATGCTAGTATGCAAAACCACTAAAAACTCACCTAGTACTCCAAGCTAAGATAAAACACAAGAGTTAGAAAAAATATGCATGATTCTTAACTATTCAAGATGATTAGTGCAACACATGCAATAATGCAGTTTAATCGGCTCGGCTACTAATGTGACATATGAATTAATTCAAGACATGTGGTTAAACACGTATTCAACGAAGTAATTGAAATGTCAATGTAGTTTGAATGATGCGCCAAGCCTCAGTGCATGCAAGACAAGATGAATGGATGCAAGCATAAAACATTAGGTATGCTAATTGAAACATGTCCCTAATCTAACCATCAAAAGCGAATAAATAAAAGGGAGAAAGACGTGGGATTGGAAGACATACACATTATTACATTACACTCTCATGAAGGAGAGTCCGAATGAATAACTAAACTAAGCTAATCTAAGCTATGCTAATTAATCTAATTAGGCTAATTAAGCTAGATATTACAAAACCAAATAAATAGCTTAACTAATTAACTAATTATTGCAACAATTAAATTAATTAACTATTCTAGTTAACTAAAAATAATTACAACACAAATTCAAGTAAGCTACGTAATTAAAGTCTCTAACTACCCTGCCACTACTCCGCCTCGGGGAATGGAAGATGTGCATGTGCATGCGCATGCTCGGATATCACCCGAAAAGACCCCCGTTTTCTCTCAAAAGCCTCTGTTTGCAGAGTCGAACATTTTTTGGAATCATTCTGATCCCCCTTATCAATTCTCTGCTGATATTTGCATCAGTGGCCAGCCGGTCACTAGCAAAGCCTGCCGGCCAGGTGCCGGCCATGGAAGTGGCATGCCGACCATCTATGGTGCTCTGCTGGCCACCTGCCAGCCGTGGATAGTGGTTTGCCGGCCACTGATGCACTGGTTCATCATGCTACAATAGAAGACAAACAGAGTAAAGAAAGGGTATTTCTAAGGATTGTCTGCATAATTCACCTCACCTTTTCATGAACAAATCCAATGAGTTGTGAACTTAAGCCACAAACCACCAATCCAAGCAATTTCATTGCATGATGGCTTGTGATTCAAGATGTGCAAGTTCAATAAATGCAAAACAAGAAACACAAGAACCATCACCTTATCATGCATGATCAAGGACAATGGAGACCTAGGAAAGTTGACACATTTCATCACTTTGAGTATGAAATGTCCCAATTTTCCTTGTGTTCAATTAACGTCCGATTGAACACACAACACACAAGTTATTATCTTGCTCATTTTTAGTCCCAAGTTGTTAGTTACTCATTTTAACTTACCAACCATCCTTTAATCAATTTAAGACCAAAGGTGAATTAAAGTCCTCTAATAGAACGAGGGCTTAAAACACAAGTTGCTTTAAGTATGAAAGAAGTATCATTCTGTTGGTAATGAACATCCTAAGGGATTAAACCATTAAGTATGAAACCTCAATTTCACACTTAGGCAAACAAATGACTTGAAACCACTTTCAAAGAAAAATGAAAAGCCAAGAAAAGAGAGAGGTTGCAGAGATGATTAGTGCTGAAATTAAATATGAAAAACACTAAAAACATGCAATCAACTCAAACAAGTGATGTCTAATGGCCTAAAACACCAAACTTGTGATGACTATTACACTACAAGCATGCAAAACAAAGCACAAATGCAACTAACAGCCCAAAACAGTGCTAAAATAGGTTTGAAACAGCCCTAAAACATGTTGGAATTAAGCTAACAAAAGCTAGAAAAATAAGCTAAAATGTGGAGCATGTTAAGCTAGTAAACAAAACATAAGGAGGGGAGGCTAACCCTTTGAATTTTGGACTTCAAAAAGTGTTTTTAGCCACTGAAATAACTCTGAAATTCAATGTTTAAAAGCTCAAAAATAGATAGTAAAAGGGTAGGAAACACAAGGGCAAAGGCCTCCAAAACAAGGTACAAAGAAGGGTGAACCACCCCTCAACCTTTAATGGCCTTAAAACCCAAGTTTCAGCCCAAAAATGAAAAGTTTTTACAGTCCAAAAACAGCCCAAAAACAGTTCAAAAATGTGCTAGAATGAAGACAAAAAAACATGGAGCAATTCAAGCAAGCAAACAAGCTAAAGAAGGGGTGGCTAACCCCTCCATTTTTGGGACTTCAAAACCACTTTTTTAACCTCTAAAAACCTCTTAAAATTAGTGGTAAAAAGCTTTAAAAAAGTTGATGAAAGAATGGGAAACACAAGTGAAAAAGCATAGAGAATAAGGTTCAAAGAAGGGTGATTAACCCCTCTACCTTTAATAGCCTTAAACCATAAGCTTCACCCCATAAAAACAGGTTTTAAAGAGCTTAAAAATAGCAAGAAAACATGGAAAACAAGTGTTGTAGAGATGGTGCAAAAGCAAGAGAAGTATACCTCTTGGAGGGGAATGAACCCTTAAGTCACAACCAACCAATTTCACACTCTCAAGTGCTTCAAGAGCTCAAATCCAAGCTTAAATCACCTCAGCAAGAAGCTCTCTAGGTTTGGTTTAGAGTGTTTGGGCATAGGCTATACAAGTTACAAAAGAGAGAGAATTGTAGAGAGAGAGGATATTTTCCAAAATATTTCTTCACTCCTAATGTTTTCTAACCTTGAAATATGAGAGTGAGGTCCTCTGTATATAGAAATATATGAGCTTTGGTCGAAAATATCTAAAAATGGACAGCTGGAGGAAAAATATTTGGTTTTTACAATGATGGCCGGCAAGCTTGCAGTGGTGGCCGGGCGGCCATCGCTGATGGCCGGCAGGCAAAAAATGGTGGTTTGTCGGCCACAAATGGTGGCTGCCGGCCACCTGTCGGCCATGCCTCCAGGCCCGACTTCAAATGGGCATATTTCCTTCATCCGGACTCAGTTTTAGGTCATTCTTAAGTCTAAATTGAAGTTGCGGAAGTCTAGTTTCCAATGGTGGCAGTCTCACATCTAAATTCTAAGTATGGAAAGAGATATGCCTATTTTAGTGAAGGTTACTCAATTCTCTCACAACGGTTCATGCCTAACTTCTTCCCCAACCAGGTTTCTTCCCTTCCCTCCTATTTTCTTTAACTCCAAACCTCTAAATAAGAGGTTTAAAAAGATTTTTCAAAGAGTTCACCTCTCTTCCATTTATTTTAATTTTTTCCTTGTCTGATTTACCAAAAAGTGCAACTTTTAACGAAATGCGAGCCTCAGAACGTCGTAGAAACTTTTTGAAAAATATTTTGAAAGAGAGGGTTTTAAGGTCTTAAAAAAAGTTTTGGTCAAAATAGTTTTAGTCCAAAATGGGGTGTAAGGTTGGGATTTAGAGCTCTCCTTGTTGATGAAATCGAACATTTGTACAACACAACTTTCATCATCGAGTGATCAATCAGTGGTGCCCAAGTCTTAAGGGCGGTAAAAAATGGGGTGCTTACAATGACTTAGGTCACTGTCTTTCCACCACTCTCCCGAAGTCATGACCGTACTGGCATCGGGTTCTATTCGGAACATATTAACATCAGGCGCCCTATCATCATACCATTCTTCTTCTACCACAGCTCGGGTTTCAACATCCCGGTACTTTATGAGTTTCCTCAACATCCTCTTTCGGTCATTGGGATCCCATTCGACTTTTCTGGTTATCTAGGCATCACCCACCATTGTTTCAGGTTCTTCTTTCCATTTTCCTTTGCCTTGTTCTAGAGCTATCTTCGCTTGGATCTCCTCTATCCTTTCCTTTTGAAATTGTTCTAGTGCCTATTCCTTCTCAGTAAGAGGTACAACCCCAGCCTTACCTTTAACATCAATTTCCTCTTCTGTCCTAGTCTCTCCTGTTTGTTCCTCCACATCTAAATCTTCCTCACTCAACCATCCATTACTTGTTTCTGGCTGGCTCGGATCCCACCATCCCATATGTACATAGCTTGTATCTTTTTCCTCAAAGAAGTAAAGATCCTCCAGATCTTCTTCCAATTCGGCTAGATCCTCTTCTAGGTTTGCTAAGTCATTTAGGCCTTGCTCAGGCCACTCATTCTGATTCTACACCATTTGGTCTTCGCCTATAGCATTGATGCTGAGAAAGTCCAACAGTATGACCACTGGCTTCAACTAATCAATGGCAACAATATATATACTGGGATCGTACTCCTCTACAAGCGAGACTCCCTGCTCTATGACACGGGTATCAGACAACCCTGTCTCCAGTGCATTCTTTTCTTTCTCCGTTTCTACTGCCACGGGCTTGGGTTGAGTTTGTGGTGTTAGATCCATCATGCACATA
Organism: Camellia japonica; assembly: GCA_030407325.1. Lineage (NCBI taxonomy): Eukaryota > Viridiplantae > Streptophyta > Magnoliopsida > Ericales > Theaceae > Camellia > Camellia japonica. The sequence continues at coordinate 127,935,435 of JAPPVO010000019.1, read as the reverse complement.
TCTGTGCCTTCTAGAATGACCACCTCCAGTTTTGGTAGGTAGGATGAGGTAATGTATGTGCTAGGGTTGAAGGTGGGCGGTAGTGTATAGACGTGGTTAATATTTTTGGGTTGGGGGACTTGGTTATGTACAGGAAGTGGGTTGGTTGTTACGTTGGGTTTGAGAGGTGGGGCAATGATTTTGTTGTCAATGAGATCCTGGATCTCATGACATAGACAGTAGCACATGTCCGTGAAATGGCCATGCTGTTGGTGGAAGATACACTACTAGGTAGGGTCATGTTGGGTTGGCAATGGGTCTGGAAGTGGGCGAGGATCAAGAGGCTTGAGATGCCTTTTTTGCATTAATAGCTTGAGGGCGTGGGTTGGTCTCATATGGAGGGTAGTAAAAATTCTTCGATTTTGGGGTGGACTGGTACTTTGTGAAGGTTGTGAGGTTGTAGTAGTAGCAAAGGGATCGACCATCTTGGCCATTGTGATGACATTGCGAACATCTGCAGGCTGCAGAATAGTGCTATTGCTAGCATTGGTATTCCGGGAGAATGGCCTTCTTACAAGTTCACTTGTTCTGTGGATGATACCCTTTTTGAATGCACTCTCGATCTGGACCCCCAATTCATGTAAGGAAGAAAATGTGGACAACGGTGCCACTATCATCCTCTGCAGCATGTATGGCTCAAGGTTCTGGACCACCAGTTGGACTTGTTCTCTCTCGGCAGGCCTATTTGTCATTCAAGTTGCCTTGGCTCTCCTCCGGGCCACAAAATCGATGAATGATTCTTTGGGGTTCTAGGTAGTAGCCTCCAGCTCACTAATGGTTACCTTTATCTGGGTGTTATATGAGTACTGATTGATAAACGCCTCAGATAGCTCCTCCCAATTTGGTTTTGTAGAGTCCTCCAACTTAGCGTACCATATGGCCGCCACATCAGATAAGGTTCTCCCAAACAATGAAAGCTTCTGTGCCCGAGACAAACCCATGGGCCTCAATACATCCAAAAACAACCGGACATGCACAATTGGATCCCCACTCCCATTGAATCTGTCGATGCGGAGCATCTTAAATTTCTCCAGTAATCTGACCGAAGCCTCATTGTGCCCATCTTCGATATATGTAATGGAGTTGAAGCCCTGGGATTTTTTCAATGCTTTCTCCAATCTAGCAATCTTGACCAATGCTGGATCAATTTCATTGATATGGAAAGGAAAAATCCCTGGAGGAGGTTGAACCGGAGGCCGATAAGCTGGAACTAGAGGAAACATGTCCTGAGGATCTAGGATTAGTAGATTTTCTACTGGTGGAGGTAGATCCGGGTTTGGTTGAGCAGTAGGGATTGGGTGCACGGTTGATGCTGATGCCCCAGATGTACGCCGTAGGTCGACAATGACTTCATCTTGTGCAGCCATCCTCTGGTTTATAGTGTCCATAGTCCTTTGGAAGGCAGTCATCATGGCAGCAAATTTCCTACATTTTGTGATGTGTTATGTGCGATTGCTAATTTGGGTGAACTAGATGCTGGTGAATTGATTGGCTGAGAACAGGTAGGTGTTTGTGGAGTGCTTTGTACTGATGCTACTGACCGTCTGTTTCTTCTCTGTCGAGTGGCTAGAAGAAGCGAGACTAACACGGGCTGACCACCAGCAAGGTCTTGAGGTTTACACAACCTACCGAAACGAGTCCACATAACTTGGGTAATATCGGGTCTTTCTGAAGTTATGATGGTAAACTACCTAGCAAAAAGAAAGAAAGAAAAACAAAATCAAAATTGGATAGCACTTCGGCCCCAATTCACAACAATCATAACACATAGCTGAACTGTAATTCCCACTGAACTCTGTTCTGAAACTCATACTGATATGAATCATCCTATACAGTCTGACTGGAAAAGCACATATCAAGCAAAAAGAACCAAACACCCCTATGAGGGGGTAGGGTTACCCTGTCCTAGATTTTTAGCATGATCTAGGCTGCACTAATTCAAACAATGAGTTTCACAACATCCTACAAATGGGTGGCATCCTGTCCTAAGTTGGAACAGTCACTACAGCTTCACTATATGCAACTAGGTCGAATGGTCAAAAGGGTACCTCAGCAAGAATACCTAATATACCTCTCGCACCTAACACTGAGAAGTGAAAGGTGGATCAAGCGGTGCAGCGGTAATCCAGATCCAAGCGTTGTGTTTCCAACATGGCAGAGCCCATGATCGGTCAGCCTTTTGGGCAAGCCTCTTGTAAACCGTCCAGGAATAGCAGTCAGTAAACGCAGTGATTTAAGTGCATCAATGCAAATGCAAATGCAAAGAACATATAAGTGTAGATAAAAATTCATATCATGAGTTTCAAGTCAAGTTCTCTAAATCCCCAGTAGAGTCACTAGAAACTATAGCTTGACTTTCTGCGCTCATTTTGGAAGGCGAATAGCCCTACAGTTTGATATTGGGTTAGGATGATGAAAATTCACTATTCGCCTTCCAATTGGTTTTGAATCTGATTTCACAAGTGTAATGTGAAATAGTGAAAACACAAAAAGATTCCAAATCCGGCAATTCTTTTGAAAAATCGATGTTTGAATCAAATGCCAAAAATGGACTGCTTTGCCAGATTTTAGAGTCGCCACCTAAATATTTTTGAGAAATTTAAGAAATCCGAGACTCGTGCCAAAGGCCATTAGTCCGTCATCACCAAAGTGTCTCGGCTCGGGAACTTAGGTACGAGAGGGGAAGGTCATGAACTGAGCATCCCACTCTCCTGATCAAAGATCGGCCTCTACTAATCATGATGTGTTTTTTTATTTACATTATATGCTATTGTTCTGGTTTTATTAGCTATTTTTACTATGTGATGCGCACACGAGGTATAGATTAGTTAAAGGTTTGGAACACTTGATTTCAATTTTTGTTTTGAAATTGTTTTGTGAATGTGCTACTTGAAAAAGTGGGCTAAAATGGACATTAATCAAACAATCTCAATTCAAGCAACTAGCCTTCATCCAAAGGCATTCAAATAATTATATCATTTAAGCAACTAACCACATGGTATTCATGCTTTGGACATGGCAACACAAACACTCGATGCAAGATGCTAAGACATAAAATCTCACCTAGTACTTTGAGCCAAAACAGGTGAAAGAGTTAGAAAAATATGCATGTTCCTAACTTATGCAATATGACTAATGCGGTGCACACATTATGTATTTTATAGGCTCGGCTATGAGCATGGCATATAATTTCATTCAAGGTATGCGAGAGAGCACATATTCAAGTAGTGAATTTGAACCATTTGATATTGGGTTAGGATGATGAGCCGAGCCTTAAATGCATGCAAGACAAATAGATGCAAAGCATAAGAATGCTAATAAAACGTGATGTCCTATACTAACCATCGTAAGCAAGTAAGTAAAAAGGAGAAAGAGGTAGGGTTGGAAGACATACACATTATTGCAACATTGCCCTCATGCAAGAGGGTGTGAATCAATGTCCAAAAGTCTAAATTAAACTAATTATTACAAAATCGAATGAATAAATAAGTGAGGCTAATTAACTAGCTTACTATGCTATTACAACATGGATAACTACGATAAATAAACTCGCTATTTAAACTAATTAACTACAATGATTACAGAGGGACAATAATAATAATTACAACATTAATGATTAATGAGACTAATTATAATAAACAATATTAAATAAATTAACTACAATGATGATCATGATGTAAGCAAGGATGCGCAAGGGTTACATGCATGCACATGCACAATGTTCAAGAACAGCTTTTTCTGCCCCAGTCTTGCTCTATTTCACCTCCGCTATTACCCTCTGTTTTTTTTGCAAAAATACACTACTGACCAAACATTGAGGACCGGCCGGCCCTCAATGAAGCCCGGGCAAGCCTAAAGAAGGCCGTCCGTGCCTCAATTTTATGAAAAACTCTATTTTGTGTATTTAAATGAAAACAATACAAACAGAGTTGTTCGAGCTCTGTTTGTCCCTTCTTTTTCTGTCATGGAAGAGCCTCGAGAGAATGTTAGAATTGTTTCCAAAACCATCAATTAGCAAAAGTTGATTGCTTGATGATTTCGGATACAATTTTAGACAAAAATCAATGAATGTAAGGAATATGACCACTCTTCGTTCTTTATCAAGGAATATGACCAGCAGGGCCACAAGGCTAGTGCCTGCCCACAGAAGGGAAGAGGACTGCAGATGTTGCCACCACCACCATCTAACCGATGTCAGAGTCAGTCCCAGAGTAGGGGACAAGGACCTATATCTTTTCAGTGTGGTCAGTCGGGGCATTTGAGGAGAGCTTGCCCACAGTTGGGAGGCACATCTAGTGCATCGGGGTCAAGGCAGATTTAGAGCCACTAAGAGGCTCATTTAGTACAAACCTCACGAGCTAATTAGGGAGCCACCTCGGCTCAATCAGCACTGTAGGCCTTGCTTCGAGAGTTGAGTAGGTTGATCAAAGGCTATAGAGGCGTGTGTATGTTGTTACAGTGCCGAAGTAGTTGCCAGGATCCTCTGTTGTGAGAGATAATTTTTTTGTATTCAATTCTTTGGCTAGTGTGTTAATTGATACAAGTGCGTCGTATTCGTTTATATCTTCTGCTTTTGCTTCTGCATTGGGGTTAAAGGTTGATCAGTTGGAGTCTTCTTTGTGGATTAAGTCACCAATTGGGGGTAGATGGCAATGGGGTGAGTATGCCGCTTTTGTGAGATTGAGGTCACAGATTGCTGACTCTCTTTTGACTTCATCATCTTAGACATGCACACTTTTGACATTATTTTGGGTATGGATTGGTTGCCATACTTTTGGGCTACTATAGATTGTCAGCATCACCGAGTGTCCGTATGCACACCTACTGAGGATTGTTTCTATTTTCTATGTGATCAGGGTGATAATTTGATTCCACCATTGATTGACCTTAAGAATCGACGAGGACTTAGTTTTCTCTTTGCCATTTCCTTAGCCAATGATGGTAGCATGGTTCATAATGATTTACCAAGGGTAGTTTGCGAATACCCAGATGTTTTCCCTGAAGATCTTACCGGGTTACCACCCCATCGGGAGATTGAATTTTCCGTTGACTTAGTGCTCGATACAACACCAATTTCCCTAACACCATATAGATTTGCACCCGCTGAGTTACATGAGTTAAAAATCTAACTCCAGGAACTTTTAGACAGGGGTTTCATTCACCCTAGTACATCACCTTAGCGAGCACTGGCTCTCTTTGTGAAAAAGAAGGATGGGTCATTGCGGTTGTGTATTGATTACTGCAAATTAAATTTAGTTATCATTAAGAACAAGTATCCTTTACCCAAAATAGACGACTTATTTGACCAACTTAAAGGGTCTCGTTGCCTTTTGAAGATAGACTTGAGATCGGGATACCATTAGTTGAGAGTTAGGGAGGAGGATATCCAAAAAATGGCTTTTCACACGCATTATGCCCACTATGAATTCCTAGTTATGCATTTTGGTTTAATCGATGCACCTGCTTCCTTTATGGACTTGATGAATCGAGTCTTCCGAGAATTTTTAGACCGTTTCGTGGACGATATCTTGATTTATTCAGCCTCTAAGGAGGAACACTTGTAGATAGTGCTCAACTTGCTTAGGGTGCACCAATTGTATGCTAAATTTGAGAAATGCGAGTTTTGGCTGATGGAAGTGAAAGTTTTTAGGGCATGTTGTGTCGGGAGAAGGAGTAACTGTAAATTCTTCTAAGATAGATGCCGAGTAAGACTGGAAACAGCCTAAGATTACTTTTCAAATCCGAAGTTTCCTAGGGTTAGCCAGGTATTATCGTCGTTCATAAGAGTCTTCTCTAGACTAGCCGCACCACTAACCAGGTTGATAAGGAAGGGTGTAAAATTTGTATGGAACGAGACTTGTGAGAAGTCATTCCAAGAACTTAAGACTAGTTGACCACCGCATCGATTTTGGTAATTTCGAAAAGAGGCTTGGGTTATACCATTTATTGTGATGCGTCCTGGGATGGGCTTGGTTGTGTGTTGATGCAAGAAGAGAAGGTTGTGGCATATGGTTCACGGCAATTGAAAACTCATGAAAAGAACTACGCCACCCACGATTTAGAGCTAGCGGCATTAATTTTTACCTTGAAGATTTGGAGGCATTATTTGTACGATGAGAAGTTTGATGTTTTCTCCGATCATAAGAGTCTAAAATCTTGTTTTCCCAAAAAGATTTGAATTTACGTCAACGAAGATGGATGAAAGTTATTGAGGATTATGATTTTGAGTTACACTATCATCCAAGGAATGCCAATGTTGTGGCCGATGCCTTGAGTCGAAGATTTTTGAGTAGTGTGGCAAGTGTAGCCATTTGAGAATAGGTTATGTTAGGTGATATCGGCGAGTTTGATTTGCATCTGGGTGAGTCTAGTGAGGGTGCTACCTTATTTACTTTAATTGCACAATCCACCTTGATTACCAGAGTCATATAGGCATAACATGTTGACCGTCAGGTGGAGACAATCAGTGAGAGGATCTTTAACGAGAAAGAAGAGAAGGGTTTGAAGATCCACTTAGATTTGAGTGTGAGGTATGTAGATCATTTGTTTATGCTAGAATCTTATAGAGATAAAGTACTCTGAGAATTTCATCACTCATGCCTTGCGGTACATCTGGAGGACACTAAAATGTATCATGATCTTAGTTGTTAGTTTTGGTGGAGGGATATGAAACGAGATGTCGCTTTATTTATTTCGAAATGCCTTACTTGCCAGCAGGTGAAGATTGAGCACCAAAAATCAGTGGGTTTACTACAACCCTTACGTATAGCCAAGTGAAAATGGGAGCATGTTACAATGGACTTTGTAGTTGGGCTTCCAAGAACACAATGGGGTAACGATGTTGTTTGGGTAATTGTTGATAGGTTGACTAAATCTACGCACTTTATTCCGATTCGCACTGGCAACAAGTTGCACTAATAATGGAACAAGAAATTAATAACTTTTGTGGTCAAGAAATTAATAAAAAAAAGAAAGACACAAATTGCACTAATATGTGGTTAAAAAAAACTAGTATGTTTGGAATGACTTTTTGGTTTTCTTGACCACTTGTATTTATTCCATTATTAGTGCAACTTGTACCCTGTATATGAACAAAATAATCCTTGAATATTGATTATATTAGCAACCATTGCACAAAGTGCACACATTTCACTTTCAATCATTCAAAAATTTCATATTTAACGTCAAATTCCAAATGTAATATAAAATTCCATACAAACCAAGTATAATCCAACCTCAAAAATATAATTCCATACATAACAGAGCATTAACCAAATTTAATATCCAAAAGGTAATTTGTACCATGCCAAGAGTAATCTATACCACACTAAAAAATTAATCTGTACCGCACGAAAATTTAATTTGTATCACGTCAAAAGGTAATCTGTACCATGCAAAAATTTCGATATGTACCATGCCAAAAAAGTAATTTGTGATGACCGGGTGCGCTACACGTTTCATTATCTTTTTTCTTTCCCTCGTTTAACTTTGGGTTGGTTATGTTGGGATGTTGGTTTAACTTGGAGTCTTATTAATCGCTTGGGTTTGTTGTATACGGGAATCCTTCTCAAAATTTTGTTCATGTTTGTCCCGGTGTTGAATTTCTCTGGTTCCGGAGAGTGCGAGGTCAGGTCCGAAATGCCTAGAATTGAGCTGAGAAATTATGGGTTGGAAAGACCAGGGCCGCACGTGCGGGAGATTAAGTTGCACGTGCGGGGAGGTGTGTTATTTCCAACCTAGCACACTGTATTATATGCAGGTGTGGGGTGAAGTGCGGATTGGAGCGCCGCACGTGCGGGAAGCAGGCTCCGCACTTGCAGAGACACGTGCCACACGTGCGAGACGCTGGCAGTCCGAAATCTCTATTTTTTTTCCCTCTATTTGGCTGTGTGTGTATCACTTTTAGCTCATCTCTCTCTCTCTAAAAATCATTTCCTCTCCCTTCTCTCTACATTTCCTACACCAAATCTCCTAGAACCTTTGATTTGTAGCAATCTATTGAGTTTTGATCCATCATCCTTCACAAATCTTGGAGAGCAAAACAAGAACTGCACCTTGTATGGTAGAGATCGAATTTCTTCAACTTTGGATTCTAGGGTTTCATCAAATCTCTTCATCAAGCTTGAGGTACGAACTTCTTTGAATTATATATACTTGTTTATGCAAGATTGATGTTGATTTTGAACTTTTCTTAAAGATGTTGTAAAGGTTTTGATTTTTGACTTAAGAAATTGGTAGCTTGTTGAAGAAATGCATCCTTTGTTTCATTGAAAGATTTTTCTTAAATAGTTGAAGTACATTGTCATAAAAATGATGTTTTGGGTGAAAAACCTAGAAAATTTGGGGGTTTTGTTGGATATTGAGAAATTATGATTTTTCTGTTTGTGTTAAATGAATGTTCAAATAGAAGTTTCATGACACTAGATGAAAAATGTCAAGTTTCTTAATATATATGTGAAATTAGAAAATTTTCCTTCGAATCTATTGTTTATGTAGGTATGTACATAAATCTTAAAATGACAAATGTTGAGACCATATGAGTTGTGAATATGTTGTAACATTTGGATAGATGTAAAAGTTCATGAATTATACATGTTGAATGTATTGGAAAAAGGAAGTGGAAATTCTAATCGTAAATTGAGACCATAGATGGTTGGATGTTACATTGCACGATTAATCACTACATGGCATAGATAATTGTGGCATTGCATGGGCAACAATGGCATTGACATTTCATTATATCACCTGTTATAAATATTGAATTGGGATTTGAAACTTGCATTGAGAAAGAATTATTGAGAATTGAGAATTATCGAAAATGTTTTGGGGTAAATATGTTGGTAAGTCCAGATAGGAGGTGTAGAGGTAATGGATTAAGTTGGCCTAAGTGTCCGAGGTGAATGACCGAAAACATACGCGGAGGAGGTACCACTTCCCTTCCGGTTAGCAACCGGCAAAGTGGGTTTTTGGTAGTGCTAGTTGAGTCTACTTGCAGACACCAACCTAGGGAATTACCCGAGTCGTATTTACTGCCCTGTTGAATAAAATTGTAAGTTTCGGAATTGTTGAGATTTCAAGTTTTTGTTGAACATGGTGACTTTTAAAAGAGCATGTAAATGAAGTCTTCTTTTATTTGGCATTGCATGGCATTTGCATTTAACTTTGGAAATCTTGCATAAATGTATATACTTTGTTAAGGATTTTCTACTGGGGTCTATACTCACCCCTATGGGATTTTGGTGCAGGAAAAGATGTGGTAATCCCGCCGAGTTGAGGGCGTGGACACATTTTGGTGAAGAGTAAATAACTCTCTTTTGTTATGATTTATTTTGCTAGCCAAGGGCTATAAATGTATGGGTTTGTGAAACCATTTTGTGTAACCGGGCTTAAGCCTTGGAAATTATAAGCCCATAAGGGCATTTTTATTATTTTTGAGATTTGATGTTCTACATGCTATAGATTCATGTGTTCTTATACCTTTGAATCTATAATTCGCATGTGGGACTTTTGTACAAACCTTATTGATTAATGGTGTAAAGGTTGGAATCTTGCTATTATCCCTTAATGGATGTTGGTTAATGTACCTAGTTTGTGTTGGGTTATTTCGGGGCGTTACATAATTTGTACAAACAGTTCTAATCCGTAGGCTAAAAATAACATCTTTCGTACTTGTCAAAAAAAAAAAAAATCGTATCCACAATTCCATGCCAAAAACTATCTATAAAAATAAAATTAATCATTAATATTGACTAAATATTGGCATATCTAAAATTATAATATATATATATATATATAACTCGAATTTAATTAATCTTTTCAAATTAAACATTTGTTTTGCATACTCGAACATATAAAAGAAAAATATGTAAAACTCGAACGCATATATTAGGCAACCAATAATATTTTATGTAACACCTTGAAAATATAACAATAAAACCATCTCACAGTATTAATTAAATAACATCATATGCCAAGGTAATTATCTTTTTTTACAAAAGGGTAACATATGCAGTGATACATTTATAAGTCCTGACCCTGAATCTATAGCATATGTCATATAAGCAAAAGAAATGAAAGAAAAGCTAAACAAATAAAGTAATGCCCTATTGGCTATAACTTTTCAAGACGATGCTTGGTTACAACAAAAGTGAGTTTGAAACTCAATACAAATAAAACCCTAGGCTTGTCAAAAATAAATACAATAAAACAAAACAAGAAGCTCTCGGTTCCAAGTCCTCCAAAGCTACGGCCTTGGTGGCGACATATCATCAGCACTTGAAAATAGTTTTGCACATAGCGTGAGCCAAACCCCAGTAAAGATACTCTAACACAGTGTATGAATCTTAACAAAGTTATAAGATGAATGCATATGCAATGCTCGTGCTAAAACATTTTATATCTCTTTCCAAAAACCATGCAATGCCAGGATTATATCACAATTCATGAAAACATTTCCTTTACAATAGAAGATAGGGCAGTGGATACAACACTGGAAATCTCTAAGATGTGTCTGCAAGTAGGTTACAAGCACTACCAATTTCAATTTTTACCGGCATTAACCGGAAGGCTTGGCACCCATCCGACCGGGTTTCTGGACTTTCACCAAGGACACACAAGCCAACATAATTCCACAACTACACCCCTACCTTGATTCACCAAGGTATTCACCCATTTTTCTCAAAACAAAATACATTTTCAATGTGTTAAATATGTAAGAATGCTCAATGCAAATGGATGACAAATTAGTTTCAATTCGCCTAATTCTCATGCAATTTCTACAACAATCATAGTTATCCTCCACAGATAGCCCAAAACAAATGCTTATAAACAGATAGATGATTTCCAATAAAGGTATACTTTCCAAAATTTCAAGATAGGAGTGATAATTCATATCCAACTCTACAATCATCATCCTCATCGTCCCAATTTCATAAAACCAACATCAATTACATTTTCTCTTTACAAAATCAAGTATTCATAATTTGGGGCAAAATCTCATTTTCTTTATAAATCAATTCCATGGGTAAAATCCACCATTTTATCACAACTCAACCACATTCAAAAACCCATATTCATATTCAAGAACTCATTTTTGAAAACCCCTCTTTTGATTTCAAACCAAAACCCTAGATTTGTTCCAAAAATCCCCAATATCAAGATTACTTTAAAAGGACAACTAACCAAGTTAAAAACCATACTAAAGTGTGGAGAAATCCTTTCCTTGAAGCTAAAAGATGAGAGAGAGAGAGAGAGAGAGAGAGAGAGTGGAGAAACCTTGACGAAGCCGAAAACCAACTTTGCTCCAATTAGAATGAAGCCCTAGGTGAGCTCTATCTTTTTAACAAAGGGACTAGGGTATAGAGATCATTAGATTGAGACTATTTGGAGGTTGAAGATGAGTTTTAGAGAGAAAGGGTCTAGATTTAGGGTTTTGAAATTTTCAAAGAGAGGGAGATATGATAAATTGACTTAAAAAGTGACTTTTACGGATTGATATATGTATAGACCGCTTGAGTGATCAAAACACCGCTTGAGCGACGAGACACAAAACGAGAGACCACTCAAGCGAGCATAGTACCGCTCGAGTGTAAAAAGGACCATTCGAGCCAAGACTGCTCGAGCGCAAGAAACACCACTCGAGCCAATAATGCCATACTCCTAGTAGTTTTGCAGACCTACAAAAGTACTGATAGTTCTCAAAGTTGGCTTGAGAACAAGAAAGTGTTCTTAAGCAAACAAGCCAAAATCTGGGCAGCAACAGTTTTGAAAAACTAACTCTCAACCTGTTTCAAACACAACCAAGACACTCCAATAACCAATCACAATAAGGAATAATATGGAAGAAGACATGAACAACCATCAAGATAAGAAATCCAAGATCCAAAACAATGAACGGGTTGGGTTTAAATTGGAATCGTTATAACCTCCCCCCTTAAGGAATTTCATCCCTGAAATTGTAAATCAACACAATAACCACTGTATTTAAATAAATTACAACAACTTATAACCATGACCCATCCACCGGTCATTCATTCTCATAACAACGATAAACAAGGTTCTCAATACTGAATATACAATTCACTTTTTTCAAAACATACACAATGTTTACATTTGATCAACATAACAAGATTTTCATTACAAGTTTCAAACATTAACAAAAAGGTCTGGATACTTCTCATAAACTTCCGTCTCACGTTCTCAAGTTGCCTCCTCAACATCATCATGTCTCCACAACACCTTTACCAATGAAATTGTCTTGTCTCGCAAGACTTGGTCCCATGTATTTAGGACTCTAACCGATCTCTCCTCGGATGAGGCATCCTCATCTACCTTTAACTTGGTCTAATCCAACACATGTGAAGGATCTAACTCATACTTCCGTAGCATACAGATATGAAATACATCATGAATCCCAGAAAACTGTGGCGGTAAGGCCAAACAATAGACCACCTCCCCAACAAGCTAAAGAATCTCAAAAGGCCCAATAAAACTAGAAGACAACTTCCAGCTCTTCCCAAACCTCATCAAACCCCGTCTAGGTGATATATTCAAGAAGACGTGATCTTCTACCTCAAATGATAACGGTCTCCTCCTACGGTCAGCATAGCTCTTCTGGCGACTCTGAGCCAAAACCAACCTCTTATGGATAAGTGCAACCTTCTCCGTTGTTTCCTAGACTAACTCATGACCTAACATAGGTGCGTCACCCACCTCGACCCAACACACTAGTGATCTACACGATTGGCCATACAAGGCCTCAAATGGTGCCATGCTAATACTCGCCTAAAAGCTATTGTTATAGGCAAACTCCACTAAGGGCAAGTGCCTCTCCTATGACCCTTTAAGGTAAAAAACACAACCCCAAAGCATATCCTCTAGGATCTAAATGGTACGCTCTGACTGCCGGTCAGTCTGAGGATGATAAGCAGTACCAAATGTCAATCTAGTGCCCAAGGAATTCTGTAGGCTCTGCCACAACTGATCCATGAAATGCGAATCTCTCTCCAAAACAATAGTCACAAGAACCCTATGAAGTTGTACTATGTCCCTAACATAAAGGTCGGTAAGGTAATCTACCGAGTCACTCGTGCGCATAGCTACAAAGTGTGCTAATTTAGTTAACCGATCAACCATCACCCACATGGCATCATTACCCTGTTGAGTCCTCGGAAGACCCACAACAAAATCCATCATGATATGCTCCCACTTCTACTTGGCTATAGGCAAGGGTTACAACAAACCCGTTGGCTTTTGATGCTCGACCTTCACTTGCTGACAAGTAAGACACCTCGATACAAACAAGGCTACGTCTCTCTTCATCCCCTTCCACCAAAACTAGCAACTAAGGTCGTGGTACATCTTTGTGCCTCCTAGATGCACCATAAGGTGTGAATGATGGAACTCTCAGAGTACCTCCCTACAAGATTATAGTACGAAAAGACTGTTAAGGTATCTAACAATCTAGTCAGAATGCACGTTCAAGCCCTTCTCTACCTTCCCTATAGATATCTTCTCTTGGATGGATTCTATCTCATGATCACCCCACTGTGTTTTCATAACTCGGCTAACAAGCATTGGTTGAGCAACTATAGTAAACAAAGCTACCGACTCAACAAACTCACCAAGATGCAAGTCAAACTCGCCAATAGCGCCCAACATCTCTTATTCCCGAATGGCAATACTAGCTACACTACTAATGGATTTCCTACTCAAGGCATCGGCCACTACCTTCCCCTTTTGCATCAAGACATAACCCAAACCTTCCTGAGAAACATCACAATACCCTGAATAGCCCAAACCCCTCTCCAAAATAATCAACACTGGAGCAGTGGTAAGTCTAACCTTAAGCTCTTGAAATGATTTCTCACAAGTCTCACTCCACACAAATTTAATTCATTTCCTTGTCAGTATGGTCAACGGTGAGGCTAATCTAGAGAAATCCTTCACAACACGGCGGTAATACCCGGCTAACCCCAAGAAACTCCGAATCTCAAAGGCATTCTTAGGTTGTTCCTAATCTTGCACTGCCTCTATCTTAGAGGAATCTACAGTCACCCCTTCCCCGAACACCACATGGCCTAAGAATTTTACCTCCTTCAACCAGAACTCATACTTCCTCAACTTAGCATACAATTTATGGGCTCAAAGTAACTCGAGCACAACTCGCAAGTGTTCCTCACGTTCATTCTCAAAGGGTGAGTAAATCAAGACGCCGTCAACGAAGACAACCACAAAACGGTCTAGGAACTCTGCAAAGATTCGATTCATCAAATCCATAAATAAAGTCGGTGTGTTAGTTAACCCAAAAAGCATCACACCACGTACAAAATGTCGTCTTCTGTATATCCTTTTCCTTCACTCTCAAATGGTGATAACCCGATCTCAAGTCTATCTTAGAAAAGCAACAAGACCTTTTCAACTGGTCAAATAAGTCATCTATATGAGGCAATGGGTACTTGTTATTAACAATTATCCATTTCAACTTTCGGTAATCAATACAAAGTCGCAATGTGCCATCATTCTTCTTGGCAAAGAGAACCGGTGCTCCCCAAGGCAAAGTACTAGGGCAGATAAAGCCTTTATCTAAAAATTCTTAAAGTTGAATCTTCAACTCACTCAACTCGGTGGGTGTAAATCTATACAGTGCCATAGAAATCGGTGTTGTGCCAGGCACTAAGTCAATAGAAAACTCAATCTCATGGTGAGGTGGTAAACTAGTGAGATCCTCGAGAAAGACATCCGGGTATTCACAAATTGCCCTCGGCAACTCAACTTGCACCATATCGCTCTCAACATCCAAGAATGTAACGAGAAGGAGACTACGCTCGCCTCTACTACACGGATCACACACTGGCAACAAAGCCCTATTAACTCGATCTCCTAGAAAATAAAAATAATCACCACTCGAGCTCCACACTGTAACTCTTTGACAGTAACAATCTATAATGGCCAAATAGGATGACAACCAATCTATGCCCAAAATGACATAAAACTAGACATGCCAATCAACACAAAAGCAAAAGAAAGTCGGCGACCGACAACCTCTATCTCACAACCATGACACCCTTGGTCCAACACAACCTCACCACCAACAGGTGACTTTATCCTGAGCGGAGATGCTAACTGATCCACTTTTAACCCCAATGTTGATGCAAATGTAGACGAAATGAAAGAATGTGATGCACCAATATCAATCAACACATTGGCAATAGAGTTACACAACAAGAAGTTACCTCTCACTATCGAAGGTGCTGGCAACAAATCTAGTGTGGTAACAACATACACATGCCCTGTAGGTCTCTACTCTACCTGCTCACCCCTCGGAGCATGAGTCTTATACAATGACTGAGCCAAAAAGGCTCCCTGATTGCCTTTCGATGCCTGAGTGGACAATATAGACTGATAGCTCTATGTCTACTTTGAACCAGACACACCAGATGTGTCACCTGCCTAAAGGTAAAACGTCCTCAAGTGCCCTGACTACCCACACTGATAACAGGTACGCGGCTGCTCTCTTTCCTAACTCTGGCTTTGAGAATGAGCCGAAGATGGCGCAGATTATTGCCCTCCACCCCTCTGTGGGCAAACTACAGACTTCTGGCCCATTTGACCACAAATAAAGCAAGTGATTTATAACAACCCCAAACTGTGATTAGTCACTAAACCATGATTAAGAATGCATAATCAATAATCAAGACAGACATTTGAGTTAATTGCTTGTGGTATGTGTTAAGTGTGTTTTTATTTGTCCATGGTAGGAATATGTTTGTGTTTCTGTTTTGGTATGCGAATTGAAGGCCTTATCGGCATCCAATCACGAAATTGCCTAGGTTAATGTGTAATTTAGAATTTTTAGGAATTTATGGTAGGTTTAATTGAAATCTAATTTGGAACCAAATTATTAGAATAAAATAATGCCAATTGATTAGTTGTAAGTCTAGCTTAACCTAACTTCTTAATCAAGGCTATATAAGGCTTACAAACATTCTAGACTCATCATTTTCATCCTCCTTGAGACAAAAATGTGAGGGAGAAGAGAAAAGGTGAAGAGAAGTTTGAACTCAAGGGAGGAAAGCTATCATTTGGAAGGAACTTTGGAAATTTGACCTCCTAGCTCAAAGAATTAGGCATGTTAAACTCAACTGAACACCTAAGGTAAGAAATCAAGCCTTTAGTTTTGTAATTGAGTTGGTTCATGCATGATTTCAAGAGAATTGAGCTAAGAGATGCAAGAATTAAGCTAAAGAAGTGGAAAAGAAGATCAATTCATACATGTATGTCCATTTCATTGCATTTAGAGCATGTTTTCTAAGAAATTCTCTCATGCATGTAATAAGTTGAGCTTATCCTTTTATCTCATTTGATCATGTTTTGGAAGGTTGAAGTTCATACCAACTCATGCATGTTATGTTATCCAAGTTTCAAGTTTGAGTTTGAAAAATTGGCAAGTTTTTGGGCCTTGATTTTGTGAAATTATCTTTAATTTATGATGTTATACAAGTTTAGACATGTTTTCTCAAGTTTTGGGCCCAAATGATGTGTTTTGAAGCTTTGAATTCGAGTTTTGAACTTGGGAAGCAAATTTGAAAATTCCAGAATTTGCACTCTTCGTTCCAGTCGCAGGGTCTGTGCTCGAGCGAAGAATACTCCCAATACTTTTGTAAGGTTTGGGGGTTGGCTCGAGTGGCGTAATCTGTACTCGAGCGGCCACCCTTTGTTTTCCATATTGGCTCGAGCGACCAAGCTCTTCGCTCAAGCGTAAAATGAGAAATCTAAGAAGTTTTGCAGAGCAAGGAGGTCTGCTCGAGCAACCAAAGTTGTGCTCGAGCGAACTGCCTTGTTTCAGAAATTTTGACAAATGTTTTTAAAGTACGTTTTGGCATCCTCATTGCATCTTAGGCATTCTGAAACCTTAATTAAGACATAATAATGAGGATAAGGATTAGAAACACACCAAGATAGAAAAGAAATAAGTTACATACTTTTTGAGCGTGTGTTTTAATGTGTATCCGTTATGCGTTTGTGTAGGTCACGTGCCATAGACCGTCTGATCCATCTGTTCTGACTGTTCTGCTACTGGAACTATCTCTAAATAATAACTCAGTAAAGCTATGTTTTAACTCTAAGTTTTTTCTGAATGATATGATATGATCTATTTTCTGAAATGCTATCTTATGAATAAATGAATGATTGTCCAAATTTCTGAAAAGTATTCATGACATCCTTAGCATCATGTGATATTTTACGTCCTTTATGGGTCATCGGAACGTCTCATGTATTCATGAGCCATCGGATTTATTAATGCTAACGGATGTACCACGTATGAATATCTGTGCAAATCTAAATATGTATAAGAATCTGTTTCTGATAAGAATTTATTTATAATCTGAATTCTGATTTCTGAATCTAGTATGGATATCATTCATAAAATCTTTACCTTGTTATTATTCATTAGGCTCCAGCTCATTATATTATTTATGTATGTTGGTGACCAAGTGTGTGACCAGGCTCAGTGATGATAGCCTGGAGATTTGTTTTGTTAGCCAGCCGCTGTGCCACCCAAGGAGGTTCTTGTTTTGAGAAGTGGTCAAGTTTTTGTGAACAAAGTTTAAGACCTCTTTTGTATTTGTTTTTCCAAACATGTCTTTTGTTTATCTGTATATGGTGACGCAAGGATGATGTCTTAATTATGTAAATTAAGTTTTAAATTTTCAATCCCATGTATGTCTACCCAGCTCTATGGACATTGTATGTTTGTATTTGTTTCCGCTAGCCCCTGTATTTTGTTTAATTTGTTCAGAGGCCTATGCTAATCCTAGGATTACTGGCCGGTTATGACGCTAAACTTTTAGAGGTGGGTTTAGGTAGTGACAGAGTGATATCAGAGCACATGCTATATCGCACACACAAGTCTATATGAGCTATAAGATGTCCTAGAAAGGAATTAGGGATATTACATCTGCATGTGTGAGTTTGTGACATCATGTGAACATATTTGAATCGATATGAAATGACTCTGAAATAAAATGAATTGAAACTGAATACCGTGAAAAGATTGACCCGATGTTTATTAATGTTCTGTTTACCTATAGCATGGAAAATACAAGAAGTAATGATACAACTGAGTCCTCTGAGGCCCGAATGAACTGCATGGAACGGATGTTAGAGGCCTTAACATAATTACTGAGACAACAGTAAGGACAATAACCTCTGCCTCCTTCGGTCCAAGTAGAGCCAGTCAACAATGACATTCTCAGTTTAACTCAAAAATTTAACAAGATGAAGCCACCAACTTTTCTAGGTGGTATTGAACCACTAAAAGCCGAGACATGGATGTTAGAGACTGAGAAGCTATTTGAAGTGTTTCCATGCTCCGAAACTCAAAAAGTATTGTTGGCTACTTATACTCTAAAGGAAGAAGCTCGTCGTTGGTGGATGCTTATTCGACATGACAATGAAGCCATGACCTGGGATCAATTTAAAGAAATTTTCTATGAGAAATACTTCCCTCAGTGCTTTAGAGACAGAAAAGTGTCAGAATTCGACTAATTGAAGCAAGGTAACATGTCTGTAGCTAAATATGAAGCCAAATTTGCTGAATTAGTTCAATTTGCTCCACTTATGGTAGATTCAGACTACAAGAAGGCTCAAAAATTTCAAGGAGGTTTGAATTTAGATGTGTTTGACTGGGTCGGTGTATTAAAACTGTCTAAATATGTGTATGTGCTTGATAGAGCTCTAATGACTGAAGCCAACCAAGTTGCAATGAAACAGACTAAAGCTCTAACAATAGAATAGAGAGGTAAGAGATTGGGATTTAATTTCAAAAAGGGTCAATGATTCTCAAAGAAGCAAAATACGGGATCCTACAGCAGCTCAAGCCATAGTAGTGGATCTGCATCAACTTGCCCATAATGTAGTAGAAGATACAGGGGTGTTTGTTATCGAGCAACGAGTGCCTCTTTTAGGTGTGGTAAAGCTGGCTATATGATGAAAGATTGTCCTATCGGGTCTGAAAATGCCAACTGACCAGCAGCAAGCTCAGCTGGATCCGTTTCTAGACAAAGACCGAATACTAGAGCTAACACTGGGAAATAAACCTTAAGGCAAGGTTGAGTATTTGCACTTGTGCCTGGTGATGTGCAGAACATCGAATCAGTAGTGTTAGGTATAATCCCTATCTGTCCTCAGAATGCCCATGTGTTGATAGACTCTAGCTCTACACATTCTCTCGTGTCACATGTTTTTTTCTCAAAAATTGGCTAGACCTCTAGAACAAATGAACTATGTGTTATCTACACCATCCGAGGGTTCTATGATATGTGCTTATGTATATTCTGCACATGATGTTACAATTGGAGAAGCACTTTTATATGTTGATTTACTGCCATTGGATATTGATCATTTTGATTGCATATTAGGTATGGATTGGTTGACAAAATATCACGCTACCATTGATTGTGTTGCTAAATCTGTTGTGTTTCGGCCACCAGGGTCACCTAAATTTGTGTTTGCTGGGAATGGTGTAGTTCTTTCGCCATATTTGATCTTTGCTATGAAAGCAAACAAGCTTCTTAAAAAGGGATGTAGGGGTTATTTCTATTGTGTTTTGAATGTGTCTACGGATAGTGTTAACGTGGAAACTATTCCTGTAGTCAGTGAATTCCCTAATGTTTTCCCTATTGAACTACCCGGAAACTTGATTTATAGGGAAATTGAATTTACTATTGAGGTAGGACCTGGAACGCAATCTATTTCCAAAACCCCATACCGAATGTCAACCTCTGAATTGAAAGAACTAAAAATCTAGCTACAAGAACTAAAAATTATTTGATTGGAATGACCAAAAAGAATCTGCCTTTCAAGAATTAACGACCCGATTAGTAACTGCACCAATTCTGACTTTGCCTAATGGTATTGATGGGTTCCAAATCTACAGTGATGCTTCGTACAAGGCTTGGGATGTGTGCTAATGAAAAACGGAAAGGTAATTGCCTATGCTTCTTGGCAACTCCGCCCACATGAAAAAATTATCCGACCCATGACTTAGAACTTGCAGCTGTAGTGTTTGCTTTAAAAATCTAGCGTCATTACTTGTATAGGGCAACTTGTGAGGTGTATACAGGTCACAAAAGCCTGAAATACTTCTTCACTCATAAAGAACTGAACATGAGACAAAAAAAGTGGCTCGAATTGATTAAAGATTATGATTTACAGATTTTGTATCATCCAAGAAAAGCAAATACAGTTGTAGGTGCTTTAAGCTGGAAATCCATTGGAAATTTGTCATGTTTGCACACTAGGCAGAAAGAGTTGTTGTATGATCTGGAAAGACATGGAATTGAAATTGTGTTGCGTGAACGAGGTGGAATTCTAGTTGTCATATCTTCACAACCATTTATACGTGAAGAAATTAAAGAAAAGCAGCTGCAAGACGAGTTCCTAAAGAAGATTGTGAAAGAAATTGATTCAAAACCAAGGCCGTGATTTGTGTATGAAAATAATGTGTTGAAATTTCAGGGTAGACTCTATGTACCAAATTGTTCAGAATTGAGAAAGCGTATTATGACCGAAGCTCATAATTCTAAATTTGCTATTCATCCAAGAAACACAAAGATGTATCATGATTTGAAATAGAATTTCTAGTGGCCTGGAATGAAGAAATGTGTTACTGATTTTGTAGCTAAGTGTTTGCACTACCAACAAGTAAAAGTTGAATATCAACGACCTGCTGGATTGCTTCAGCTGCTTCCAATACCGGAATGGAAGGACTGCCTCGGTCCTCTCGAGGTATAGATTCTATTTGGGTTATTGTTGATCGTTTAACTAAGTCTACTCATTTTCTGCCTGTTAAGACTTTTTATAATGTGGACAAATTGGCTAACATTTACGTGAATGAGATTGTGAGATTACACGGACTGCCAATGTCTATTGTATCTGACAGAGATTCTAAGTTCACCTCAATATTTTGGCAAATTTTACAACAAGCCTTGGGAACCGAATTAAGACTTAGCAGTGCATACCACCCACAGATAGACGGCCAATCAGAGAGAACGATATAGACCTTGGAAGATATGCTCAGAATGTGTGTCTTAGATTTCCAAGGAACTTGGGAAGCTTATTTGCCACTGGCCAAATTTGTGTATGACAACAGTTATCACTCAAGTATTAGAATGGCTCCTTACGAAACTTTGTATGGTAGAAAGTGCCGATCTCTAATCTGTTAGGCCAAAGTGGGAGATAAACCATTATTAGGACCGAAACTTGTGCAAGAGACAACTGAGAAAGTGAAGTTGATACAGCAACGTTTGAAAACTGCACAGAGTCATCAAAAGAGTTATGTGGATGTCCAGAAAAGAGATAGAGAATATGAAGTCAGTGATACGTATTTATCAAAGTAACTCCAATGAAAGGGCCAACTCGATTTGGGGTTAAAGGAAAGTTGGCACCACGATACATTGGCCCGTATGAAATTATTGAGAAAATTAACCCTGTGACTTACCAAGTGGTTTTGCCTTCAGTTATGGAGAAAATGCACAATGTATTTCATATCTCTATGCTTCGGGAATATTTACGAGATTTGCATCATATCATTGAGCCAACGCATGTGCTTCTGAAGGATGACTATACGTATGAAGAATGGCCAATCCAGATTGTAAACTGTCGAATCAAGAGATTGAGAAATAAAAAAATTCCGTTAATGAAGGTTGATTGGCAAAATCATGGAGAGACGTATGCAACTTGGGAGACCAAAGAGGATATGATGAAGAGATACCCTAACTTGTTCCCTTTAGACCCAACATTCTTCCTAAATGAAGGTAATTTGAGTTTGGAGGAGCAAACTTTTTGAGAGGGGAGATTGTAACAACCCCGAACTGTGATTAGTCACTAAACCATGATTAAGAATGCATAATCAGTATTAAGACAGAATTTTGAATTAATTACATGTGCTATGTGTTAATTGTTTTTCTATGTGTCCATGGTAGGAATATTTGTTCGTATTTTTGTTTCGGTATGCAAATTGAAGACCTTATCAGCATCCAATCATGAAATTGCCCAGGTTAATGTGTAATTTGGAATTTTTAGGAATTTATGGTAAGTTTAATTGAAATCTGATTCGGAACCAAATAATTAGAATAAAATAATGCCAATTGATTAGTTGTAAGTCTAGCTTAATTAAACTTCTTAATCATGCCTATATAAGGCTTACAAACATTCTAGACTCATCATTTTCATCATCCCTGAGACTAAAATGTGAGAGAGAAGAGAGAGTGTGAAGAGAAGTTTGAACTCAAGAGAGGAAAGCTAGCATTTGGAAGGAACTTTGGAGATTTGACCTCCTAGCTCAAAGAATTAGGCATCTTAAACCCAATTGAACATCTAAGGTAAGAAATCAAGCCTTTAGTTTTGTAATTGAGTTGGTTCATGCATGAATTCAAGAGAATTGAGCTAAGAGATGCAAGAATTAAGCTAAAGAAGTGGAAATAAAGATCAATTCATACATGCATGTACATTTCATGGCATTTGGAGCATGTTTTCTAAGAAATTCTCTCATGCATGTAATAATTTGAGCATAGCTGTGGGAATTTATCATGTTTTACATCCTTTTATCTCATTTGATTGTGTTTTGGAAGGTTAAAGTTCACACCAACTCATGCATGTTGTGTTTTCCAAGTTTCAAGTTTGAGTTTGAACAATTGGCATGCTTTTGGGTCTTGATTTTTTGAAATGATCTTTAATTTATGATGTTATACAAGTTTAGACATTCTTTGTCAAGTTTTGGGCCCAAAGGATGTGTTTTGAAGCTTTGAATTCGAGTTTTGAACTTGGGAAACAAATCTGGAAATTCCAGAATTTGCACTGTTCGCTCGAGCGGTGGAGTCTGTGCTTGAGCGAAGAACACGAGCTCCCAGTACTTTTGCAGAGTTTGGGGATTGGCTTGAGTGACGTAATCTGCGCTTGAGCGGCCACACTTTTTTTTCCATCTTGGCTTGAGCAACCAAGCTCTTCGCTCAAGTGTAAAATGAGAGCTCTGAGAAGTTTTACAAACCAAGGGTGTCCGCTCTAGCGAACTGTCCTGTTTTAGAAATTTTGACAAATGTTTTCAAAATACATTTTGGTATCCTCATTGCATCTTAGGCATTCTTAAGTCTGAATTATGACATAATAATGAGGATAAGGATTAGAAACACACCAAGATAAAAAAGAAACAAGTTACGTATTTTTCGAGCGTGTGTTTCAATGTGTATCCATTATGTGTTTTTGTCGGTCATGCGCCATAGACTGTCTAATCCATCTGTTCTGACTGTTTTGCTACTGGATTTATCTCTGAGTAATAACTCAGTAAAGCTATGTTTAACTCTTAAGTATTTTCTGAATGATATGATATGATCTATTTTCTGAAATGCTATCTTATGAATAAATGATTGATTGTCCGAATTTTTGAAAAGTATTCGTGCATCCTTAGTATCATGTGATATTTTACGTCCCTTTATAGGTCATCAGGTCCCTTTATGGGTCATCAGAACATCTCATGTATTCATGAGCCATCGGATTTCTTAACACTAACGGATGTACCACATATGAATATCTGTGCAAATTTGAATATGTATAAGAATCTATTTCTGATAAGAATCTGTTTATAATTTGAATTTTGATTTCTGAATCTGTTATGGATATCATTCATAAAATCTTTACCTTGTTATTATTCACTAGGCTCCAGCTTATTATATTATTTATGTATGTAGGTGACCAGGTGCGTGACCAAGCTCAGTAATGACAGCCTGGAGATTTGTTTTGTCAGCCAGCCACTGTGCCTCTCAAGGAGGTTCCCGTTTTGAGAAGTGGTCAAGTTTTTGTGAACAACGTTTAAGATCTCTTTCATATTTGTTTTTCCAAACATCTCTTTTGTTTATTTGTATGTGGTGAAGCAGGGATGACGTCTTAATTATGTAAATTAAGTTCTAAATTTTCAGTCCCATGTATTTCTGTCCAGTTCTATGGACATTGTATGTTTGTAGTTGCATCTGTTAGCCCCTGTATTTTGTTTAATTTGTCCAAAGGCCTTTGGTAATCCCAGGATTATTGGTCGGTTACGACGCTAAACCTATAAGGTCGGGTTTAGGTCATGAAATGATCATTTCCTGACCACCTCTC
This sequence comes from Camellia japonica, assembly GCA_030407325.1. Taxonomy (NCBI): domain Eukaryota; kingdom Viridiplantae; phylum Streptophyta; class Magnoliopsida; order Ericales; family Theaceae; genus Camellia; species Camellia japonica. The sequence continues at coordinate 127,911,240 of JAPPVO010000019.1, read as the reverse complement.
CCAGAACCCGAACTCGTTACCGGGATAGTGAACCTAGATTGTGCTTCCTGGGACTGCTGTGGATTGGAATCCCTTTGCCTCTCTTATTATCCCGAGTCTCCCCCTGAACCTCCTGACTCCTCCACATAGAGCCCCTTATCCTCTCCTCTACAATTTGAATCACAATCTCTAAGTGAGCTGCCGCCTCCAAAAGATGATTGTAATCCTTAATCATAGGCTCAACCACCTTGAAAAGGAGTCTGGTGCTCAACCTCTTTTCAAACTCCAAGCAACGGCGTTCCTCCGTCACTATAAGCTCCAGTGCAAACCTCGACAGACTAGTAAAGGCAGCCTGAAACTCAGCCACCAATGTGTTAAGTTGCTTGAGCTTCAAAAATTACTGCCTCAACTTCTCCCTAACATGGGAGGCAAAAACTTGTCCTAGAAGGCGTTGACAAAAACCTCCCAAGTCATCCCAATGTGCCCACACACATACTTCCAATGACCCGCATCTCCCTTCAACTGAAAGGATGCCAAGGTCACTTTCAGCCCATCGTCATCGATGCCAAGCATTTCGAATGTCTTCACCATCTGCTCTAACCAATCATCCGCCTTCAGTGGCTCGTTCGAATCCCCCAAAAACTCATCCAGATTCGATCGGAAAAACTCCCACTTTAGAAATAACGGCCTTGTCTCAGCTACTTGGGACTAGATTTGATTCTTAGCTCTGACGATGTCCATGGATTCCGGCCATCTCACATGCTAAAGCACCTATGGCCTGCTAACCAAATAGTTTGACTACATTGGCCTGACCAACCCTTTCCTCCTGTGTCAGAATATCATCCGGTAATGGTACTTCATGCTATCTAGGCTTGTCACGCCTACCACCATCACGCCCACATCCTGACATCCTAATAAAGGTAACACATGAGATTAGGACATTTACAAATGTGTCGAAGCTAACTCACTCGCGTCCTAATGCGGTGGACAACAATTAATTCACTCCATATAAGCATGCAGTCATATAAACACATACGAACTTCCTTTCTAGATAATGATTGTTTCACGACATTGCTAGAGTTCCAGCTAGAAATAGTAGTGATCAAGTGCTCTTCTAACAGGACTTCTAGAAACTCGAAAACCTAATCAATATCTTAGAAATTAAATTCCATACCTACTTAGTCACATAAGCATGTTATCACATAGCATACCAGGTTATTCCTAATCTCATCTGGTAAAGGAACCCATTGTGGTAATAACCACTTCCCGCGATCCCAAAGTATTCAAACCCAGTAGCTCTAATACCAAGTTGTAACGCTCCAAAAATATAACAATAAAACCATCTGACAATATTAATTAAACAACATCACATGCTGAAGAAATTATCTTTCATTCATAAGGTTCCATTTTTAAAAAAGGGTAACACATGTAGTGATACATTCATAAGTCCTAACCCTGAATCTATAGCATGTGTCATAAGCAAAAGATATTAAAGAAAAGCTAAACAAATAAAGTAATGCCCTATTGGCTACAACTTTTCAAGATGATGCTTAGTTACAATAAAAGTGAGTTTGAAACTTAATAAAAATAAAGCTCTAGGCTTGTGCAAAAATAAATACTACAAAAACAAAACAAGAAACTCTCGGCTCCAAGTCCTCCCAAGCTATGGCCTTGGCAGAGGCATATCATCAGCATCGGAAAATGGTTTTCCACATAGGTGAGCCAAAACGCAGTAAAGATACTGTAACATAGTGTATGAATCTTAACAAAGTTATATGGTGAATGCATATGCAGTGCTCGTCCCAAAACATTTTATATCTCTTTTCAAAAACCATGTAATGCCAGGTTTATATCACAGTTCATGAAAACATTTCCTTTACAAAAAAAAAAATTGGGCAGTGGATACAACACTAGAAATCTCTAGGACATCTCTGCAAGTAGGCTACAAGCACTACCAATTGCCATTTTTATCGGTATTAACGAAAAGGCTCGACACCCATCCGCACGAATTTCTGGACTTTCACCAATGACACATTGGCCAACATAATTCCACAACTACACCCCTACCCAGATTTACCAAGGTATTCACTTAATTTTCTTAAAATAAAATACATTTTCAATGTGTTAAAGATGTAACAATGCTCAATGCAAATGGATGAGAAATTAGTTTTAATTTGCCTAATTCTCATGCAATTTTTACGACAATCATAGCTATCCTCCACCGATAGCCCAAAACAGATATCTCCAAACAGATAGACGATTTCCTATAAAGGTATACTTTCCAAAATTTCAAGATAGGAGTGATAATTCATATCCAACTCTACCATCATCATCCTCATCCTCATCCTCATCGTCCCAATTTCATAAAACCAACATCAATTACATTTTCTCTTTACAAAATCAAGTATTCACAATTTGGGGCAAAATTCCATTTTCTTTATAAATCAATTCCAAGGGTAAAATCCATCATTTTATCACAACTCAACTATATTCACAAACCCATATTCATATTCATATTGAAGAACCCATTTTGAAAACCCCTCTTTTGATTTCAAACCAAAACCCTAGCTTTGTTCCAAAAATCCCCAATATCAAGATTTCTTTAAAAGGACAAATAACCAAGTGAAAAACCATACTAAAGTGTGAAGAAATCCATACCTCGAAGCTAGAAGGCGAGAGAGAGAGAGAGTGAAGAAACCTTGATGAAGCTAAAAACTAATTTTGCTCTGATTAGAATGAAGCCCTAGGTGAGCTCTACCTTTTTAACAAAGGGACTAAGGTATAGAGATCAATAGATTGAGAGTATTTGGAAGTTGAAGATGAGTTTTAGAGAAAGTGGGTCTAGATTTAGGGTTTTGAAATGTTTAGAGAGAGAGAGAGATATATGAAAAAGTGACTCAAAAGGTGACTTTTACGGACTGATATACGCACAGACCGCTCGAGTAACCAGACACAAAAAGAGAGACCGCTGGAGTGAACGAAGTACCACTAGAGCAAAGAACACCACCCTCCCAATACTTTTACAAGCCTGCAAAAGTACTGAGAGTTCCAAAAGACTACTCGAGCGCAAGAAGGACCGCTCGAGCGTAAGAAACACCGCTCAAGTGAAGAATGCCATACTCTCAATAGTTTTGTAGACCTACAAAAGTATTAGAAGTTCTCAAAGTTCGCTCGAGCGCAAGAAAGTTCACTCAGCAAACAAGCCAAAACCTAGGCAGCAACAGTTTTGAAAAATTAACTCTCAACATGTTTCAAACATAACCAAGACACTCCAATAACCAATCTCAATAATGAATAAGATGGAAGAAGACATAAACAACCATCTAGAGAAGAAATCCCAGATCCAAAACAATGAGCGGATCGAGTTTAAATCAAAATTCTTATATTTTATAAGTAAACATTGTATAAAATTAATAATAATTTTTCCATTTTTGGGTCCCGAACACCGTTTTCGACTAAGTTAAAGGTGTTTTCAACTCTAACTCTCAACCTACGTATCCTATTTGCATACCTTTTATCACTACTAGTCATATTTGGCATGGAGAAGGTACTCGTTACATCTCAACAGTGGGTCCAAGGCTGTTTTGCAATTTCGCCCTTCGAATGCCTTTTTTTGACTTAGTTTATAGCATTTTCGGCTCTAACTCCCAACTTACGTGTCTTATTTATGTACCATCTATCCATAGAGGTCACATTTGGTACAGGGATGATGCTCGTCACATCACAACATTGGTTGGGAGGTTGTTTTGCATTTTTTTCCTCCCAAATGCCTTTTTTTGAGTAAGTTTAAGGCATTCTCGACTCTAACTCCCAGCCCACATGTCCTATTTACATATTGTCTACCCCTACAGGTCATATTTGGCACAAGGAAACTACTCGTTACATCACAACAGTGGTTGGGGGGCTGTTTTGCAATTTTGCCGCTGAACGCCTTTTTTCGACTAAGTTTAAGGCATTTTTGACTCTAAGTCTCAACCTACATGTCCTATTTACGTACTATCTATACCCATAGGTTATATTTGGCATGGGAAAGCTACCCATTACATCGCAAGAGTGGTACAAGGGCTATTTTGCATTTCCACCCCCCAATGCCCTTTTTCAACTAACTTTAAGGTGTTTTCGACTCTAAATGCCCTCTCCATGGGTATACGTTGGCTATTTTATGGTTGGATCTGGAAGTTGTTAAAGCAGGCTGCTTCATGTGCCTGAGTAGTGATACTAGCTATGTTGTAATATCTCTCAAACTATAGTTCTCTTGGCTTTTCCTACCTTCAAGACCTGTGCAATGGAAAGATTTTATGTCCTTAAGTTCACAGGTTTTTTGAATGTGTTCATGGCCCCATTAAGTTATTAATAATTGGTCCAGTTCTTAATAATTTTCCTCAAATTTAGACTTTGGATTCAAATGATCAAATTTGTTTACTATCCACAGTTCCTACTTCCTAGAGCAATCAATAAATGACTAATTAATACTTGTGCCATAAAATTTATTCTTGTATTTGAAAAAGAATAATGAATTCAAAAGTAAATGTAATACCTAATAACCAAGAAATTCTATCAACACCATTATAACTTCAGAGCGAAGGGCAGATACCATAACCACAAGATTGAATTTGTTCTTTCTAACTACAGGATAATTGCCAGTTCAGAAGCTTAGCTCTGGCTATTTACATGAATCCTCTTTCTTCCTCCATATTCTCAGTTGCACCAATATTACCTAAGATATATCTCGTATCCCTTGTAAAAGGTAGTAACAATTTCATTTCTAAGAACACAATTACACACTAATAATGATAAAAATATTAAAGAAAAAATTTGTACACTAAAAAAAATGGACTTAATGACACATTAATGCTGAAAACAAAATATATATAACTTGAAAATTATCTATTCTTTCTATATATTAACAAGTGATTATTTTTATATAATAAATTGATTCATCTTCGCCCCCCCCCCCCCAAACGCCCTTTTTCAAAACCCAACAATCCAAACTAGGTTGGCACCGAGGAGCTCGCCCAATCATAATTAACAACACAAGATCAAGCAATTAATAAGGAAAGTAAATGAGTGTTAAAAACTTGTCTCATAAAGTTCAAAAGACACATATCATCTTAGTCTAGAAGTTCCCATATTATTCCAAAGGAAATTCACTTGAATAGATGCTACAAATTAGACCTCAATACAACTCTTCTATAATTTAAAAAAAAAAAAAAAACAGTCAAACCAAAACAAGGCTAATTATACTTTGCCCAAAACAAGTTAAGGCAATTGAAGACCCAATAACAAAACTAAACCAAAATCAGCTAAAATAAGAAATTCATGTCTTTTTCCTTTATATGATGCACGTGTGAGACTTTAATTGTTTGATTAAGTGTATATTCATGAACTACAACAAAAGAGGTAGCTTACCTAGGAAAAAAACAAACAGAGGATTGTACTGTCAAATACTATAACTTTCATAATTGCTATCATCAGCAAGTAGTTCTACGTAAGATAGCAATGAACCCAAAGCCCTAAGTGCAAATTCAAACCCAGAAACATCCCCTGAGTGGTTCGGGGGCTGTCCCAGTTACATATCATCTGTCCCTATAACTTCTTCATACAGTTCAAAAACCAAGTATCATTTCAAGATAAAGATGAGAGAGAGAGAGAGAGAAATTGAGAGGACATACCTTGGGTAATGCTCCAGTGGTGGATTATGACTGCAAGATAAGACAATATAGGTTGCTGGTTTGCAATGGTCCTCGTGTACGATGAGTGTCGACGCCGATGGTGCTCCTGTACCAACGGTAATGGAGACAAAAGCGAGAGAGAGAATTGGAGGAGGGCAGATGCGAGAGACAGAGAGAGCCACAGAGTGAGAGAGACAGACACGTTTTTAAGCCCTAACTTATTAGTATTTTTTTTCGCCGACTAATTTTTTTAGTCGCCAATAACCAAACATTTCTTTTCCTACTAAATACTTTAGTAGCGAATTAATTTAGAAATCCCTCCAAAATTTGAAGTCCTACCTCCAAAACTTTTAATTACAATTGCCAACTAAAATTTAATAGCTAAATGTTAAATAAATACCAACTAAATTATTTGTAGTAGCCAAAGATTGCACATTTAGGGACCATTTTTTTTAGTCGCCCAAAACACTATTTTCAACGACTAAAACTCAATTAGTCGCCAAAAATAAAAAAAGTACCGACAAAATTATTTTTTAGTCGCTAAAGATTGTACATTTACGGACCAAATTTTAAATTTATCACCCCAAAACCCTATTTTCAACGACTAAAACTCAATTAGTCGCCAAAAGTAAAATAAATAACGACTAAATTATTTTTAGTAGCTAAATATTATACATTTGCTGACCAAACATTTTTTAGTAGCTAAAGTATGTACCTTTGCCAACCAAATTAGTTTTAGTAGCCAAAATAGGTACCTTTGGTGACTAAATTATTTTTAGTCAACATTTTTAGTCGCCAAAGGTGTATTTTCCTGTAGTGTATCTAGATTTTGGAGGACATGGCCAAGTATCGGGATGACACCGTTCGAGGCCTTATATGGCCGACCTTGTAGTTCACTAGTTTGTTGAGCCGAAGTGGACGATGCACCGATGTTGGGCCCAGAGATTGTTCGAGAGACGATTGAGAAAGTTGCTCTCATTCGAAAGAGGTTAGCTACGACTCAAAACTGATAGAAAAGTTATGCCCATAAGAGAAGGCGACCTCTATCCTTCAAGGTCGGTGACCATGTGTTTCTTAAAATCTCGCCGAGACGGGGTTTGATGACATTTGGAAAGAGTGGGATGTTGTCTCCAAGGTTTATTGGACCTTTTGAGATTTTAGAGCGGATTGGGGAAGTGGCATACCGTTTGGCCATACCGCCACAGCTTTCTGGAGTTTACAACGTATTCCATGTATCCATGCTTAGGAAGTACAAACCTGACCCTTCACATGTACTTGATTAGGTCGACTTGGAGGTAAATGAGGATGCCTTATATAAAGAGCGACTGGTTCAAATTTTAGATGTTTGAGAACAAGTGTTGAGAGGCAAGACTATACCGTTAGTGAAGGTATTATGGAGATACCATGGGGTTGAGGAAGCAACTTGGGAATGGGAGGCGGAAGTCCACTCCAAGTATCCAGATTTATTTGAGAACGCTTAGTTTGTTCTAGATTGTAATTTTTTCTTGTGTTTGAGAATGAATCATTGAAATTGCTAACAACTTGTTATGATTGTTGTTGTTTTTCTTCTTCTTTCTTTCTTCTTCTTCTTCTTCTTCTTTTTTTTTTTTTTAAGTAGGATTGTTACAATTGTGGTTGGACTTCATGCTTATGATTATTGTATTAGTGGTTGTTCGTATTGTGGCTTTGGCCCATGGAAATTATGATGATGGTAATGGAATGTTGTTGAGATTGAAATCTCCATTCTATTATTGAATTGTTATTGTTATTGATTCATTATTGTCATTGGTGTGGTTATTATTACTCAGAGTCCTTTTATTGTTGAATTGTCTTTGTTCATTGGAGGTTGTTGGTGAAAGGTGTGACCAAATTTCGGAGGCCAAATTTCCTATGGGGGAGGGGGAAGTTGTGATGTCCTGGGTCTTAGAGTTGACCAGTATTGCGTAGTCAGATAGTTTGTTTTACTTTCGGCATTTTGATTATCATATTCGGTCGTTAAGATTTCAATTCTACTCTTACTTAACATCTCTTAACGTTTTCAGGTTAAAATTTTGAGTTTTGGGCATTAAAACTTGTATCGGGTTGTGAAATCAAAATTTTGGATTTAGTTGGCAAAACCGCTCATGTGGATTTGGCAACAGCTCGAGCGGAATCACACAGGGTTTTTGGAAAAAATTCTAGGCAGAATCCACTCATGCATATTTTTGTTGAAAATCTGGGTTTTTCTCTAGCTCAAATCACTGTGAGAGGCATCAGAATCCACTCGTACGGAATTTGAACCGCTTATGTGGATTTTGGTGCGTCTGTCTCGAATTTTGAGCTCTTTTCCTCAAATCTGATGCCAAAAATGTGTTTTACACACTTTTTCATATATATATATATCTCTCTCTCTCTCTCTCTTCATCTTTTTTTCTTTATCTCTCTATAAACCCACCCAAACCCAAGCTTCTCTCTAAGATTTAGCAAAAACCTTTAAGAATTTGATAGGGCTTTTTACACCAAATTGAAGAGGGTGGCGAGGGCTACGTTTGCACTGATTGAATCAAGTTTTCATCAACATTGAATTTTAGATTTTTATCTATATTCTAAAGTGTGATTGTTGTTTTGGAAAAATCCTTTCAAAAATGGGACAAAAACCTAATTTTGATGGAAACCCTAGAAATTTGGGGATTTTTGGAAAAAATGTTGAGATATTGTGAAATTCATGCTTGATAAATTATTATGGTGAATAAATGGAGGAATTTCTATAGTTGTATCTAATGAGGGGTTTCATGGAGAAATGAGAAATGTTGATTGTGAAACTTGATAAATAGCTTATTGTTGGTTTGTCTTGAATAGACCGAGTTTAAAAATGATGATTAATATGTGGAGAATGAATGTATGATGATATTGTTATATCATTTTTAGGAAGATATGCTATTATTGTTACATTGATAAGAGATGTGGGAATTTGATCATAATGAAAGATTATGTAGTGGAATTGAAAATAGAACTATTATAATGCATTGTTACATGTTGTATTGCCATTCCATTCCATTTTATCTTCACTATCATTGATCTCAAATTTGCATTTGAAAATTATCACCTTGAGAAAGGAATTGTTTTGTGAAACAAGATCATCTTGAATTTGTTTTAGGGTAAATACATTGGTAAGTCCGGATAGGGAGTATAGTTTGGTATTGGTTAAGTTGACCTAAGTATCCATGGTGAAAGACTGAAAACACGCGCAGAGGAGGTACCACATGTCTTTCGGTCAGCAATCGGTAAAGTGGCGATTGGAAGTGCTTGATATGCCTACTCTTAGACAGCAACTTAAGGATTACATGAGTTGTATTTACTATCCCTTGAACTATATTCAAGTTATTGAATTGTTGCGTTTTCAAATTTGCATTGTGCACAAGATTTTCAAAAGATAGAGAAATATGTTTTGAGAATGACATGGCATTTGCATTCATCTCAGGAGACTGTATAAAATGTATATACTTTGTTAAGATCTTTTTACTAGACTTTGTGCTCACCCTAGTGGATTTTGTGCAGGAAAAGGCGTGGAGTGTATTTTGAGGGTACAAGGCTCTCTTTTTTTGTTTGTTATTTTTGACAAGCCGAGAGTTTTACATGTATGGGTTTGATAACCATTTTGTGTGACCGGGTGTAAGCCTTGGAACTAACCTTTGAGGACATTAAATTGTATTCGACTTGATGTGCCATATGATATAGATTCATAATCTGTTTTTACATAAGAGTTATGACATAAGACAATTTATAATTTTGAGTACACAAAATTTTAAGCTTTACAAAATAAGAAAAAATTAGTGTATTGGCAAATGTAATTTACTACTATCATATGATAAATTAAAATTACGAAACTTATAAAAAAAATGTATTTATTTTTTATCGTAAATATATTTTTTTGTAATTTATTCTTTAATTTTTGCTAATTAAATTATAACATCTATTTTTTTATTAAAAACTTAGAATGCACAATGATATAAGAATAAAAAAAATAAAATAAAAAACTCTTATGTGTAACTCTGATATAATAAATTTAATTGATTTAGCAAATATTTTTTTAAATACTTGTTTTTTGTGTGTGTGTGTGTGGTTTTTTTTTTTTTTTTTTTGGATACAATTATTGTTTAAAAAAAAAAAAACGTGTTGTTCAAATATAAAAAAGTTATTTTCTGCTATTTGTAAAGTTCAAGTAAGGTTTGAAATTTATTTTAAGATCGTTTCGATTTAAATATTTTAGTTGTTTTCTTAATTTTTAAATTAAAATCTTTAAAGATTTTAATTTAATCATATCAAATTGTAAAAGTTTATAGAGACAATTACAAATAAATAAATAGATAAATAAATAAAATCAAGATTTTAGTTTTCTAACAAAATAAATCGTGGATTTTTAATTGTCAATTTAAATTTTAATATTTTGATTTATTTTCAATCTAAATTATTTACTTATTTTTGTTAACTAAATTTGACAAAAAAAGAGTATATTAGTCATGAAACTCAATACATAATATAAAATCTCTAAAATATCATTTTCATTGAGTTTTATGATTATAATACTTATTTTTCATCAATATTACTTAACGAAAATAGATAAATGATTTAGACTGAAAATAAAGAAAAAGTTTGGGGTATGAATTGATAAAATTAAAAATTCATGATTTATTTGTCACAAAAGTTCAAACTCTGTTTTTTTTTTTTTTTTTTTTTTTTTTTTTTTTGTAATTTTCTAACTTTTTTATTTTTATTTTATATTATCCAAATTTAAATTAAAAATACATCCCCTAAGGTTTGTTTTAAAAATAAATTGCTCATTGTGGTTATAGAAATTACATCCCGACCCTCAACTTTCTAATTTCATAATAAATGACCATTTTATTAATAAATTATCAAGTCAATTAGCAGTTTTTGATGATGTCAAAATTTTATTTCAATTAATATTTCAAATAATTTTATTATTATATAAGAGAGCAGTTAATAATTTTTTTTTTGTTAATTTTGTTTAATAAATTTTTTTTTTGACTATGTATTTTTGTAATTTTTTAACTTACAGAAAGTAATTTGTATTTTAAATAATACTAAGGGTGCATGTGTAATTTGTTGGAAATGGTAATAAATTCTGGGTAAAACCAGAATTTTATCCTAAGTTTGGTCTAATTTTTAGGTGGGCCCCGTGCGTCGTTTTACACGGGTCAAAGTGGTAACGCGTTCTATGTCGCGTTGTGATTCACGTGGTATATTTGGTTGCTTAAAACCATTACCGAGTGAATGGGAAATTGAAGCCAAAGTGTGCTCCATGGAAATGGAGTTTTGGTGAAAATTCCTTATTGCTTGAATAAGGCTTGTCCCACATTGATTTGGTGGGAGGTTTTGAAAGGGTTTATAAGGCATGGGTTTGGTACTTGGGGTGTGCCCCAAGGGGTACCCAAGTGTTTTAGAGGGAGAGGTTATGGGCATAATGGGCTAGACCCATTGGACTCAAAAACCACCACACCCGCGCGGGGTGTGTGGTTGGGTTGGGCTTGTTCGGCCCAATACTAATCTTTTTGGGCCAAAAACATTTGAATTTAATCCAGAATTCAAATTAAACTGGTTTGGAATTTCTGTTCATCCAAACAAGGCCCTTCCCGTTTTCAAACAGAATTAAACTGGTTTGGATTTTGTTCATCCAAACAGGGCCCTTCCCGTTTTTATCTGTTTGAATAATTAACCAACAGATTCAAATCTGTTGAAATTCAAACCCAACAGGTTTCATACCTGTTCAATTCAAAACCACCACCTTACATCTATAAATAGACCAGCCTCCCATTTGGATTAACACAATTTTCGTATTCCATCTCTGCTTTAAATCTCTGCATATTGCTGCATTTTATTTCTGAAAGAAAGAGTGTAAACACTTAGTGTGTTCGACGAACAATTAAATTGTAGTGCTGCATTTATTGTTGATAAGATCATTTCATCCTGGGAGATAGACGTCCAAATTCTGAAAGCACCGTGGAGAGGACGAATCTGTCTTAAGGACACAGTGTTAAACACTGGACTTGATCAGAAAAGTTATTCAAAGAAATTAACCAAGTAAGTTGTTTAATTTTATTCTGTTTTTTATTTGTTTATTAATCAGATTTTAATTTTGTTTTTGTAACAAAATAAAATCTGTTATTTATTTATTTATTTTTATTTCGAGTTTGATTTTTGTAATCAAACATATTCTCTCCTTTTCTTTATTTCTTTAATTCTAATTGTTGTTTTGTACACAATAGAATTAAAATCTTTTAAATACAGTGAAGATTGTCCAACAATCTTAAGACAGATTCCTTTTTGGTATCTTCATTGTATTTAATTTTCTGTTTTTCAAAGTAATATTCTGGTTGGAAAAACAAATAGTGATTTATGCTATTTGACAGATAGTAGTAATATACTGTCTCTTTTCTTTGACAACTAGTAGTACGATACTGGTGTCATTAACAATTTCAGAATATTATTGGTATTACAGAAAATTATTTTGGTATTTTATTTTTCCTGTTTTAGTAACAAGGAAAATAAAATTATTTTGTAATATAATTTATTTTCTGGTTTTAGTAACTAGAAAATTAATTTGTGTTTTAATTTTTTGATTTTTGTAATCAGAGATTATGGCTACTACAACTGAAACTGCATCTGGCAGTGGTACTCCTGTTGTTACACCAACATCAGTCCCTATTCAGAACCATGTTCATGTACCAATCAATCATGGAGAAAAACCGGAAAAATTTAATGGTACCGAGTTTAAGAGATGGCAGCAAAATGCTGTTCTATCTTACAACTCTTAATTTGGCCCGGTTTCTCCATGAAGAGGCTCCAGCACTTAAAGAGGGTGAAAGTGATCGGCAAGTTGTTGCCGCTGTAGATGCTTGGAAACATTCAGATTTCCTGTGCAGAAACTACATCCTCAATGGCCTTGACAACATGCTGTATAATGTATACAGTCCTCTGAAGTCAGCAAAAGAATTGTGGGATTCTTTGGAGAAGAAATACAAGACAGAGGATGCCGGCACAAAGAAATTTGTCGTCGGTAAATTTCTGGATTTTGTAATGGTCGACTCCCAAACGGTAATATCTCAAGTTCAAAGTTTTCAGATAATTTTGCATGATATTCATTCAGAAGGTATGACTCTTAGCGAATCTTTCCAAGTCGCTGCTTTGGTGGAAAAGTTACCACCGGCTGGAAAGATTTCAAAAATTATTTAAAACATAAACGCAAAGAGATGACCATGGATGAGTTAATTGTAAGATTAAGAATTGAGGAAGATAACCGAAAGGCTGAAAAGAGGAATGGGAAAAATCCCATTGAGTCCAAGGCTAATGTGGTTGAACAAGTTCAAAAACCACATAACAAAAAGAGGAAGTTTACTGGAGATGGTCCTAAACAAGGCAACAACAATGGCAACAAGAAGTTCAAAGGAAAATGCTATAACTGTGGCAAACTGGACATCGAGCTTCTGACTGCCGCCGCCTAAGAAGGATCATGGAAGTACAAGTAAGAAGACCACCAATCAGCCAATGTACAGAATTGGATTACATCTCTGACGGAGTGAATGACATCAACCTCTCTGCTGTGGTGTCTGAGGCTAACTTGGTTGGAAATCCCAAAGAGTGGTGGGTTGACACTGGAGCAACTCGTCACATATGTGCGGACAAGAAGATGTTCACTACCTACAATGAGGCTGCAAATGGTGAACAACTTTTCATGGGAAATTCTTCTACTTCTACTGTGGCTGGACAAGGGAAAGTGATCTTGAAGATGACATCAGGGAAAGAACTGACCCTCAACAACGTACTGCATGTACCTGACATCCGGAAGAATTTAGTTTCTGGTTCTTTGTTAAGTAAAAATGGTTTTAGGCTTGTTTTTGAGTCTGATAAGTTTGTATTAACAAAGAGTGGTATGTATGTTGGTAAGGGATACATGAGTGATGGTCTCTTTAAACTAAATGTAATGACAGTTGTACCAAAAGTTGCTATGAATGAGAATAACATCTTTTGCTTATATTCTTGAGTCGAATTTATGGCATGGTAGATTAGGTCATGTGAATTTGATGCTTTGCGTAGATTAATTGGTTTAGATTATATACCAAAGTTTGAAATTAATCCTAATCATAAATGTGAAATTTGTGTAGAAGCAAACTAACTAAGGCTCCATTTAAATCGGTTGAAAGAAAACCGAACCTCTAGAATTAATTCATACTGATGTATGTGATCTAAAATTTATTCAAACTAGAGGAGGCAAAAAGTATTTCATAACATTTATCGATGATTGCACAAGATATTGTTATGTTTATTTACTTAGAAGTAAAGATGAAGCCTTAGAAATGTTTAAACTCTACAAAACAGAAGTTGAAAATCAACTTGGTAAAACCATTAAAATGGTTAGAAGTGATAGGGGTGGTGAATATGATGCACCATTAAATGAATTTTGTGCACAACATGGCATTATTCACCAAACTACAGCCCCTTATTCTCCACAGCAAAATGGAATTGCTGAAAGGAAGAATAGAACTCTAAAAGAAATGATGAATGCCATGTTACTAAGTTCAGGCTTACCACAGAACTTGTGGGGGGAAGCAATATTGTCTGCTAATTATGTTCTTAATAGAATACCCCACAAGAAAACCAAAAGCATTCCTTATGAATTATGGAAAGGTCGACCACCTTCCTACAAATACTTAAAAGTGTGGGGGTGTTTGGCAAAAGTGGAAGTTCCTGTTCCTAAAAAGACTAAGATTGGACCAAAAACAGTAGATTGTGTGTTTATTGGTTATGCTCAGAATAGTAGTGCATATCGGTTTCTGACTTATAAATCAGAAATACCTGATATAAATGTGAACACTATTATAGAGTCAAGGAATGCTGTGTTTTTTGAACATGTCTTTCCTTACAAGAAAGGACAGGAATTAAGTTCACAGAAAAGAACTTATGATTGTACACAAAGTCAAGAGACTAATGACAATCAAACACAAGAGACTAGTAATGGTCTCAACCAACAGGATTTAACTGATGATGAACCAAGAAGAAGTAAGAGAGCGAGAACATCAAAATCCTTTGGTCCAGATTTTCTGACATACTTGTTAGAAAATGAACCTCAAAGCTTTAAGGCAGCAATGACAGGTCCTGAAGCACCTTTGTGGAAAGAGGCTGTTAATAATGAAATTGAATCCATTATGCAAAATCATACTTGGGAATTGGTGGATCTTCCACCAGGTTCTAAACCTCTTGGATATAAATGGATATTCAAGAGAAAAATGAAAGCAGATGGTTCAATTGACAAGTATAAAGCAAGACTTGTAGTTAAAGGTTACAGACAAAAGGAAGGTCTGGACTATTTTGACACATATTCCCCTGTGACAAGAATAACATCCATTCGCATGCTTATTGCTATAGCAGCGTTGTTTAATTTAGAAATACATCAAATGGATGTTAAAACAGCTTTCTTAAACGGTGATCTAAATGAAGAGATCTATATGGAGCAACCCGAAGGGTTTGTAGTATCAGGGCAAGAAAAGAAAGTTTGTCGACTTGTAAAATCCCTTTATGGATTAAAACAAGCACCTAAGCAATGGCATGAAAAATTTGATCATGCAATGCTTACTAATGGGTTTAAGATAAACGAATGTGACAAATGCGTCTATGTTAAAAACACTGACCAAGGCTATGTCATAGTTTGTCTTTATGTGGATGACATGCTTATCATTGGAAGCAGTCAAAACATGATCAAATCAACTAAGCAAATGCTTAACAAAAGATTTGATATGAAAGATATGGGGGTCGCAGATGTTATATTAGGAATGAAAATTACTAAAACATCTGACGGATATGCATTATCTCAATCTCATTATATTGAGAAAATTCTTGATAAATTTATCAAGGATGATTTGAATTTAGCAAGAACACCTGTCGACATCAGTCTTTATTTATCGAAAAATAAAGGTGATGCAGTGTCTCAGTTAAAATACTCCCAAATCATTGGAAGCCTAATGTACCTAATGAATTGTACTCGTCCTGATATAGCTTATGCTATCAGTAAATTGAGTAGGTACACTAGTAACCCCGGAGAAGACCATTGGAAAGCGATCATTCGGGTTCTTAGATATCTAAGATTCACCCGTGATCATGGTTTGAACTTTACTCGATATCCAGCAGTACTTGAAGGTTATTGTGATGCAAATTGGATATCGGATACTAAAGATTCAAAATCCACAGTGGATATGTCTTTACTAGGAGGCGCTGCTGTTTCTTGGAAATCCACGAAACAAACTTGCATCGCACGATCCACAATGGAATCCGAGTTCATTGCTTTAGACAAAGCAGGTGAAGAAGCAGAATGGCTTCGTCACTTCTTAGAAGACATTCCAATGTGGCCAAAACCTGTGCCAGCTATTTGCATTCATTGTGATAGTCAATCTGCAATAGGCAGGGCACAGAATCATATGTATAACGGTAAGTCACGACATATTCGTCGTCGACATAATACCGTAAGGCAATTGTTGTCAAACGGAATAATCTCAATAGATTATATAAAATCTAAAGAGAATATTGCGGATCCGTTAACAAAAGGTTTGACAAAAGAGCTAGTGTATAGTTCATCAAGGGGATGGGATTAAAGCCTATTACATAAGAGTCGTCATAATGGTAACCCTACTTATATGACTGGAGATCCCAAGAACTAAGTTCAAAGGGACAACTAAGTTATGTATGGCTCGCCAGAAATCACCAAGGGATTAAATTCCTACCCATTCCTATGGTGAGAGTGATATCTGCAACATATGTTGTATGCAGGGGCATAAGGATAAGCTTTGCTTTTAATGATTACTTATATCTTGATTAAGGCATAAAATCAAGACGAGTATAAGGAGATACTCACAATAAGAATCACCTATATGAGTGTTGAACTGGGGCCGGTTCTATGAGAATGAAAGAGGCTACATTCTCTAGAAACACTCATGAAAACCAGGAGCGTTCAAGGCCAAAATGAACACAACAGTGAGAACCACGATGTGTTAGAAATATTTTGTGTGAAATCTATTGTCTTGGCTTACACAAACGGCTGAACAATTCAAGGCATCGCGTCCATTGGTTAGCCAGTAAGTCCGATAGGTTATCACTAGGGAAGGTTCAAGGCCGAAAACTACCTATCCTGATGCAAGATATTTTCGACTTATACTCTTTCGATAAATCTGCATTTGTTGCATTTCCGTTGTCATCAAATTCCATTCATGTGGGGGATTGTTGGAAATGGTTATAAATTCTGGGTAAAACCAGAATTTTTCCTAAGTTTGGTCTAATTTTTAGGTGGGCCCCGTGCGTCGTTTACACGGGTCAAAGTGGTAACGCGTTCTATGCCGCGTTGTGATTCACGTGGTATATTTGGTTGCTTAAAACCATTACCGAGTGAATGGGAAATTGAAGCCAAAGTGTGCTCCATGGAAATGGAGTTTTGGTGAAAATTACTTATTGCTTGAATAAGGCTTGTCCCACATTGATTTGGTGGGAGGTTTTGAAAGGGTTTATAAGGCATGGGTTTGGTACTTGGGGTGTGCCCCAAGGGGTACCCAAGTGTTTTAGAGGGAGAGGTTATGGGCATAATGGGCTAGACCCATTGGACTCAAAAACCACCACACACGCGCGCCGCGCGCCGCCCCCCGGTCCTCGGTCGGGCGGGCTGGCCTGGGCCTGGGCCTAGGCTTGGGCGCGGGTGTGTGGTGTGTGGTTGGGTTGGGCTTGTTCGGCCCAATACTAATCTTTTTGGGCCAAAAACATTTGAATTTAATCCAGAATTCAAATTAAACTGGGTTTGGAATTTCTGTTCATCCAAACAAGGCCCTTCCCGTTTTCAAACAGAATTAAACTGGTTTGGCATTTTTGTTCATCCAAACAGGGCCCTTCCCGTTTTTATCTGTTTGAATAATTAACCAACATATTCAAATCTGTTGAAATTCAAACCCAACAGGTTTCATACCTGTTCAATTCAAATCCTACAGCCACCTTAACATCTATAAATAGACCAGCCTCCCATTTGGATTGACACACCAATTTTTCGTATTCCATCTCTGCTTTAAATCTCTGCCATATTGCTGCATTTTATTTCTGAAAGAAAGAGTGTAAACACTTAGTGTGTTCGACGAACAATTAAATTGTAGTGCTGCATTTAATTGTTGATAAGATCATTTCATCCTGGGAGATAGACGTCCAAGTTCTGAAAGCACCGTGGAGAGGACGAATCTGTCTTAAGGACACAGTGTTAAACACTGGACTTGATCAGAAAGTTATTCAAAGAAATTAACCAAGTAAGTTGTTTAATTTTTATTCTGCTTTTTAAATTTGTTTATAATCAGATTTTTATTTTGTTTTTGTAACAAAATAAAATCTGTTATTTATTTATTTATTTTTATTTCGAGTTTGATTTTTGTAATCAAACATATTCTCTCCTTTTCTTTATTTCTTTAATTCTAATTGTTGTTTTGTACACAATAGAATTAAAATCTTTTAAATACAGTGAAGATTGTCCAACATAATTTGCACGAAGATTTAGTGTTCGTTTGAGAGGAACCTTTTTAGCCTGTATTTTTGCTCCTTTTTTTTTTTTTTTTGACTAATTTAGTCTGGTTAAATTGGCTCTATTTGGGAAGAATTTTTTACTTTTTTTTAATTTTTTAATTTTTTTGTAAGAAAAAAAATAAAATAATTATTTGAATATGACATTTTATCTTATTAATTTTGTTAATATATTTTATTTTTTATATATATTTTTAATTTCAACTCAATCTAAATGACAACTTATTGTAATTTTTGGTCCTATCATATCAACATGCATATGCAAGCCTACTTATGATTGGTCGTGTTTTCATCATTACGGGAATGTAAATCTACGTACAAAAGAAAAAAGCCCAAAATAAAATGGCTAACCATTTCATCACAAAATTATTTAGAACATTTCGAATGGTTGTTATTATAATACTACTGTTATTGTTATGATTTGGTAATAAATAATGTTATTTTGTCAAATTATAGCAATAGTGTTTCAATAATCACTTGTTATTTTGACAATTCTCAATCAACTTTCCCTCCAAGTTTATAGGTGTTGTTTGGATATAGATTTTTTTGTAATTTTATTTTTATTTGTTTTTTGTCTTTTGTAACTTTTTTTTAACTGTTTGTAAATATATATATATATATTATATTATTCCCGACTAGACAAATATAAAAAATAAAAAATTGGAAAAAAAAAATATATATAATTCAACCCACTAAAAAATATATCACTACATATTTAATAATTTTTTTTTACTACATATAAAAAATAATCTTCATTTAATTTTTCATACCTTCATTTAATGTATTTTATCTTCATATAATGTCAGTTAATGTATTTTATCTTCATATAAAAAATCATCTTCATATAATGTCAGTTAATGTAATTTATCTTTTTATTACCTTCATTTGAAAAAATATATTTATTTTTTCATTGTACTTTATTGAAAAATCTTTTTGCATTTTTTTTTTTTTTAAAGCCAAACAGAACCCAACGACTATTTTGAGATTTCCAAGAGAGATTACAACCGTCCACGTATATACTTTCAATAGTTGAGATGATTTTTGTATAACCTTGTTGAGATCATCCAACCCGTTCCCTCTCCTCAAACCAATTGTCCCTCTCCTCTCCTCCATCTCCCTCTCCGCAAACCAGTCGTCCCTCCCGTCTCCTTTGTTTTCCCTCTCCGCTCACTATGGTCTATATCTCTCAATCGTTGGATGAAATTCTATTTCAAATCACACTATCCACCTACTTTCATTTCACTGTATCTCTCTAGATCGGTGATCCAAAGAGACAGAAGAGAAGTTTTATCAGGCCCCTATGCTCTCTCTCTCTCTCTCTCTCTCTCTCTCTCTCTCTCTCTCTCTATGTAAATCGATGACTCAAGAGGAAGGAAACAAGTTACAACCAGTCGCCCCTCTCCTCAAAATAGTCGTCCCTTTTCCTCCATCATCGAAACGGCTCACTCCCATTTCTCTCTCTCGCTCACTCTAATCCTCCACCATCTTGCAGTGCTGGTATGTTTGCTAAAATTTTCTTTATTATTATTTTGATTTTTGGTTTAATTTTTGTTGATCCATCTATCTGTAAGCCTATCTTGGTTTGGTTTATTGTAATAATATCCATGTGATTTTTACATTGCGTTTCGATCGAGTGCTTTAGTGAGAAATGATTAATAAAAATCTGTTTTAATTTGGGTTTGATTCTGAAATGATTAATTTGGGTTTAATTTGAGAAATGATTAGAATAAATTTGTTTTAATTTGGTTTATTGTGATAAATCTGTTTTTGCACGCTAAAATTTGGGTTTGATTATCAAATTTGAGAGTTTTCTACTGTTTTAATTCAATTTTTACAACTAATTTTGGTGCCAAAAATTTGTTTATTTGCTAATGTGGCATGTTTGGCAGCTGCTATTCAACTTGTCAAATTTAAAAATAGAAATGGCATCTGCTATCTTTGGCAAGTAGAATAGCATGCCATTGGAGACCCTCTTTTTGTCACTCTTGTCAAATTATAGCTTTGACAAGTTAAATAGTAGATCCATTGGAGATGCTCTTCCATGTCATATATATTGTAATTTATTCTTATATTCTCATTGTGCTTGTGCCGTAATTTTCCCAAAATAAAATTCAAATTGCATCGCATGGAGTTCGTTGAACATGAAATAGGACCGCGCATTGAGACGACAAACAAAGTGCCGCCGCAAAATGAAAACACGTGTTCAACATTAGTGACAAAAAATATCACAATTGTATTTTTTTTTTATTTGGGACTATTAGAAAAAAACTATAGAATTTAACCTTTATAACAAAATAAATTTTTAATTTTTAATTTATTAATTTAGACTCTAATTTTTTTTAATCTAAATTGTTTGTCTATTTCTATTAAATAAAATCAATAAAAAAATAAATATTTTAATCATTAAACCAAATAAAAAATATATTTTAAACATTTTATGAATATTTACATTGAGTTTGATAACTAAAATACTCTTTTTATGTCAGTTTTATTTAACGAAAATAGGAAAATGGTTTAAACTGAAAACAAATTAAAAGATTATAGTTTAAATTGACAAAATTGAAAATTAAAATTTTTTTTTTGTTACAAGGTTCAAGATTAAAAATTTAGAATTTATTTTGTCCATTGCATTAAGACGTAAGTGAATTAGTTTCGGAATTTTTGTGAATGTGCTAATCTATTGTGTTACCTTTATTAGGATGCTAGGACGTGAACGTGGTGGTAGTAGACATGGTAGGCCTAGACGACAGGAGGTGCCGTTACCGGATGATATTCCGACGCAGGATAAGGGAGTTGGTCAGGCCAACGTGGTCGAGCCAGCAGGTTAACAAACCATGGGCACTTGGCGTGGGAGATGGGTAGTGCTTTACAGGAGTCTATGGACATTCTTAGGGCTGAAAATCAAGTCTAGGCCCATGTTGCTGAGACAGGGCCATTTTTTTTTAAGAAAAAGTTCTTCCGATCGAATCCAGATGGGTTTTTGAGGGACCCGAAGGAGCCACTAAAGGCAAATGAGTGGTTGGAGCAGATGCTGAAGACGTTCGAGATGCTTGTCATCGAGGACGATGGTTTGAGAGTGACATTGGCATCCTTCCAGCTGAAAAGGAGATGCGGGTCAGTGGTGGAAGTATGTACGTGGACGTATTGGGATGACTTGGGAGACCTTTGTCAATGCCTTCCAAGACAAGTTTTTGCCTCCCACTACTAGGGAGAAATTGAGGGATCAGTTCTTGAAGCTCAAGCAGCTGAACACACCCGTAGCACAATTTGAGGCCATTTTTACTAGCCTCTCTAGGTTTGCATCGGAGCTTGTAGTGACGGAGGAGCACTATTGTGTTGAGTTCGAGAAGCGACTAAGGACTAGGCTCCTTTTCAACATGGACGCATCTATGATTAGGGATTACAATCGTCTTATGGAGGCGGTAGTTCATTTATAAACCGTGATTCAGACGGATAAGGAAAGACTGAAAGACTCTAAGCAGAGGAGTTAGGAGGTTTAGGGAGAGACTCGGGACAACAAGAGGCAGAGGGGTTCTACCCCACAGTAGTCCCAGGTAGTACAGTTCAGATCCACCTTTCCTGTACTGAGTTCTACGTCAGGGAGGAGTAGTTAGGGTGGGATCACTTGCTTTAAATGTGGTCAGCTGGGCCACAAGTCTCCATTTTGTCTGCAAAGAGGAGTAGGGCAACAGTCTGCGCCGTCTGTGGCTAGTTCACAGAGTTAAAGTCAGAGTCAGAGTCAGGAGAGAGGACAACTGCCTACTTGTTATCAGTGTGAGCAGTGGGGGCACTTGAGGAGGTTTTTCCCTCAGACAGATGGCACACCCGGTGCATCTAGTTTAAGACAGACACAAAGCCATCAACCTACCCAGTCAACACAAACCTCGAGGGCTGTTCAGAGAGCCTCTTCGGCTCAATCAGCTTATTAGTCTTATGCTTCGAGGGCTGAGCAGGTGGAGTAGAGACCTGCGGGGCGTGTGTTTGTTGTTACCACTCCAGATCAGTTGTCAGCACCCATTATTTTGAGAGCTAACTTCTTGTCGTTTAATTCTATTGCCAATGTGTTGATTGATGCTGGTGCATCTCATTCCTTTATTTAGTCTGCATTCGCATAAGTTTTGGGGTTAGAGGTGGCACAGTTAGCATCTCCACTCAGGGAAAAGTCACCAGTTAGGGGTGAGGTTGACTTGGACCGGGGATGTCGCGATTATGAGATTGAGGTTGTCGGTCGCCGAGTTCCTTTTGCATTTGTATTGTTAGACATGTCAAGTTTCGATGTCATTTTAGGTATGGATTGGTTATCCTTGTACCTAGATGTTATAGATTGTTATCGTTAGAGAGTTATGGTGTTCATCTCAAGTTGTGACTGTTTTTTTTTTTTCTGGGGAACCAAGCTGATAGGGTCTTGTCGCTAGTATATGACTCACGTGGTCAAAGCGAGCTTAGCTATCTTCTTACAACTTTCTTAGATAGTGAGAGTGATGTGATCTGGGTTGAATTGTCGACGGTAGTTTGTGAATACCCGGACGTCTTTCCTGAGGATCTTACTAGTTTGCTATCCCACCGAGAGATTAAGTTTTCCATTGACTTGGTGCCTGGCACAACACCGATTTCCATAGCACTGTATAGATTTGCACCCATCGAGTTGTATGACTTGAAGATTCAACTCCAAGAACTGTTAAATAAGGGCTTCATTCACCCTAGTACATCATCTTGGGAGCATTGACTCTCCTTGCTAAAAAGAAGGAGAATGATGGCACCTTACAACTGTGTATTGTTTACCATAAGTGGAACAGGGTAACCGTGAAGAACAAGTACCCATTACCTCGTGTAGATGATCTATTTGACCAGTTGAAGGGGTCTTGTTGCTTTTCTAAGATTGACTTGAGATCAGGTTATCACCAGTTAAGGGTAAAGGAGGAGGATATTCAAAAAATGACATTTTGTACGTGGTATTGCCACTATAAGTTCTTAGTGATGCCTTTTGGACTAACCAATGCATCAGCTTTCGTTTATGGATTTGATGAATTGAATTTTTCGTGAGTTCTTAGATCGTTTTGTGGTTATCTTTGTTAACGACATTTTGATCTACTCACCCTCTGAGGAGGAACACGAGGAACCCTTGTGGGCCATACTTGAGTTGCTTAGAGCCCACCATGTATATGCTAAGTTCGGAAAATGCGAGTTTTGGTTAAAATAAGTTAAGTTCTTAGGCCATGTGGTATCTAGAGAAGGGGTGACGGTAGACTCTTCTAAGATAGAGGCAGTGTCGGATTGGGAACAACTTAAGAATGCCTTTGAGATTTGAAGTTTCTTGGGCTTAGCCGGGTATTACCGACGTTTTGTGAAAGACTTCTCTAGATTGGCGTTACCATTGACTAGATTGACAAGGAAGGGGGTGAAGTTTGTGTGGAGTGAGATTTGTGAAAAATCGTTCCAAAAGCTTAAAGTTAGACTCACCACTACTCCAATGTTGATTATTTTGGAGAGGGGTTTGAGCTATTCAGTTTATTGTGATGCGTCTCGAAAAGGGTTGGGTTGTGTATTGATGCAAGAGCAGAAAGTGGTAGCATACAGTTCGCAGCAGTTGAAAACTCATGAGAGAAATTATCATACTCACGACATAGAGTTAGCGGCAGTGATTTTTACGTTAAAGATTTGGAGGCATTACTTATATGGTGAGAGATTTGAGGTGTTTTCTAATCACAAGAGTTTGAAATATTTGTTTTCACAGAAAGATTTGAATTTGAGGCAAAGGAGATGGATGGAGTTTATGGAGGATTATGACTTTGAGTTGCACTATCATTTGGAGAAGACCAATGTAGTGGCTGATGTTTTGAGTATGAAATCTGTATGCAGTATAGCTATATTTCTATATGAGAATGGGAGATGTTGGTGTTATTAGTGAGTTTGACTTGCATCTTAGCGAGTCCATTGAGGCAACTGTTTTGTTCACTATAGTTGCGCAACCTATGCTAGTGAGCCAAGTTATAGAAGCACAGCGAGATGATCTCGAAGTAGAGGCTATCTGAGGAAAGATAACTAGTGAAAAGGTGGAGAAAGGCTCGAATGTGTATTCTGACTCTAGTATGACGTATTTGAATTGTCTTTTCGTGCTAGAATCTTGTAAAGAGAAGGTACTTTGAAAGTTTCACCATTCATGCCTTGTGGTACACCTAAGAGGCATAAAGATGTACCACGACCTTAGCCGTCAGTTTTTGTGGAGGGGGATGAAGAGAGACATAGCCTTACTTGTTTTGAGGTGCCTTACTTATCAACAAGCGAAAGCCGAGCACCAGTGACCAACGAGTTTGTTACAACCCTTACCTATAGCTGAGTGGAAGTGGGAGCATATCACGATAGATTTTGTTGTGGGTTTTCCGAGGACTCAATGGGGGTAATGATGTCATGTGCGTGATAGTCGACCGGTTAACTAAATCAGCACATTTTGTACCTATGCGCACTTGTGACTCGATAGGTTATCTTGCCAACCTTTATGTTAGGGACAACATTTGGCTCCATAGGGTCCTTGTGACTATCATTTCGAATAGAGATTCTCATTTCACGGCTTGGTTATGGCAGAGCCTATAGAATGTCTTGGACACTAGATTGACGTTTAGCACTATCTATCATCATCAGACTGACGGGCAGTCCGAACAAACTATTCAAATCTTAGAGGACATGCTTCAGGGTTGTGTTATGGATTTTAAAGGGTCGTGGGAGAGGCACTTACCTTTAGTAGAGTTTGCCTATAATAACAGTTTTCAAGATAGTATTGGTATGGCACCATTTGAGGCCTTATATGGCTGACCGTGTAGATCTCTAGTGTGTTGGGCCGAAGTGGGTGACACACTTATGTTAGGTCCTGAACTAGTCCAAGAAATGACGGAGAAAGTTGCGCTTATTTGTAAGAGATTAGTTTCGGCTTAGAGTCACTAGAAAAGCTATGCCGGCCGTAGGAGAAGACCTTTATCTTTTGAGATAAGAGATCATGTGTTCCTGAAGATATCACCGAGACGAGGTTTAATGAGATTTGGGAAGAGAGAGAAGTTGTCCCCTAGATTTATTGGGTCTTTTGAGATTCTAGAGCGAATCGGGAAGATAGCTTACCATTTGGCCTTACGACCCCAACTTTTTGGGGTTAATGACGTGTTTCATATTTGTATGCTTGGGAAGTACGAGCTAGATCCTTTATATGTGTTAGATTAGACCGAGTTGGAGGTAGATGAGGATGCCTCGTATGAGGAGAGACCGGTACGAGTTTTAGACTCTCGGGACCAAGTCTTATGAGGCAAGACTATTCCATTAGTTAAGGTGTTGTGGCGACACCGCGAAGTTGATAAGGTGACTTGGAAACGTGAGACAGAAGTCCGTGAGAAGTATCCGGTCCTATTTGTTGATGTTCGGGACTTATGTTAAAAACCTTGTTTATATTATAATATATGAACCTTATATATGTTTTGAGGAATTGAACTGTGATGGTTGGTGCTGAAAAACTCAGTGTATCCTTGTTACAAGTCTAGATGTTATGTGATTGGTTTTATTTCGATGAATATTGTTGATTTTAAATTTCGGGGATGAAATTCCTTAAGGGGGGAGATTACAACGATTCTGGCTTAGACCCGACCCATTTTCTTCCTTTTGAATCCGAGAACTTGTGTACTTAATTGTTGTTTATCTCATTTCCATCTTATTTCTTGTTGAGTTTGGCTATTGAGAGTTTTGGTTGCGTTTGGAACTGGTTAGAAAGTTAGTTTTCCAATGAGTTGTTGCCCAGATTTTTGCCTGTTCGTTCAAGTGGTCTCTTACAGTCTGTAAAACTACTGGAAGTGCGATATCTATGCTCGAACAATGCTTCTTGCGCCCAAGTGCTCTTTTGCAGTCTACAAAAAAATTGGGAGGGGGTCATTGTGCGCTCGAGCGGTGGTTTTGGTCGCTCAAGCGGTGTTAAATTTTTGAGTCTATTCGCTCGAGTGGTGTTTTTGTCACTTGAGCGTCTGCGCATGTATCAGTCTAGGAAAGGGCCATTCTGAGTCATGTTTTCATCTCATTCTTTCTCTAAACATTTCAAAACCATAAATTCACACACTCTTTCTCTAGGTTCTTAACTTCTAGCTCTAAATACTCTCAATCCTTTGATCATTTCACCCAAGGCCTTTGGAGAAAAATGTTGAGCATGTCGAGGGCTTCGTTTTAATTGGTGAAATTATTGTTTTCGGCTCTGCCAAGTTCTATCCTTGTTTCCTTCTTGTCTTCTACTTTGAAGTAGGAATTTCTTTGACTCTTTTATATGATTTTTAGCTTAGTTATTTGCTCTTGAAAATGGTTAATGATTTGGGATTTTTTGAAAAAACCTAGGGTTTTGGTTTGAAATCAAAAGAGAGGTTTTCCAAATGGATTTTGAAAATGGTTGTGGGAATGTATTTACGGTTGAAATATGTTAAAATGGTGGATATCTTATCTTGAAATTGATTTTGTAAGAAAATAGGGTTTTGCCTTATATTTCGAATATTTGGATTTGTGAAAGGAAATGGAAAATGGTGTTGGGTTTGATGAGATTGGAATAATGGTTATGTTGATGATGATGGTAGAGTTGGATATGTAATATCACTGCAATTGTAAAAGGATGGAATTGTTTATTTTGATTGGAAACTATCTGTGTATATAAATAACTATTTTGGGCTATCGGTGGAAAATGGTCTTGATTGTTGTAAACATTGCATGAGGATTAAGTTGAATTGAAACTAATTTCTCATACATTGTGCATTGAGTATCATTTCATATTGAACATTGTATATGTATTGATTTTGAAGAAAAATGAGTGAATACCTTGGTTAATCAGGTCGGGGGGTGTAGTTGTGGTTATTATGTTGGCCTATGTGTCCTTGGTGAAAGTCCAGAAATCCACATGGTTAGGTGTCGATCCTTACGGATAGTACGAGTAAAATGGTTTTGGTAGTGCTTGTATAGCCTACTAGCATACACATACCTAGAGATTCTCAATGTGTTATATCCACTGCTATGTTTTCTGTTATAAAATGATTATTTTCATGAATTGATTTATAATATAGCTACATTGTTTTGAGATAGAAAACGAGAAATGTTTGACAAATGACATGCATGTGCATTCACCTTATAATTTTGCTAAGATTCATATACTGTGTTAGAGTATCTTTACTAGGCTGTGACTCACCCTATGTGGAAAACAACTTTCAGGTATTGATTATATGTCTCTACCAAAGATGTAGCTTGGAAGGACTTGGAGCTAAAGGCTTCATTTTTGTTTGTTGATGTAATTATTTTTGGTTAAGTCTCGAGCTTTATCTGTATTGAGTTAAACTCATTTTTTTGTGCCCAATCATTGACTTGGAAAGTTGTAGCCATTAGGGCATACAATTATTCGGTTTTACTTTTACTTTATTTATGGTAATCCATGCCATATGCTATCGATTTAGAATTTATGGTTTATAAATGTATATCGCATATGTCATCTTTTGTATTGATCAAAGTTATGAATAAAATAGAAGATATGATATTGTAGCACTCTATACTTCCTGTTATAATGGAATTATATTTGACTCTTTGATTATCTTGATTGGCAACCTTCTTAGTCGATATTTGAGCCTTGGTTGAGGTGTTACCATATTGGTTCGGTGAGATTGAATCAAAAACTCTAAATTCAAATAGTTGTTATTGAGTAGTCTTCACTCTTTTATCATTTTCTCTCTCCACACCTTGAATCTTGATATCAGGCTAGAACCATTGGAAATCTTACTTCCAGGGCTTCAATTTGGACACAAGAACGACCCTAAACAGAGTCCAAACGAGAAAGATAAACCTATTTGAAATTTGCGAATCTGTACTGTGAGCATAGTGCACTCGAGCACAGCTTTTAACGCTCAAGCGTACAATGCATAATCAGATCTTTAAAAGTCACTTTGTAGGTCAAACCCTTTCACTTTTCACTCCTCTTTCTCTCTCTTTCCACCATTTTTTATTTCTCTAGCTTTTTAGGCTTGATTTCATCTATTTCTATACATCTTTGACCCCTAGTTCTATATACCAAAACGTAGAGCACGACGAGGGCTTCCATTTAATCTCAACAAGTCATCGTTTCGTCGCCGGTGATTTTTCCGACTTGTTTCCTTCTTGCTTCAAGAGGTAGGATCTATTTCTTAAACTCAATTTGAATTCAGTAGTGTATTTGTGGTGTATTTTAAATACATATGTTAGGTTTTTATTCTTGGTAATCCCAGTTGACAAAACTCCTTTCAGTTGTACTTATTTTCGCACTTTTTGTTTTAGTGAGGCTATGAGTGTTTAGATGCGAATCCAACCCGAATTGTGCCTTTCAGAGAAGTTTGTGATGTTAATACTTTCAAGATTGCCACTTCGCTGATTATGACGGGGATCAAGCTGCCTGGTCAACTCGCAGGGGTCGAGGGGGCAGTGCCCCTTGGCGGGTCCGGGGCAGCGCCACGGCAGGGTCGAGGGGCAGCGCCCCCGAAGCAAAATGCAAAAATGCATTCCAAGTTGCCTGTCCGCTCGAGTGGACATTCCCCCACTCGAGTGGAGAATGCTGAGTTCCAGAAGTTTATTCGCCTGCAAAAATACTGGATGTTTTTTTTTTCTGCTCGAGCGGAACTTTTCGCGCTCGAGCGTAGGTACACTCAAGTGGCCAATCTGACGCTCGAGCGGAGATCGCGGGACAGTTTTCTATAAATACGTGTTTCAGTCCAAATCTAGGATTACTTCTCTAGATCTTCTTCTTGGGTTCTAGGGTTTATATCTGGGGATATTTTGCTAGTTTTGTTTGATGTTTTGATTGAGTATTCAACTCATGGTTTAAAGAGTATACATCAAAGGATTATTTGTTTGTTCTACACAAAAGAGAGAGTTGTTCTTCGGTGGATTCTGAAGAATTTAAGCTTGAAGCTTTGGTGGATTCTGGAGTGGCTCATCGTCAAGACAATTCCGAGGTGAAGACGAGGTTGGAAGAGACACATAGGGGTTGGTTTAATTTGGGCGTGGATTCGCTAGGTAATTGAGAGTATACCTGTGTAATTCATTTATATCTTCTTAGTTGATTGTTTTGTGGCTTTTGCCCGTGGTTTTTTTATCAAAATTGGAGGTGTCCAATTGTGGTTTTTCCACGTAAAATCGTTGTGTCGATTTGTCTTGATTGTTTGATTGGGATTGTTGTTACTGCTTAAAATTGATACATAATCACAAATCAACATCTAGGGGGTTTCTAGATTTTTCAATTGGTATCAGAGCAGGTCGCTCTATTTTTTTGTTTTACAAATCTATTAGAGCGAGATCTTGTTTGATTTGTGATAATGGATACAATTCGTGAGGGAAATTCTATGGTTCGACCACCCCTACTTGACGGATCCAATTATTCTTTTTGGAAAGCTCGGATGAGATCGTTTTTAAAATCTATTGATGAAAAAGTTTGACAATCTGTCATGTATGGGTGGACTGAACCAACGATTACCGTTGATGGAGTAACTTTCCCCAAACCAATTGATAAGTGGGACACAATTGATTACCAAAATAGTAGCTGGAATAGTAAAGCTATCAATTCTCTTTTTGGCGCTGTCACACCTGAAGAGTTTAGTCGTATTTGCAATTGTGAAGTCGCAAAAGAGGCTTGGGATATCTTACAAACTATTCATGAGGGCACTTCTTCTGTTAAACGCTCAAAACTTCAAAGGCTCATGTCTAGTTTCGAAAACCTTTCAATGAAATATAGTAAGACTTTTGATGAATTTTATGCGAAGTTGAGTGACATTGTAAATTCCAACTTCAATTTAGGTGAAAAAATACCAGAATCCAAAGTTGTGGGAAAAATTTTGAGATCCTTGCTCGATCGGTTCCAACCAAAAGTTACGGCTATTGAGGAGGGTCAAGATGTTGACAAACTCAAGCTGGATCACTTGGTTGGAAATCTCCAAACTTATGAGGCACATAGGAATTTCAAAAAGAAACAAAAAGATGCTATTGCTTTTAGTAGTGCTCATAGAGTTGGAGAGGATTCTGATGAGGATTGTGAGATAGATTCCAAGATTACGGGCTGCTTTTGTTAAGAATTTAAAATCTTTTTTGAAAAAGAATCCTAATCTTTTGGAATCTACTCATACTCATAAATCTAAAGGCAAAGATAAACTCAAAATTAATTCTATAGCCAAGAAGGAGAAAGGAAAGATACAAGGGAACTCTGAAAGAGTCCAATGCTATGAATGCCAAGGATTTGGCCACTTTGCTTCAGAATGCTCCACATGTTTGAAGAAAAAAAAAGCCCTCGCCATCACTTGGGATGATAAATCAGAATCTGATGAAGATGAAAGTGACGACGAAGATCAAGGCGAAGAGGGACATAAACAATTCCTTGCTTTCATGGCGGCTTCCGAAGCTGAATAACGAACAGAGTATCCGAAGAGGTCAGTTGAGAATGCCACTGATGATGAATCCTCGGAGAGTAATGATGAAGAGCTCGAGCAAGCTTATGAAAAGTTGTATAAGGAGTCTCTTAACTTATCCAAATTGAATGACAAACTCACAACGAAACTCAAAGCATGTGAAATTGAGAATGTCAAACTTAAGGAGGAGATTTCAGAGATTAGAATTGATGCCATCAAGATAGCTAATGATCGACAAGCTCTTTGTGAAAAACTCTTGACTTGTGAGACAGAGAGGAATGAGCTACAGCAAATCTATGCAACGTATGAAGAAAAGATTGAATCTCTCGAGATGTCTCAAGTTGCTTTGGAAGAACTAATGATCAAGAAAGAGGAAGAGCTCAAGTGTGCTATGGCTACCATTGGTCTTTGGAACAAAGGATCAAAGACTTTGGACAATATTATTGGGTCTCAACAAATTTATTCTGGCAAGAGTGGCATTGGCTTTGGTGGTAAGAAAGAGCAAAAACAGAGTGCTTCCACATCTTATGATACAAGAACTCAAGGAAAGGGAGAACAAAAAATTCAACATAAGGATGGACTTCTCAAACTTCCTAGAGTTGGTAAGGTAAAAGAAAAGAAGGCACACCCTGTTTTTATTTGTCATCATTGTGGTATGTATGGACATATTCGCCCTTATTGTTATAAATTGCATGGGAGAGTATATTTGCCTAGACCTAAAAATAGGAAGTTGAAAACCAAGTCGAGACGGGTTCCCATTGCAGGGGAAAGGAACCACAACGTCAAGACACCACCTAAGAACCGCAATCCTTACAATTTTGTTCATACTAAAGCGGTTTGGGTGAGAAAACTTGACTTGTGCTAATTTGTTTATTCTTTTTAGTTTTTTAGGTTTCTGTGTGTGTTTTTTTTAGGTCATTTAATGTCTTCCTATTCGTTTTCTGTCTTTCTTTGTTTAGGAAAAGAAAAAAAAAATAAAAAATCCAAAAAGATTTTCTTGTATGGTTTTGCAAGCTTGAAATTTTTGAGTAGTCCTTGGTGCATATTGGAATTGATAAGAATATCCATTACATGTTAATATGTGTGTGCTTTTTGTGGTCATTACTCATTTTGGAGTGTGTGTTTTTGGATTAGTATTTCTCATTCTGTACACACTCTTGGATTAGCAAATTTTGGAGTCTTCTGCCTTAGTGATCATTTTTCTCTATGGACTTCTAGTATTGTATCTTTTGCTTTTCTAGAGGAATTGACATATACTAGCATATCATGGGTGATGTTGAGTTTCTTAACCATCTTCCATCTTTTTGCATCTCCATGGCTTTCCCCTCTGTTCTTTGTAGTCAAAGCATGAGGAAAAGGCTACCTCAGAGTCACCAACCAGGCCATCCTTATTATCTCCATGCTTCTCTGGTTCGGTTTCCATACTCTTGAGTGTGTTAGCCGCCAATAAGTGTGCAAAAGAAAGAAAAAATGTGTAAAAGAAAGAAAGAAAAAAAAAAGATGTGAAAAAAAAAGGGAACAAATAACGGATTCATTGATTGAGGGGAAGCCTCCGCTATTACTCAACAAATACCCCTTGATTCCTAGTGGTTTGACTTTCCTTAGTTGTGCTTAAATTCTCTTGTCGGAGGTCCAGCTTTCATATCACTACTAGGATTTGAATCTTGTGTTTGTCGAACTCCAAGAGTCACACACACTTTTTTCATGGGATCTATGCTTTTCACATAATGCATCACTTTCTTTTATGCGGAATTTTCTAGAGGCTGTGCACATTGTGTTTTCAAGTAATTGTGCTTCTTGGATAATCTTGTGTGTTTCAAGGTACAAATCTGAAATTCCTTGCTTGCTCCACCATATTATTTTTTGTCGTTTTCTTCTTGTTCATTGTTTTTAGTAAGGGGGAGTTTGGTTTTTCATTACAAGAGTTTGTTAGCATGAACACTTTGATTTGTTTGGTAAGGGAGATTGGCTATAGTTGTTTTGCATGTTGCTATGCACTGTTTGCTTATTATTTCCTTCTTGCATACTCCTGATATTTACATCATCATATCATTGCTTGTGTGGTTTATGATCTTGCTTTAGTTGATTGAGCTTCCATTTTCAATTCGTGACAAAAAGGGAGAGAAAGTTGTTGTTCATGTTTTCATGCACATGTGTCGTAGTGTGATTTCATCCATTCATGTGTCGGGTGCATGTGTCTTAGTTTTCATGTTTTCATGCTACATGTTCTTAAAATCTCCAATTTCCATCTATTCATTTTTTTATCTCATGCTTCAAGATAATTTGGTCATATGTTTATTGTTTTTTTTATATACTCTTGTGACACTAATAGTTGTTTTGGAGATTGTGGCACTAATAACTATTTTGCAGATCATGACCTTGAGAAAGAAGTTTGCGTTTGTTGGCTGTAATGGGTTAGGGTGATTAGGATTTTTTTTGTTAGGTGTATTTTGTCACGACATTGCCAAAGGGGGAGATTGTTATGTTTTTATTCTTGGCAATCTCGGTTGACAAAACTCCTTTCAGTTGTACTTATTTTTGCACTTTTTGTTTCAGTGAGGCTATGAGTGTTTAGATATGAATCCAACCCGAATTGTGTCTTTCAGAGAAGTTTGTGATGTTAATACTTTCAAGATTGCCACTTCGTTGATTATGACGGGGATCGAGCTGCCTGGTCAACTCGCAGGGGTCTAGGGGGCAGCGCCCCTTTGCGGATCCGAGGCAGCGCCACGGCAGGGTCGAGGGGCAGCGGCCCTGAAGCAAAATGCAAAAATGCATTCCAAGTTGCCTGTCCGCTCGAGCGGACATTCCCCCGCTCGAGCGAAGAATGCTGAGTTCCAGAAGTTTATTCGCCTGCAAAATATTGGATGTTTTTTTTTCCCGCTTGAGCGGAACTTTTCGCGCTCGAGCGTAGGTACGCTCGAGCTACCAATCTGACGCTCGAGCGGAGATCGCGGGACAGTTTTCTATAAATACGTGTTTTAGTCTAAATCTAGGATTACTTCTCCAGATCTTCTTCTTGGGTTCTAGGGTTTATATCTGGGGATATTTTGCTAGTTTTCTTTGATGTTTTGATTGAGTATTCAACTCATGATTTAAAGAGTATACATCAAAGGATTATTTATTTGTTCTACACAAAAGAAAGAGTTGTTCTTCGGTGGATTCTGAAGAATTTGAGCCTGAAGCTTTGGTGGATTCTGGAGTGGCTCATCGTCAAGACAATTCCGAGGTGAAGACGAGGTTGGAAAAGACACATAGGGGTTGGTTCAATTTGGGCGTGGATTCGCTAGGTAATTGAGAATATATTTGTGTAATTCCTTTATATCTTCTTAGTGGATTGTTTTGTGGCTTTTGCCCGTGGTTTTTTATCACAATTGGAGGTGTCCAATTGTGGTTTTTCCACGTAAAATCGTTGTGTCGATTTGTCTTGATTGTTTGATTGGGATTGTTGTTTACTACTTAAAATTGATACATAATCACAAATCAACATCTAGGGGGTTTCTAGATTTTCAATATAGATTCCATTGTTCTTGGATTGATTTTTGGAAGTTATTTTTGTAAGTAAGGGTTTGTCCAAATGGGATTGTTGAGTTATGGTTTAGCAACAAAAAGTATTTTCTTCCACTTATAAAAATGCACATGAGTTTTTGAAAAGTGGGTGTGAAATTTCTTTTTCTTGTGTTATTGTGATACTGGCATTTTGGAAAGTTCTCGGATTCTCATTATGGAAATTTGGTTTTGGTATTGTGGTATCACTATAAGTGTGATGGGTTTTGTTGGATGACTATGTTGTGGTTCACTAGAGGAATGCTAATGAATGATTTTGAAAAAAAAAATTCTTTTGATGTTGTGGCCTTGGGTATTTTTCTTGAATTAAAATGTAAGTTTTCGATTTAATAAAAGTTGAATCCAACAAATCAGAAACAAAATGAAAATGGTTTTGTGTTATAAATATTGTTACCCAAAAAGCAACCTAAGAGAGGGGGTGAATTAGGTTTCTACAAATTAAAGTTAATAATACCCCAATAAAATTAACTACTAGTACAACAAATTATTAACAAGCACAATAATGAACTTAACAGTAAATGATCAAGCAAAATAAGAATGAAGTATAACTAACATATAGGGTAAATCAAATGATTAGCACATGAATATTAGATAGATATAGCAGTAGTAGGAAAGTAAAGAGATTAGGGAAGAGGAGACAAATAGATTTATAGTGGTTCGGCTTTAACCAAGCCTACATCCACTTCTCAAGCTTCACTTGAGATTTTCCACTATCTTCTAGCTTCACAGGGGTGCTAGCAACCTCATTACAAATGGAGCAATCCTCCATGGATTTTACACAGACTTCACAAGCCCAAACCCTTACAAATCTTAGGTGATTCACAATCACTCTCAAGATTTCAAGAACGCAGTGTCTGCAACACTTTTACAAGATGAAATGGTATTTTTGCTTTCAAAGAATGCTTACAATAAATATCTCTCAAAGATAGATATATAAAATGAAGCTTTGATTTTTCTATAAATCTCACACTGGAAAGATGAGCCTAATGCTATAAGGCTCAGTGTATAATTTATGAGAGAGGATGTAAACAAAAATTAAAGAACACTTGTCAGAGAATTTTTTAGGGAATAGATGTGAGTGATTATAGATCAAAGAATATTTTCTGATTTTTTGTCACTTATGTACATTAGAGGCTTTGGTATATATAATGAAACTTATAGCCATTTATAGCCATTGTAATTCATTTGAATATATAGCCATTTATAGCAGTTGTACTCCATCATTACTAATTTGAATATCTTCCACTCCATCATTACAATTTTGAATATCTTCGACTTGAACCTTTTGAACCTTTTGGACCTTTTGGCCTGCTGCTGTGCTGGCCTGTTTGAACCTTTGTTTTGGGTTGTTTGAACTCCTGATTTAATCAAATATTAAATACATTCTAACAACATTTAGGATAAAGGTTTAGGTAAGAAATAATGGGACAAAATAAATTTTGATTTTATTTTTCTCTTTCAAATAAATTAAAATATAATTAAAAAAATCATCAAAATAAATTTTGGATTCTATTTTTCTCTTTCAAATAAATTAAAATATAATTAAATAAATCATCAAAATAAATAAGTCTAACAAATATCATCTATGGTTTTCAAAAAAATAGTTTGGAAATATTTGAGTTTTGTTGTGGACGGTTGAAAATGTATCTGAATTGTGACGGTGCGGTTTGGGACCCTTTTGGAAAAGCAAAGTGTTTTGAGACAAATGGAAAAAGTAAGGAATTTTCTTTAACTTGGATGTAGTACCTTGTGTTGTGCGGCACATTGTGATCTAGCCTAAGTTACTAGTTATGTGATGTGTTTACTTTACGAGGGTTTAGAATTTGCTCGAGGCTTATTATGCTGTATTTGTTATTCTTTAGCCATATTTTTCCTTGTGTTCTCGTTCCGAGAGTTGATCGATAATCTGGTGTATGTGAGGAGTTCTCTTATTCTCTTTGTTCGAGCATTTGAGCACTCGGTGGTGATTTCGGTGTTGTAGCTAATTCAAGCGTGGTTAATGTCTTTGAGTCCGAGTGGTAATCTTTGTTGTTGTGGTGGTTGTTATTTCTTGTCTCATAGACCACTAAAAGTTATATGGGTTGAAAAGGCATCGGTGTTTGTTCCTTGTGTTTTGGTGTTCGGACATCTTTGGGTCCCCGAGGTGTTGAACCTAGAATTTGGGAACTTATCCAACGATGGATCTAAACGTGGGTTGGTGTTGAATTCCTTGTTATTGTTGCATGGTTTTTGGTTTTGGCATTACTTAAATTTTGGGGACGAAATTTTCTAAGGTGTGGAGGTTGTAGCACTCTGTACTTCTGGTTGTAATGGAATTATATTTGACTCTTTGATTATCTTGATTAGGAACCTTCATAGTCGATATTTGAGCCTTGGTTGAGGTGTTACCATAATGGTTGGGTGAGATTGAATCAAAAACTTCAAATTCAAATAGTTGTTATTGAGTAGTCTTCACTATTTTATCATTTTCTCTCTCCACACTTTGAATCTTGATGTGAGGATAGAACAATTGGAAATCTTACTTCTAGGGCTTCAATTTGGACACAAGAACAACCCTAAACGGAATCCGAATCGTAGAGATATACCTGTTTGAAATTTGCGAATCTGTTTTGTGAGCATAATTCGCTTGAGCGCAACTTTCACTTTTTAGGTCAAACCCCTTCACTTTTCACTCCCCTTTCTCTCTCCTTCTGCCATTTTTGGTTTCTTTAGCTTTTTAGGCTTGATTTCATTTATTTCTATACATCTTTGACCCCTAGTTCCATATACCAAAACGTAAAGCACGACGAGGGTTTCCATTTAATCTCAACAGATTGTCGTTTCATCGCCAGTGATTTTTTCGACTTGTTTCCTTTTTGCTTCAAGAGGTAGGATCTATTTCTTAAACTCAATATGAATTCGGTAGTGTATTTTTGGTGTATTTTAAATATATAGATTCCATCCATTGTTCTTGGATTGATTTTTGGAAATTTATTTTTGTAAGTGAGGGTTTGTCCAAATGGAATTGTTAAGCTATGGTTTAGCTACAAAAAGTATTTTCTTCCACTTATAAAAATGCATATGAGTTTTTGAAAAGTAAAAAGCCCTAATTTGGAGAAACCCTAAAATGTTGATTTTTTGGGAAATAGTTGGATTATTAAATCAAAATGTAAACGAGGGGTTTCTAAGTGTTTTCTTGAAAAAGGTTGTTATTATGAAATTGGAGTTCATATATGTTGAAATGAGCTATTTCTTGCATTGAAATGGATTTTCAAAGTGGAAAGAGGTTATGCCCTAAAATGTAAATGTAGAGATTGTAAAGAGGAAATGGAATAAATGTTGAGAAATGTGAAATTGAATGATGATTGATGATGATGGTGGAGTTGGATATGAATTATCACTCCCATTTGAGATTTTGGAAAAGTGTATCTTTAATGAAATTTACTTATTTGTTTAGCGATATTTGTTTTGGACTATCAATGGAGGATAGCTATGATTGTTGTAGAAATTGCATGGGGACTAGGTAAATTGGACTGTTTATAAACCATGCATATCATGGAGCATGTAGCGGATTTTGGAAATTGAAACTATATGTTTTGGAAAGAGATTTTGTAAATTCTTGTGTTATGTTTTAAGAGCATTTGTTTGAATCATATTTTGGATCACATGTATTGTGCTATTTGGAAAAGGTAAATCAAACGGTAAATCTGAGAAATGGTTGTTGTTACATCAAACAAGTTGGCCTATGTATCCAGCGTGAAAGTCCCGAAAAATATGCGTATACATGGGTGCCGGTTCCCGCGAACGAAATATTCGTAAAATGGCAATGGTAGTACTTGTACAACCTACGTTTACATGGGTCCCATTTGAAGGTTTCCAATGGGCGAAATTTCCGTGAAAGGTTGTATTGGTTTTGGAGATTTACCCATTTTATTTATTATCACTTTGGTTTTGTAAAGAAATTATTTAAAACGGTTTTAGCAATATAATTGATGTTGGTTAACGATGTATTCATATTGGAATTAGCAATGTATTTGCTAGTTGGTATTAAGATACCTGGATTGGCTTTGGAAATAAATTTTATATCTAACTAATGCTTTGAATTAAAAAAAAAAAAAAGTTTTGAATAAATGAAAGGTTTGGAAACTGGGGAAAAATGATTTTATTGAGAAAACAAGTGCATTTAAGAATGCATTTAGGCATATTATATATGTATGTATTGCATTCATCATCATTTGCACTGGTGGAGCATATTTAGTTTTTGAAATATTTCCTACTGGGCTTTATGCTCACCCTACGTGGCTGAAAATGTTTTTCAGGTATGCTTATACAGATGTGGACTGAGATATTGAAGTTGTGTTTGGAACCGTGTAGGGTCATTCCTTTATTTGTCGGCCAAGAGCTATATATGTATTTGTTGGCCGTGTGCCATTCTTGTAAGGGTTACACCCTTTGTACATGATGTAAGCCTTTGGGCATTTTAATTTGATTTATAACATCTTTGTATGTTTTTGTTACAGAGCATCCATTTGACTTAGATGATGTATCTAAGAATGTATAAAATTGGAATAACACATGTACTGTGTGCTTATATTATATACATCTGCATGAGCATTGTTAATGATTGTCTATCATTGGGTGGTTTACTCATGTGGGACAGACCTCATAAATTCGGGACGTGACAACTTGGTATCAAAGTGAACCAGGTTTGAAAACCTTGGGCTCGCGGGAAGTGGTTGGCCATAATGGAATTGGGAAATCTTCATTTGATCGTGTGAGTTGTGTTATTATTGTGGAGTGTGGTTGGTTGGGATGTGAGTTGTTGTGGAATTGGGAAATCTTTATTTAATCGTGTAAGAACTATTGCATTTTGACTTGTGAAGAGCCTTAATTTGATTAAGGTTTGTATTCTATGTTAAATAATTTGTTTAGTTGAAATTGATTTAGAATTGATGGACGGTAAAGTTGGTTGTGGAAGATGAGTACTTTGAGGGTCATTGTGACTTGTTGGGCTATTGTGAGGGTGAAGTTTCACCAGTCAATATATCCAGTTCGGTTGATATTGGTTATTGGTTTATGTCGGAGATATGATGATTTTGGTTTAGACCCAACCCATTTGATATTCTAGATTCGGGTTTCATTGTTTTATATTGTTGTTCATGTTTTATTTCTCCTTTCCCTCCTTGAGTTTGGCTTTTGGGTTGTGTTGGTTGCATTTGGAATGGTTGGTAGCTTGTTTTTCAAAACTTTGGTTGCCTAGATTTTGGCCTCTATGCTCGAGCGTAGCTTCTTGCGCTCGAGCGGTCTTTGCAAGCTCTCAGTACTTTTGCAAGTCTGCAAAACTATTGGGAGAGTGTATTCTGCGCTCGAGTGGTGCTTCCTGCGCTCGAGCGGTGGTCTTTTGTCTGCAAAAATTCTGAGAGTTGGTATTCTTCCCTCAAGCTGTGTTTCTTGCGCTTGAGTGGTGTTATGCTCGAGCGGTACTTCTTATGCTCGAGCGGCTAACTTCTGTTTGTGATTTCTAGAGGTGTGGTGTTTTGGTCACTCGAGTGGTTTGTGCGTATTTAGAACCCATTATGGGGGTGTTTGGTGTTGGAGTATTATTGTTCATACCAAGAAGTGAATTAGATGGATCGATGTCCGTATAACATCTTCAAGAATTCCTGATCAGGTCTTGAGGAGTTGGCAATGTTGGTGTTTAAGTTAGTAAGAATAGTTGGCATGAGAGTAACTTGAGTTTCTTTTGTGGAGCAGCTATTTCTAGTCTATTAAGGGAGTTGTTGATTTTATGGAATTGTTTTTAAGTATAGATTCTTTTGTTTTGGATTGGCGGTATGTTGAAGTATGTTGTTAGGAGATGTGTAGAAAAAGATTGGTCATGGGACTATCTTGGGAGGTTGCCTTAGTGTGGTAATATTATACTTATTGTATTGTTGCATGGTTTAATGTGTGCTAAGTTAAATTACTTTCGTCATAAGTGAAGATTGAACCCCATGTAAGATCCCTAGTGTTGGGGTGATTTTCTGTTGCGATTTTAGTTTGAGGATGGAACTTCTAGTGCTATGGTAAGGTTGTGTGGAGCAGGTAGTGAGTTGTGTAAGTTTCTTAGTTACTATAATGCCCTACTTCCGGGTTGTTAAATACACTAAAATAGCGAAAAAAATATACAAGTTTTGCTCCCAAAAATAATAACTACAAAATTGTCTCCAAATTGTACCATATTCTCCAAAATATTCTATAATACATTTATCTCTAAAATAAACAATATTACAACTATCTCCAAATTTAATAATTACAGTGGTGGGTCCCAAATCTCTATATTAATAAATCTTTCTAATATCAATTTTGATCTCCGCTAAAATCTGCTACACACCTGAAAAATAAATTAATTCGGAAAGTATACAATACGACAAGAATACAAGGCTCGGATACAGAATTAATTAACAGGAATCCAACAATTTATGACATTAAATCAACGATACGATAATTAAGCAATTTACCAAATTGCACAACAAATCAACCAGATATATGATAATTTATCT
This sequence comes from Camellia japonica, assembly GCA_030407325.1. Taxonomy (NCBI): domain Eukaryota; kingdom Viridiplantae; phylum Streptophyta; class Magnoliopsida; order Ericales; family Theaceae; genus Camellia; species Camellia japonica. The sequence goes on along the minus strand of JAPPVO010000019.1, from coordinate 127,870,485 downwards.
AGGACCAAATACCCAGTCCTACTCAGTACATGACTAGTGAACAAATTCATTTATTCATCCACCTCACCCAAGCTCCACGCTTATCCGGGCAGATTGGTGTAAACAAATTAACAAGATTCACTTGGTCCATATACGAAGTATTTCCATATCATTCAGTTAGACAAATCACCATTTTAACACAGAAATATTTGTAGAGAATTTTACCAAATGATCAGAATATCAATGATTCGACAATAAATGATTTTACAAAATCTATTAATAACCACAATAATCAAGTGGATTACAAATTGAGGATAATTAAAAATAGAGAACTCTTTGCAAAGAGATTTAAATAGAGCATATTGTATACAACTCGAATTTACCTCAAAATAATTAACTTTGTCACCATAAATCTAAAATTTCTTCATGGATCTCCAAAAGTAACTCTGATTAAACTTTTAAGACATAAAGTATGTATGATTTAATAAAATCTACAACTCTTAGTTTTTTTTTTATTATTATAAAATACTCATTTCCCTCTAAACACTCCCATATCTAAACTTAATATTTCTACTCTACATAATCTATGAGAGGGGGAGAGCCGATGCAGAGAATGAATGAAGAAGAAGAAGAAGAAGAAGAAGGGAATGTGAGGAGCCCCCCTCACTCTGTTCATTTATAGAGGAAATAAAGGAGAGAAAGAAGATTAAAAAAAATTAAAAATAAATGCAAAGATGAAATGATGGAATGGTGGGTTTGGTGTGGCAGGTTAGGGAAACTGTGAGTTGTTGCCCACGGTTTGTTTGTTTGCTTTTTTTTTTTATAATTATTTATTTATTTTTCTCCACATGATGGGGAAATTTAGAAAAAAAAATTTGATAAATTCATTATTAAATGAGAATAAATAACAATGAGATAGATATAAAAGAGATGTGATAAATACAAATAAATAATTTTCTTTTTAGATTTCCATCTAAAAATCTCACCATTAAATTATTATAATAAACCACCAATACTACTCACTAAATATTAATACCTCAAAATACGGGATGTTACAGTTACTTCATTGGTCTTGGGGTGAGGGTGTATTATGATCTTTGGGAGTTCAGCTCGAACTCAAGTATGGTGCGAGAAGTGTTACCATGTAGGCATAAGTGCAGGGGATGGGCAAGGATTTGAGGTAGTATGGGTTAACTTGCGAAATCCGGTGTGATTCAATGAGAATGTAAGATTGTGTGAGGAACTCCATCCTGAAGTTGTTTTGGCTAGGTAATATGTATTGGTGTGTTGTTGAGATAAGTGGAGTTAAATGGTATGTTGGCGTTTGAAGGCTAGTGTGGGATAGTGGTGTTGGATAGTTGGTTGGTTGGCATGTAATCACCTCGAAAATAGATTGGAATTGAAAGTTGTGTGATTGAACAGTGTCATTGCGTGGCATGTAGGTTCTTTATGGACAGTAGGGAAGTTATTTTGAGTTTAAGGTAACTGGTTTGAGGTTACGGTTTTACTGTGCTTTTGAGCCATTATGTGATTGTGGGTGTGAAATTTCTTTTTCTTGTGTCATTGCGCTACTGGCATTTTGGAAAGTTCTCGGATTCTCATTATGGAAATTTGGTTTTGGTATTATGGCATCACTGTGAGTGTGATGGGTTTTGTTGGGTGACCGTATTGTGGTTCACTGGAGGAATATTAAAAAAAAAAAAAAAAAAACTTTTGATGTTATGGCCTTGTGTATTTTCTTGAATTACAACATAAATTTCAATTTAGTAAAAGTTGAATCTAACAAATCAGAAACAAAATAAAAATAGTTTTGTGTTATAAATATCATCTATGGTTTTCAGAAAAACAGTTTGGAAATCTTTGAGTTTTGTTGTGGATGGTTGAAAATGTATCTGGATTGTGAGGGTGCGGTTTGGGTGCTTTTTGGAAAAGCAAAGTGTTTTGAGACAAATGGAAAAAGTAAGGAATTTTCTTCAACTTGGATGTGGTACCTTGTGTTGTGTGGCGCGTTGTGATCTAGCCTAAGTTGCTAGTTATGTGCTATGTGTTTACTTTAAGGGGGTTTAGAATTTGTCCGAGGCTTGTTATGTCGTATTCGTTATTCTTTAGCCATATTTTTCCTTGTGTTCTCGTTCCGAGAGTTGATCGATAATCTGGGGTGCGAGGAGTTCTCTTATTCTCTTTGTTCGAGCGTTTGAGAACTCGGTGGTGATTTCGATGTTGCAGCTAATTCAAGCGTGGTTGATATCTTTGAGTCCAAGTGGTAATCGTTGTTGTTGTGGTGGTTGTTGTTTGTTGTCTCATAGACCACTGCAAGTTATGTGGGTTGAAGAGGCATCCGTGTTTGTTCCTTGGTGTTTTGTTATTCGGGCATCTTTGGGTCCCCGAGGTGTTGAACCTAGAATCTAGGAACTTATCCCATGATAGATCTAAACGTGGGTTGGTGTTGTATTCCTTGTTATCGTTGCATAGTGGAGTTGAATGATGATTAATGATGATGGTGGAGTTGGATATGTATTATCACTCCCGTTTGAGATTTTGGAAAAGTGTATCTTTAATAAATGTTATTTATCTGTTTAGAGATATTTGTTTTGGGCTATCGGTGGAAGATGGCTATGATTGTTGTAGAAATTATATGTGGACTAGGCAAACTGGACTGTTTATAAATCATGCATATCATGGAGCATGTAGCGGATTTTGGAAATTGAAACTATATGTTTTGGAAAGAGATTTTGGAAATTCTTGTGTTATGTTTTAAGAGCATTTGTTTGAATCATATTTTGGATCACATGTATTGTGCTATTTGGAAAGAGTAAATAAAATGGTAAATCTGAGAAATGGTTGTTGTTACATCAAACAAGTTGGCCTATGTGTCCAAGGTGAAAGTCTCGAAAAATGCGTGTATACATGGATGCCGGTTCCCAAGGACGAAATATCCGTAAAATGGCAATGGTAGTGCTTGTATAACCTACGTTTACATGGGTTCCGTTTGATGGTTTCCCACGGGCGAAATTTCCGTGAAAGGTTGTATTGGCTTTGGAGATTTACCTATTTTATTTATTATCATTTTGGTTTTAGAAAGAAATGATTTTAAAACGGTTTTAGCGATGTAATTGATGTTGGTTAACGATGTATTCGTATTGAAATTTGCAATGTATTTGCTAGTTGGTATTAAGATACCTGGATTGGCTTTGGAAATAGATTTTATATAAAACTAATGTTTGAATTTAAAAATTAAAAAAAAATGTTTTAAATAAATGAAAGGTTTGGAAACCAGGAATAAAGGATTTTATTGAGAAAGCAAGTGAATTTGAGAATGCATTTGGACATATTATACATGTATGTATTGCATTCATGATCATTTGCACTGGTGGAGCATATTTAGTTTTTGAAATATTTCCTCCTGGGCTTTATGCTCACCCTACGTGGCTGAAAATGTTTTTCAGGTATACTTATGTAGATGTGGACTGAGATATTGAAGTTGTGTTTGGAACCTTGTAGGGTGGTTCTTTTATTTGTCAGCCAAGGGCCATATACGTATTTGTTGGCCATGTGCCATTCTTGTAATAGTTACACCCTTTGTATATGATGTAAGCCATTGGGCATTTTAATTTGATTTATAACATCTTTGTATGTTTTTATTACATAACATCCATTTGACTTAGATGTTGTATCTAAGAATGTATAAAATAGAATAGCACATATACTGTGTGCTTATATTATATACATCAGCATGAGTGTTGTTAGTAATCATTTATTATTGGGTGGTCTACTCATATGCGCTGGACCTCGTAAATCCGGGACATGACTAATATTGTTAATCATTTGTAAAAATGTTATGAATTGGATTATTGTTATTTATTTTGGAGCGTTACAAATAAATCTCTTGAGGTTTGTTTTAAAAATAAATTGCCCCTTATGATTCTAGAAATTATATCCAGACCCTAAAGTTTATAATTTCGTTATAATGACCCATTTTATTAGTAAATTATTAAGTCAATTAACAGTTTTTAATGATATCAAAAATTTATTTTAATTAATATTTTAAATAATTTTATTATTGTATAGGAGAGTAGTTAATAATTTTATTTTTTTTTTAATTTTGTTAAATAAAATTTTTTGACTATGTATTTTTGTAATTTTTCAAGCTATAGAAAATAATTCGTATTTTAAACAATACTTGGGGGCGTATGTGTAATTTGCCCAAAGATTTAGGGTTCGTTTGGGAAGAACCTTTTTAGCCTGTATTTTTGTCTTTTTTGACTAATTTAGTCTAGTTAAATTAGTTCTATTTGGGAAGAATTTTTTGTTGTTTTAATTTTTTTAATTTTTTGTAACAGAAAAAATAAAATGATTATAATTTGAATGTGACATTTTATCTTATTATCTTATTTAATTTTTTTTATATTTTTTAATTTCAACCCAACCCAAATGGCAACTTAATGTGATTTTTGGTCCTATCATATCAACATGCATATCTAATTTATATATATCTATATAATAAAGCAGAACAAATTTTGAAAATATATAAAATGTATTAGAGATACATTTCTTTTGAATGGCTGAGATCAATTCTAAAAATATATTAACGATGCAGATCAGTGTGATTCTTGCTCAAACCCTCTCTGCTCTCTCTCTCTCTCTATCTCTATCTCTCCCACGTCTGCCCAAACACGTTTGCTTTCAGTACCACACACATTCTCTTCAACTCCCTCTCTACACGTTCTCTTTCATCCTCCTCATCCTAAAAGCCTCTGATGCCTTACCTCTCCCTCTATACCTGACCAACGGCATTTTCTTCACGCTCTTCTTCTCGGTGGCCTACTACCTCCTCCACTGTTGGCGTGATAAGATCCGGTCCTCCACCCATCTCCACGTCGTCTCTCTCTCCAAACTCGCTATCATCGCCTCCTTCATCTACTTCCTCGGCTTCTTCGGCATTGGTTTCGTCTAATCCTTCATCACCCATGCATCTCACGACGCCTGGGACGTCGACGACGACCGCTTCATCCTCGAAGAAGATCGCCGCCTCTTTCCTTGCTCCGCCTCCACCTCCGCCTCTGCTATTGTTGATTGCGCCGCCCCCCTCCTGTGCCCAAACTGATACATCCGCTGGCTGTGCTTTCAGGGTGGTTTCTAGTTCGATTCCCATACAACTCTTCGGATTTCAATTTACAACTCGCAAGGGGTAAGATTTCAATTTACTCCTTCAATTTCTACACAGACTTTACTCTCTCTTTGATCTCTCTCTTTAGCTTTCTCTCTCATCTGTGGCGGCTTCGTGATAAATAGGTATGGTTCGATCACGGCAATGTCCGGGTCTCATTTGTTCCAAATTGGGATAGTTCATGTTTGTGATGACGATAATTAGATACTAATTTCTATTATTTTATTAGGGTTTTGGGATGAAATCGATTCTAATTTCTATTATTTTTATTTTCTATTTTTGTTCAAATTTTATGTTGTATAAAATAAGATATGGGTAGCGATTGCTATGCATATGCATATCTGTTTTACCTAACACAGGCCCTCCATCATTACAATCCTTAATTAGAAATGAGAAGTAGAGTGGCAATGGGGGTGAAGAAAAGTGTTGATATGTTGGCTTATATTGCCATGGCCATAACATGTTTGATAGTTTGCCTATGAGAGACCTACCACAATGATCGAACACTGTTCTGCCCTGAGTTACTGCTTCTCGATTGTCAAAATAGCGCACACACTTAGTTTAAAATATATGCACAGTTCAGTGAGTTGCATATTTCACTAATCACAGAAAATATGATTTGGCTACCATTGTGAATATAGTTTGCATGTGTCTCACAATTTGCATAAACATCTTCATATGCGTGGATATTGATTACTATGCATATATCCTTAGGTGCAACACCCCTATACACCTTTGGGGTTATTGTTATGTGAATTCCAAGTCTAGGGTTCTATAGGGGTGTTTCAACAGATCAATTTAGTTGTTCCCTTTTTGTCAATTTCTTTTTCTAAAGTCTGAAATTTTACTTTCCTGTATGATCCAAAGGTTTAGTCATGGAATTCTTGGCTGATGACTGATGGCTGGGTCTGTTATCCATTTTACCAAAGCACTACTCATACTCTTTTCACTGCCAATGCACTATTGGTACTACTTCAACCCACCACTACCACCAACCAATTCACACTATAGCTTTGTCCGCAGAGTTACATAAAACATTATTTGACAAATTTTTGCCCATCATCTTCTGCAAATTTCGTAAATTTACATATGAATGTCTAAACTGTATTCACATTTTTTTTTTCTTTTCTTTGCTCTTGCCTTCCTCCGTTGTTTTTACTTTTGCCTCTCCCCTTCTTAGGGTTTAGGGTTTACCAAAACCACATGGAAGAAGAGATCAAGTTCTTTGAAACCTAAGACAAGGTAATGACATCCATTGTTGCTACTTATACATACAAAGCTGAGTGTATAGCACTATAATGCTAGGACAAAAATATTGCATCTTCAATTTTATAGCAGCTATCATCTCAAAATTTTTGGTGTTCAACTGTTTTGGAATATCATAAACTTTTCCGAAGATTGCTCTATAGAGAGTTTTTGGTACACATTCAAATTTATTATTTTTTTTATAGCAGTACATGTTCAAATTTTTCCTCGCAAGGTAATGTTAGGACCCTTTGTTGTCAAATTCCATGGATCAAAACAGAGGTTGTAACAGGATCTAGTTTTCCAGATTTTCTAATTTTGGTCTCCCCGCTCGAGCGGGGAGAGTGATGCTCGAGCGGGGATTGCAAGCTCACAGCATCTCTGTTTCGCCTGAAAAAGTACTGGGTGGTGTGATTCGACACTCGAGCATGGAAACTTCCGCTCGAGCGTGAAGCCTATATGAATCACACAATTTTGAAGCCTCCGCTCGAGCAAGAATTCCCACGCTCGAGCGGACCGCGCGAATACAGATTTATAAATTCGCGTGTTGGGTCTTTTTCTAGGATTACTTTTCCTAGATCTTATTCAAGAGTCCTAGGGTTTTGTTTGAAGTTTTCTTCTGAGTTTTTTGTGTTTTCCTTGATTTTTTGAGAGAGTTCTAAACTTATGATTTGAGATTCATACATCAAGGAGTTTGTTACTTTATATCAAGAGAGTTCTCTTCGGTGGATTCCGAAGATTCAAACGTAGAGTTTCAAAAGGCGTTTGATTCTGTACGTAGTCGTTAATTCGACAAGTGAAGTTGTGGATTCAACTTCAGGATTGATCAGTTCCGAGACGAAGGCGTGGTGAAAGAGTTACAGAAGATTCGAAGACAAATTGACTGAGTTGGGTAATTTGTGTATTATCTTTGTAATCTTTCTTTCTTCAGTAGTGGATTGATTAGTGGCGGTTCGCCCGTGGTTTTTTTACAATTGAAGGTTCTTCAATTGTGGTTTTTCCACGTAAAAATCGTTTGTGTCGATTTATTGTTTATTCCGAAAAAAAACAATCTAAATCACTTTCGTAAGTGCTTGTTGATTTAGATTGTGTGTTTTGGATTATTGGGATTTGGAATATTTTAATCTTGATCTAATCACGAATCACTTAGGATTTTCAATTGGTATCAGAGCAGGTCACTCTTTGTTTTTATCAAAACTATAGGAGTGTGATTTTGTGTGACTAGTATTATGGATTCTATTCGTGAAGGTAACTCGACTCATAGACCTCCTTTACTCGACGGTACAAACTATTCTTATTGGAAAGCTCGTATGAGAGCGTTTTTAAAATCCATCGATGAGAAAGTTTGGCACTGCGTAATCTATGGGTGGAGTGAACCTATTGTCACCATTGATGGTGTTGATATTCCTAAACCCCTTGATAAATGGGACACAACTGATTACCAAAACTCGAGTTGGAACAGTAAGGCTCTCAATTCCTTGTTTTGCTCCGTCACACCTGAAGAGTTTCGTCGAATCTGCACGTGTGAGGTAGCAAAAGAGGCTTGGGACATTCTTGAAACGATTCACGAAGGTACTACTTCTGTCAAAAGGTCAAAACTTCAACGTCTCACCTCCGCCTTTGAAACCCTTTTTATGCGCGACGATGAGACGTTTGATGATTTCTATGCAAAACTTAGTGATATCGTGAATTCCTGTTTCACACTCGGTGAAAAAATCCCGGAAGCTAAAGTTGTTGGAAAAATTTTGAGGTCCCTTCCCGAGAGGTTCCAATCAAAAGTGACAGCCATTGAGGAGGCTCAGAATGTTGATACCCTCAAGCTTGATCAATTGGTTGGAAACTTGCAGACTTATGAAGCCCACCAGATTTCAAAGAAAAAACAAAAAGATAGTGTGGCTTTCACTAGTGCTCATGAGACTGCAAAAACTCCGGAGACTGAATTTGATTTAGAGTCTGAGATGACGGCTATGCTTACAAAACAGTTTAAAAAAAAATTTGAAGAAAAAGAAGCCTAATTTCAGAGACCCTATTTCAAAAGACAAGAGTAATGAAAAACCCAAAACTTTTCCACCAAAATTTGCTCAAAAAACTGAAAAGAAGATTGTAAAGGGGCAAGGGGTCAAGTGCTATGAATGTCAAGGGTTTGGTCATATTGCCCTTGAATGCCCTTCGAAAAAGAATCGAAAGAAAGTTTACACTGTGACTTGGGATGATGAAAGCGGGTCGGAGCAAGAACCCGAAGAACCTGAATCCGGTGAAGACGGGGATAGTGCTTTCATGGCATTTTGGACCACTTTTTCTCAACCTCTTCCAAAGCCATCGGAATTAGCTCGTGGTCAGAACCTGCATCATGCTCCCACCTTTGATGGGACTAACTACCTGTATTGGAAAATCAGAATGAGGGCTTTTCTAAGAGCTTTTGAACCAGAAGGTTGGCAAGCCATTGAAGAAGATACAGAAAGTGCAGACAATCCGGACAATCAGAGAGCCCTGATTACTATTCGTGAAGCAATTTCCTATGAAGAACAGGAACAAGTTGTTCACTGCACAAAGGCTAAAGATGCATGGGAAATTCTAAGCCAATTCCATGAAAGAGGAGATTCACCTTCAGCACCATCCAGCAACTTCCCTGCCTTGGTTACTAGATTGGATGAGATCAAGGAGAATGAAGAGCAAAAAGAGGATGATGAAACATCTGAAGACAATGATGAGATCAATAGCGATGAACTACAACAAGCTTACGAAAAGCTGTACGAGGAATCTCTGAATTTGTCCAAAATCAACGACAAACTCTCTCTCAAGCTCAAAACATGTGAGAGTGAGAATGTTTGTAGCAGCAAAACAGAATGTCATCAAGATCTCAAGTGACAGGCAAGACTTATGTGGAAAACTTCTATGCTGTGAAACTGAAAGGAATGAACTTCTGAAAGTGTATTCCACATATGAAGAAAAGCTTAAAAGTCTTGAGTTGTCACAAGCTGCATTGGAAGAGATAGTCTATCAAAAAGACGAAGAACTCCGTATTGCTAGAACAACAATTGCCATGTGGAACAAAGGTTCCAAATCTCTAGAAGACAAACTCGGGTCTCAACAAATGAGTTCTGACAAAAGTGGGCTAGGCTATGGTACGACAGCTCATAAGGGACAGGCCTCTACCTCACATAACCTGAAGACTCAAGCAAAGGGAAAATTGAAGGTAGACCAGGATGATTCCTCTCTTCATCTACCAAAAGCAGGTAAGATCAACAAAAGGAAGGTAAAACCTATTTTTATTTGTCATCACTGTGGTAGGTATGGCCACATTCATCCTTACTGTTTTGAATTGTTTGGTAAGGTGTCTCAAAAGGGTAAAATTCGAATACTTTTTGGGCTAGGAGACAACCTTTATGTCTAGGCAGAATACCAAGACTAAAAAGATTTGGGTGAGAAAAGATGATTTGACTTGTTTAGTTGTTCACACTGCTCTAAAAGCACGTGATTCACACATGTGGTATCTTGACAGTGGGTGCTCTCATATGTCCGGTAACAAATCCTACTTCACCTCCCTTGAAAAATATGAAGGAGGAATTGTTACCTTTGGAGATGGCGGCACTTCTAGAGTCATTGGTAAGGGCTCTATCAGTGTTGCTGGTCTTCCCAAGTGGATAATGCTTTACTTGTTGATGGTCTTAAAGCAAATCTTTTGAGCATTAGTCAAATGTGTGATTCCCATCATGAAGTATTGTTTTCAAAAAATAAATGTGAAATTTTGGATAAAAAGGGAAATACTGTCTTACATGGGGTTCGCACATCTGATAACTGCTATGGGATTGTTACTACTAATGATCTCACTTGTCACTCTGCCATCATTAGTAACATTGACCTTGGCATCAAAGATTAGGTCACATGAATTTCAAAGACCTAACTAAGATAGCCAACAAAGAGCTTGTGAGAGGAGTACCTAAACTGGGTAAGAATTTGAGCCATGTGTGTGGACCATGTCAACTTGGAAAGCAAACCCGTGCCCCTCATAAAAAGGTGAACAGCTTTACAACCAAACGTCCTCTTGAATTGGTTCACATGGATTTAATGGGTCCTACTCGCACTGAAAGCATTGGAGGTAAAAGATACATTTTTCTAACTGTTGATGATTTTACTCGGTTTTCGTGGGTAAACTTTTTAAGGGAAAAATCTGATACGTTTGATGCTTTCCAGGCTTTAGTCCTTAAAATCCAAAATGAACAGGGTGTTTCCATTGGGCGTATCATAAGAATCCGAACTGATCATGGTCGTGAATTTGAAAATAGTTCGTTTTCGGATTTTTGTGATATGCATGGAATTAAGCATGAATTTTCTGCACCTATTACTCCACAACAAAATGGAGTGGTTGAGAGGAAGAACAGAGTTGTTCAAGAAATGGCTAGGGTCATGCTCCTCAGTAAGAGTCTTCCTCCAAAGTTTTGGGCCGAAGCCCTAAATACTGCTGTTTATGTCATAAATCGCGTGTATTTAAGGCCCGACACTTTACAAACTCCATATGAATTGTGGAAGGGTTTGAAACCTAATGTAAAATACTTCAAAACTTTTGGGAGTAAGTGTTACATCTTCAAAGATAGAGAGCCCTTGGGCAAATTTGACTCCCGAAGTGATGAAGGTATTTTTCTAGGGTATTCAACCAACAGTAGGGCTTTTCGAGTCTATAACCTGCGAACTTCATCATTAATGGAATCTATCAATGTGGTTATAGATGACACAGGTTCACCTACTCCAGCAACAAATGAGGATGACAATGGTGAGTCTCCAATCTTGGATACTAAACCACAAAATCAAGGAGAAGCTGCGGCACAATCACAAGAAATTGTTACAGCACCATCCTCACAGGTAAGTTCAAGTCCAAAGAGTGCTCAAAGGGACATCACTCATGTTGCTTCTGTCACCGCAAGTCCTGAGCTTAAACCATCAGCAAGGGTGAAACTGAATCATCCAGCTCAACAGGTGATTGGAAGTGTCTCGGATCGAATGAAAACCCGAAGACAGATTCGGGATGAGGTATCACATATGTGTTATGTTTCATTAATTGAACCTAAGAATTTTAAAGAGGCCTTGCTAGATGATAGTTGGGTCAATGCTATGCATGAAGAATTAGGTCAATTTGAACGTAACAAAGTTTGGACTCTAGTTCCCAGACCTAGAGACATGAATGTGATAGGTACCAAGTGGATCTTTAAAAATAAATCTGATGAGAATGGTACTGTTGTTAGGAATAAAGCTAGGTTGGTTGCTCAAGGCTACACACAAGTAGAGGGTGTTGACTATGATGAGACGTTTGCCCCAGTTGCACGTCTCGAATCTATTCGTATTTTGCTTGGTGTTGCATGTTTTCTTGGCTTTAAATTGTTTCAAATGGATGTGAAAAGTGCCTTTCTGAATGGGTACTTGAAAAAGAGGCATATGTTGAGCAACCAAAAGGGTTTGAGGACCCTAAATGTCCTAATCATGTCTACAAGTTAGACAAGGCTTTGTATGGGTTGAAACAAGCCCCTCGGGCTTGGTATGATAGACTTACTACCTTTCTTCTTGATAATGATTTTCAAAGGGGTAGTGTGGATAAGACTTTATTTGTGAAACATACTAAGTCTCATATTCTTGTTGCTCAGATATATGTTGATGATATTGTGTTTGGTTCCACTGCTGATCATCTTGTGAAATATTTTTCGGATTGCATGACACATGAGTTTGAGATGAGTATGATAGGAGAGTTGTCTTATTTCTTGGGTCTTCAAATTAAACGGTCTCCTTCGGGTATGTTTGTTTCTCAATCTAAGTATGCTAAAAATCTTGTGTCAAAGTTTGGTCTTGAGTCTGCCAAACATGCACGCACTCCCATGAGCACCAGTCTTCACCTTTCCAAAGATTCCTCTGGTATTGATGTTAATCCTACCCTTTATAGGAGTATGATAGGGAGTCTTTTGTATCTGACAGCCAGTCGTCCTGATATTTCTTTCAGTGTCGCTGTTTGTGCCCGTTACCAAGCCAGTCCTAAAGAGTCTCACCTTCTTGTGGTCAAACGCATCATCAAATATGTTAATGGGACCTTGGGGTATGGGCTTTGGTTTTCCACTGATACTACAGCTGAAATTACTGATTTTTCTGATGTCGACTGGGCAGGGTGTGCTGATGGTAGGAAAAGTATATCCGGGGGGTGTTTTTACCTTGGGAATAATCTAGTTTCCTGGCATAGTAAAAGCAAAATGCCATCTCTCTTTCCACTGTTGAGGCTGAGTACATTGCTGCAGGGAGTTGTTGTGCACAAATGTTGTGGATGAAGCAAATGCTTCATGATTATGGGATAGAACAGAACACTCTCACACTTTTCTGTGATAACACAAGTGCCATAAACATTTCAAAAAATCCTGTCCAACACTCTCGCACCAAACATATTGACATTCGTCATCATTTTATTCGAGAGTTAGTGGAAGAAGGCCTTGTTGTTCTTGAGCATGTTTCCACTGAGCATCAAAAAGCTCATATTTTTACAAAACCCCTTGATCTTCTTCGGTTTGAGTTCCTTAGAAAGACCTTGGGTGTCATGCTCGATCACTAGAGTGTTACTTGTTCCTTGAAGGTGTGAGTGTTTGGCTGTATGTGCTTGGTTGCTATAATCTCATTATCATTGATTTCTGTTTTTCTTGCATCCACATCTTTTTACACTACTCATGCTGCTATCAACAATCTCATTTTCTTTGTTCATAGGTCAGTTGAATGCCCATGTCATTAACCTCATGATCTCATTCTGTACACATTCTTGAGGAAAATTGTTGCAGGGGTTTCCGCACAAGTAATCAAAGTTCTCTATGGACCACTAACAGTGTTTCTTGTACATTTACAGTGGAATTGACCGATACTAGTATATCATGGGTGATGTTGAGTCTCTTAACCATCTACCATCTGTTTTTCACTTCCACGGTTTCTCCCTCAATTCCTTGAAGTTCGGGCATTAGGAAAAGGCTACCTCAGAGGCACCAACCAAGCCATCATTATTTATTTCATTCTTCTCTGGTTTGGTTTCCATACTCTTGAGCGTGTATGCCACCAGTGAGTGCCCACAAGAAAGAAAAAGTCAAAAAAAGAAAAAAAAGAAAAAAAAAGGGGGACTAATTGATTGAGGGGGAGCCTCCGCATTTACTCAACAAATACCTCGTGATTCCTAGCGGTTTGACTTTTCTCTGTGTTGATAAGTTACTCATGGTGGAGGTCCAGCCATCCGATCACTACGAGGATTAACTTCAGCTCAGTGGACCCTCATGGATTGCACACACACACTTTGCTTTGTGAGCTCTCATGCTGGATTTTGTGTTGTACATTCTCTTGTAGCTTATGATCACTAATGATGTTTTATATACCTTGCTCATGATTTCAGTGACATTGTTTTCAAAAATTTGCAAGATTACAGAATTCATGCTATGTGGATTATTCCATCTGAGTATCCATTTTTACCAAATATGATCATTTACTTGTGTTTTGGGTTTCACTTCCTCTTATTGAGTTTCTTGGTTTTTTGTTTAAAAAAAAAAAATTTCCCCGCTCGAGCGGACTGTTCCACGCTCGAGCGTGGTTTTGAGGCCTGCAGTATTTTTTACAGTTCTGGGAGAGATGATTTTACACTCGATCTTCAGTTTTCGCGCTCGAGCGTGCCTTCGCGTGTTTTGTCTCACGCTCGAGCGTTAAACCATACGCTCGAGCGGACTGGTTTTGTATATATTTCCCTCCTTCGACCCTTCACGTCATTTTGCCTCTCAACTCCTCCTCTTCTAGGGTTTTTGGCCATTCATTGCCTCACCTTCCTTGGTCTGCGCATTGGGTTGCCTCCTTCATCTCTTCCACCTCAGGTATATCTTTTTTCTCTTTCTCTTCTACTCTTGTGTCGTCTCTTTGTCTCTCTATTTTTTATTTTTTTATTTTTTTGGTTTGGTTTGCTTGAGTTGGTTTTTTTTTTTTTTTGTGTGTCTAGATGGGTCTATTTAGTTTGTGTTCATCTTGTTTAATTTTTTTTCGATTTTGTTAGTTTCCCAGTGATTCGGTTTATCACTCTTCTATTTAGGTTTGTTTTAGGGTTATTAATTTGTTTTTTTTTTTTTGGCTCAGTTTTGTTTTGGGTTTCAATTTGGGGATTTATTTTTTTTTGTTCCTTATATTGTACTGTGGTTTTGTGTTTTTTTTTTTTTTTAATACTTGAGTGTCTACCCATGTTGAATTCCTGGTTGGTTGATAAGATATGTTTATAGCATTGTTTCTCATTTCCTTTATCTTAATGTTTTTTTCATGTTGGATTCATGTGTGTTTGATAAGGTATTTTCATCGCATTGCTTCTCATTTCATTTCACTTATGCTATTCTCATGTTGGATGCCCTGTTTACCATGCCTTTGCTTTTACTGCCTTGTTGCATCATCATCTTATTCCATTGTCTCATTTTGCTATAACCCTGTGTTACTAATGTTTGTGTTGTCTCTCTTGACTTTGTTGGTTTTTGTTTGTCTTGGGTTGGGGTTTGTTTGTAGCGTTTCGTCACATCCACCTTCAAAAGACGTAAGTCTACAGCCTCTCGCCCTCCATATAACACTGACCGCTTCTCATCGGCTGAAAAAGCCAAGTTATACCGCGAGTCCTACCCATCCCGCTCCATCTATCTTGAACGTAATGTTCAACCCTCCACCTTTGAGTCCATTCCTATCCGATCTTTCTTTGATCCCTTGGGTGGGGATGAGGTTCTTCTTTTTTCTGGGTCACAAAATCTTACTTGGGTACGGGAATTTTATTGCAATATGGATGGTCTTAACAACATTGAACCATCTTTTAAGACATGGGTTAGATCCAAGGAAATCACTGTTACCACTGCGATTATCCGCGAGATTTTAGGGATTAGTGAGAGATTTCCTATCCATTACCCTTTTCCAGTGCGCCCCACGTGTGATTTTGATGAGGTTGCTCAGACCCTTTGTGGTTTTCCTCGTACTTGGCCTTCTGGTTCCTTGATAAAACAGAATGAACTTCTCCCACAATTTAGGTTACTCAACTTAATTGTGTGTGCCAATATCATTGTTACCACCCACAGCTCTGAGATTAACCAGGATCAAGGCTTTGTTCATTAGTGTATCGCCCAAAACCGTCCCATCGATCTTGCCACCCTTATCATTCAAAAGATAGTTGCCGCTTTTGAGCGCCACAATCTTGGCTTACCCTATGGCTTTCTCATAAACCGGCTTTTAGTCAAATTTGAGGTCCTTGCATATGATGAGGACAACTTTGCTTCTCCTACACGCCCGTTTACCAAGAATACTGTCTCCTAGAGTCAGTCTCACATTAGGGGGGTACCTTCTGGTTCTGGTAGATATGGTGCAGGTCCTAGTGCTGCTGCGACCATGGCAGAGGAGGCCGAGTATGATGCTGCTGCTGGCGGAGATCTTGGTGAGGAGGAGCAGCACCCTCCAGTTCGTATAGTCCGTGGTCAGCTTCAGTCACTCGAGCGCTCTGTTGGTTCTCGGTTTGACCATCTTGAGAAGCGGATGGATATCTTTAAGGCCAGACTCACCGATCTTGAGACCGCTATCGATACCCGTTTCAGTGCCTTGGAGGCTTCTTCCCAGCGGATTGAGAATTTTGTGGCACAGTCTTCATCCCAGTTGGCTCAAATCTTGACCTTCCTTCAGATGCAGTCTTCGCCTCCGGCTCCTTGATCTTTGATCTTTGCTTTTTTGTTTTGTTTCTCTTTCTTTAGTTCCCTCCCGAACAAAAGGGGGAGTGATCTTGGTGGTACAGTTTTTGGTATATCTTGTCGGTGTACATGGTACAGTTGTTTTTACTACAGTTATTTTTACCTTTACTTCTATCCTTCTTTGGTACAGTTGGATTGTCATATGTTTTGGATGGTTTGTTTATGGATGGACTTGTCTTTTGTTATTTAATCCAGTTCCACATATTTTTGGTTGGCTTGTGTGTGGTTGTTTTCTTTCAGGATAATTGTTCAAGAGCGTGGATTTGAGATTTGGTTATGAATGTTGGTTCATAGTTGGTGGTGTTGATTTTGTGATTTTGGTTGGAAAATTGTTTTAGAATAGTTTGGAAAATTGTTTCAGTACTTTTGTGATTTTGTTAGGAAAACTGTTTTAGAATGGTTTTGTCCGGGATTTGACAAAGGGGGAGATTGTTAGGACCCTTTGTTGTCAAATTCCATGGATCAAAACCGAGGTTGTAACAGGATCTAGTTTTCTAGATTTTCCAATTTTGGTCTCCCCACTCGAGCGGGGAAAGTGACGCTCGAACGGGGATTGCAAGCTCACAGCATCTCTGTTTCGCCGGAAAAAGTACTGGATGGTGTGATTCGACGCTCGAGCGTGGAAACTTCCGCTCGAGCGTGAAGCCTATATGAATCACACAATTTTGAAGCCTCCGCTCGAGCGGGAATTCCCACGCTCGAGCGGACCGTGCGAATACAGATTCTATAAATTCGTGTGTTGGGTCTTTTTCTAGGATTGACTTTTCCTAGATCTTATTCAAGAGTCCTAGGGTTTTGTTTGAAGTTTTCTTCTGAGTTTTTTGAGTGTTTTTCCTTGATTTTTTTGAGAGAGTTCTAAACTTATGATTTGAGATTCATACATCAAGGAGTTTGTTACTTTATATCCAAGAGAGTTCTCTTCGGTAGATTCCGAAGATTCAAACGTAGAGTTTCAAAAGGCGTTTAATTCTGTACGTAGTCGTTAATTCGACAAGTGAAGTTATGGATTCAACTTCAGGATTGATCAATTCCGAGACGAAGGCGTGGTGAAAGAGTTACAGAAGATTCAAAGACAAATTGACTGAGTTGGGTAATTTGTGTATTATCTTTGTAATCTTTCTTTCTTCAGTAATGGATTGATTAGTGGTGGTTTGCTCGTGGTTTTTTATTACAATTGAAGGTTCTTCAATTGTGGTTTTTCCACGTAAAAATCGTTTGTGTCGATTTATTGTTTATTCCGAAAAACAAACAATCTAAATCACTTTCGTAAGTGCTTGTTGATTTAGATTGTGTGTTTTGGATTATTGGGATTTGGAATATTTTAATCTTCATCTAATCACGAATCACTTAGGATTTTCAGGTAAGATTGTCAATTTCCTCTTTTCCTTACAACCCTTCTCGATTTCAGTATTGCAGTTTGAAATTAAACCTATTTTTCCTTAACCTTTTGGTATGATGATGTTGAGAATGGAATGAACAAGAGCCTAATTATAAAGGAATTGTTTGAGAGTGGGATGAAATTGTTGTCATTGTCCTGTGAAGTAATATTTTCCTGTCATTGTCCTTTGAAATTAAACCTATTTTTCCTTAACCTTTTGGTATGATGATGTTGAGAGTGGGATGAACAAGAGCCTAATTATAAAGGCATTGCAGTTTCTTCAATTTCATTTTGGTTTCAGTTTGAGAGTGGAATTGTTGTCATTGTTTTGTGAAGTAATATTTTCCTGTCATTGTCCTTTTAAAGTTGCAAACATACTGATTTCTTGATGTGCTTGAATTTTGTATGCCTAATTATAAAGGCATTGTTTGAGAGTGGAATTAAGTTGTTGTCATTGTCCTGTGAAGTAATATTTTCATGTCATAGAGGAGATATTATATAAATTTTTCTTTCCTCTCATTGCAATATACAATTGTTACTAACAATTATATATAATTTGTTCCTCAATGGGTTTGAATCATTAATTTCTGAAATTCCTCGCTCCTCTTTCATTTTTGATTTCATTGTTTTTACCAGTTACCAAACAGAAATTTTCGACTCTAGAGCAGGAACTAAATTGATTCTCACCAAGGTAATCTTTTTCTCTTCTTTCTGCTCTATTTTGTTACCCACAAAAGGTATTATGGGTTTTTAATTATTGAAACTCTAGAAAATGAAAACCTCAACATCATTTTGATAGGAAAGAAAACCCACCATTTTGATAGCAATTTGTTAGAAACCTTTTTTTTATTTTTCAAGTCACTGCCTCACTTCTTAGGGGTTTGTTTGGTTGCTCACCTATAATTCTGTATAATCTGAATTGCTAATCCCAAATCTTGACAAAACTTTACCTTTATGAAACATTCATATATGTGGATGTATGCTTGAGTATTTGGTTGTAATCTTTGTTTAAAAAAATAGTACAGTTAATTTTATTTAATGAACCTTGGGTTTAATTTCAATTAGATTTTCCTATTAACATTTATTTCAAAGAAGCAATTAGAACTTATTTTTGAGGTTTGAGATCCTTGGGTTTCATTACTTTGGTTCTTCTATGTAGTGTGCTTTTGGATGATTCATGTAACATTTTTTTAATCAAGATAGTATTGTGTTATGTATAGTTCACAGGTCAAGGCTCAATTTTACCATTAATTGGTCAACCGACTTGTCAAGATCGGATGAAAAAAAACTCACCCACTTCTAATCGAATTATGATTTGAAACCCGTTTGGGAATTATGGTTTGAATGAGAGTGAAAAAAAAATTTGAGTCGACTTGACCCTTTAGCTCTTTGGGGTGGGTGTGTAAAAAATAAAATTTTAAAGTCCGTTTCGGAATTATAATTTTTAATTAAAAACTTAAAAATCACTATAAAATATTTTATCATTTTGTTATAGATTTTTTTTTTTTTTTTTGGTAAAAAATTAGAAAATTAACTAAGTTAGCAATTTTCAAATAGAGCCTAAATATAGTTGAGAAGAGTTTTATTAGGAAAATGCCTACAACTTGAAATGCGTACCTGTTCATTTTATTAATTATTGTTTAGGTTGAGCATAGTTTTTAATTATTGTTTTACAAATGTCACAATTTTAGGGGGAATGTAGAAATCCGGATTACTTGAAGAACCGACCCGATCAGCAGAATACGATGGGAGCGGTTTTGACCACTCAGCTATGGTTGAGATTGATGAATTTAATTCTTATTTTGGATAGATATTGAATTTAATATATATATATATATATATCCATATAATCGACCCAAAACTTATTCATATGCGTACAACTTGAAACATGTGTGTTTATTTTCTTAATTAATAACTTGAATTCATCTTTAAAAAATTGTCACTAAATGACTCTAAATAAACAATTAGAACCTGTTTTTGAGGTTTGAGATCCTTGGGTTTCATTACTTTGGTTCTTCTATGTTGTGTGAGTTTGAGTTTTGTAGAGCATGTAATAATTGTTACAAGTTTTTTAGGAAACAAAATATTTTAATATATTTTTATAACTGCATTTTAATCTTAATATTATTTACACCGTGCTAGGGCCGGCCCTGAGTTCGTCGGGGCTTAAGGCGAACTTCGGAAATTGGGGCCCTTTTATATTGAAAAAAAAATTCATGAATAAAATGATAAATTACAACTTTTTTATTTGTTTGTAGCTATAACAAAATTTACTTACACATATAATCATTAAAATTATAAACAAAACAATTTAATAAAACAAAATTAGAACAAAAAAATTAGGAAAAAAGTATTCAATTAAAATTGATAAAGACCTAGGTAAAAAAATTTGAGCAAAATTATTTATTCTACTAAAATCTAATAGATAAAGAAGGTAAAAATAAAATAAAAAAATAGGGCCATATATTGTATGTATTATTTTTCTTGAGCCTAAACACTTTTTTTTTTTAATGTATATTTTCATTTTAATAAATATGGACCAAACTACACTTATAAATAAATATGAAGTAAATCATACATGGACCCAAAAAAATATTTTGGGGCCCTTTAAATTGATCCTAAAATCAAAAAAAAAAAAAAAAACATTGAGCCTATAATATTTTACCAAATTTAGGGGACCTATTTTTGGGCCAAATTTAGGAGCCCTATGTTATATATGTTTATATGTTTTATCAAATTGAGGGGCCCTATTGTTTTTTTTTAATTTATTTATATATTTTCATTTTAATAAATATGAGCCAAACACATTTATAAATAAATATGGACTAAATTATACATGGGCCCAATAAAACATTTGGGGCCCTTTAAATTGATCTTAAAATCCAAAAAAAAAAAAAAAAAAAAGGGTTGGACCTATAACAATTTTTTAAATTTGGGGCCCTATTTTTGGACCAAAATATGGGGCCTAAGGCACAAGCCTTACATGCCTTAAGGTAGGACCGGCTCTGCACCATGCCTTTAGAGACGGACATACGCTAGTATATATATATATATCAACATGCATATGCAAGCCCACTTATGATAGGTCGTGTCTTCATCATTATGGGAATATAAATCTACCTACAAAAGAAAAAAGCCCAAAATAAAAGGGCGAATTTTTATTTTATTTTATACAATCATGAAAAGGTATAAAGTTTCGTTTGAAAATACGTTGTTTTAATAATTTTTTAGCTTTTCATATTAAAAAAAATATATATGCAAAAAAATAGTAAGAATGATGTGATAATTTATAATAATTTTTTAAATTTTTGATCAAAACTGAAAGTTGTCAAACAAGGCCTAAGTTACATTTACATTATCACAATATTTTATTTATTTGCACTTTATCACAAATTACTTACACCTTATATATTTTTATAATTTTTTCTTATATTCTCATTGTGCTTGTGCTGTAATTTTCCCAAAATAAAATTCAAATTGTATTGCATGGAGTTCGTTGAAAATGAAATAGAACCGCGTATTGAGACGACAAACAAAGTACCGCCGCAAAATGAAAACACGTGTTAAACATTAGTGAAAAAAAATATCACAATTGTATTTTTTTATTTGGGACTATTACAAAAAGAAAAATAATAAATAAATAAAATTTGACCCTTATAAAAAAATAAAATTTTAATTTTTAATTTTATTAATTTAGACTCTAATTTTTTTATTTATTTTTAATCTAAACCATTTACTTATTTCTATTAAGTAAAATCGATGAAAAAAAATAAATATTTTATTTATTAAACCGAATAAAAAATATATTTTAAACATTTTATGAATATTTACATTAAGTTTAATAACTAAAATATTCTTTTTATATCGGTTTTATTTAACGAAAATAGATAAATGGTTTAAACTGAAAATATTAAATTAACAAAATTCAAAATTTATTTTGTTACACGGTTCAAAACCCTAAGTTTTTATTTTATTTAATTTATTTTTTTGTCTTTATGTTGTAAGTTTCTCTATTTGCTTTTAAACTTAAGAGTAAATTATAAATACACCATTTGACATTTGCTTAAAATTCATATTGTCCCAGATAGTTTGAAAAATTAGAAATACTCCCTTATAAAAAAAAATTATTTAATAGAATTAACTAAAAAAAATGAAATTTCTAACTACTTTGCTATACAGCAATAAAATTACATTAATTATTAATTAAAATAAAATTTTAACATCATTAAAAACAGTTATTATTTGATAATTTAAAAATAAAAGTTGTTATTTGTTATCAAATTAAAAACTTTAAAGAATGAGATGTAATTTCTAAAACCACAAGGGCAAATCGTAATTTAAGCAAATATTAAGATGTGTATTAATTTGTAGTTTATCATAAAATTAATATTTATTATGAAATTAGAAACTCAAAATGGCGGGATGCAATTTCTAGAATTATAAGGGCAAATCGTATTTTAAGCAAATTTTAGGATGTGCATTAATTTGTAGTTTATCAAAAAATTAATTTATCTTCAAAATAGACAAAGAAAAAATGACACATGAACATTCACATGTCATAACAATATTATAAAAACTCAAATCTCTAAATCTTAATATAATAATATATTGTTTTATGTCATGTGGCAATTTTAGTGTTTTCTGTTTAATTTTGAACATAAGTAAACTTTAATAGTAAATTGAGAAGAAAAAAAAAAACTTAAAACATAAAGGGTTAAAGTGAGAAAAAAAACTTCAAGAGTCAAAGTGAAAAAATAGCGAAACATAGAGATTGCAAAGTGTAGTTACCCTAATTTTTTATTTTTTATTTTTTTTACAACTATTGATATTCTTATTTAGAAAAAGGGAATTTAGTAATAAATACCTTTTCACATACTTATATTCTTATTAGTCCAAAAGATGTTCTTGTAGCCTCTTCATCAGTTTTATCCAAAAATTCACTATTGTACATCATCTCTACAAAACGGCGTATTTCAGAACTTAAATCCTCAAAGAATAAACGAACAAGACACAAAGTTTCGTAAGTATAAGATGGACAAGAGATTATCAAATATTTAAATCTCTCACAGCATTGTGAAAAGATCACCATCTATATGATAAAAATTTATAATTTGTCGCTTAAATATAAAAAAAAAATTCAAAAAGTTATTTTCGTATCTCTTGCCATGTTTCAATTGATCTTGGGCTTAATGAACAAAACCAACTCTTAACTTTGTCTTTTAAATGGGCTGAGAACAATCTAAAATAGTCACTTCATCTCTAACATTTTAATTTTGCAAAATAGCAAAAACTTTCTCAAAATTTTCAATAATATGGATTTTTTTTAGAATAAGTCATACAATTTAGGAAGCAATTCAAACAACTCAAGCCCCAACTCAAGGGTGCCTTAAAAAAAATTTAGATGGAAAAATCATACATGATGGAGAATAGGGGTGTTTAAATAACCCAGTGAGATGAAGAACACCTCTTTAGGTTGGGTTGGTTGTTGAGTGCATTGGTTTGGTTCTTGGTCTTCAAATCATCAAACCAATAAGATAAATTAATTATTGGTTTAGGCCTTATCTAAACTGAACCAACTCAAGATTAAACCAGTTTATATGTATTTTAAAATTTTACTTATATTGACGTGTATTTACGCAATTGGTCTATTACAATAGACTTAATTGCACGTAATAATTTTTCACATACAAGAATTATTAAGTGACTGAAGGAAACATTAGAAACTTGAGTTGAATGTCGCAGTTGATTTAATTTGTATTGGTTATATTGATGGATTTAATTTGTATTAGTTATGTTTAAGCTTGAGTTGAATTTAATTTGTATTGGCTTCTATTAAATAATATTTTACTCTTTATTTGTGTAGTGTTTAAATGTTGAAGATTTGTTTGTTTTAATTATTTATTATTGATTGATTCACTTAATTTTTTAAGGGTAAACTACCAATAGGTCCTACTTTGGAGACTTATTACTCAATAGGTCCTACTTTGAGACTTATTACCCATTAAGTCCTATTTTGATAAATTTATTAAGTGATAAAGATAAATTTATCAGTCTTTTATTTTTACGAATAAATTTATAGTGATAAATTTATTAGTCTCTTATTTTTATAAATAAATTTTTAGTGATAAATTTATCACTCTCTTATTTTTATAGTGTTAAATTTATTAGTTAGGACCTGTAGGTAAATAAGTCTAGTTAATAGGACTAATTGGTAAGTACCCCTAATTTTAACTAGTGGTTGGGCACGTGCGTTGCACGTTGCACGTGGCATGTGATTTTTTATTTTTTATTTTTTTATCAATTGTTAGTATTATAATTATGCATATCTCTTAAATCGGTATGTGATATGTGTACAAAGTATAAAGATTTATATTGGTAAATTGATCTGTATCCAAAATACAATTAAGCAAGAAATGAATATAAATATATTTAGATTGTTGAAAAAAATTTATAAATATAAACATTAATTTATAATTAGATTGTTGAGATCACAATCTTATCTTAAACAATAAATAATAATTAGGTCCTTTAAATATATAGTATTACACAAATCTTTTTATATTAACTTCTCACTTTAATTTTTCATAATCCATACGTGTAATACAATTGAAGCTATGAAATTAATTGGACAATTACACAATTTTGTTTAATAGTTCATCTCATAATACAAATTCATTGAACCCACAATTGCATATTATTTGCATACTATTGGTGTAAGAATGCATTAATATCAATTTGTAATATATTTTTATACATCAAGAGTTGCTGAGTCTTATTTCCTGTGTTGCGAATATCTTGCATGATGAAAAATATAATATTAGTCATTAGTATACAATTGCTATGGGCCTATTTGGTAACGTTTACGTTTTCAATTTATATTTACAAAAATTTTATAAATTGGTTTTTGTTTATTTTTAGAAAAACATAAACTACAAACGCGTTTGGTTTAGACAAAATGTTTAAAAAACTTTAAAAATATAAAAAAGAGTGACAAATGACAAGTGGTGGAGGGTGGTGGGTGGAGACGAGTGGTGGCGGCGGAAGACGGTGGTGGAAAATGATGGTGGGTGGTGGTGGCGGAAGACGGTGGTGGAAAATGGTAGCGAGTGGGTGGTGGTAGTGCTGGCAGGTGGGTGGCGGATGGCGGTGGTGGTGGCGGGTAGGTGGCTGGTGGGTGGTGGCGGTGGGTGGGTGACGGTGGCAGGTGGTGCGAGTGGTGGTGGTGGTGGTGGTGGTGGCGGTGGTGGCAGGGGTGGTGGTGACGGGTAGGTCGCAGGTGGTGGTGGTGGGTGGTGGGTGACGCTGGCGGGTGATAGGTGGTAGCGAGTGTGGTGGTGGTGGTGGCGGCGGCGGCGAGTGGTGGGTGGTGGTGGCAGGTGGGTGGTGGTGGCGGAGGGTGGGTGGTGAGTGGCAGTGGCGGGTAGGTGACAGGTGGTGGTGGCGGGCGATGGATGGTAGTGGCGGATAGGTAGGGGATGGTGGCGAGGGGTGGGTGGTGGTGGCGAGTGGCTAGCAGGTGGGTGGTGGTGGCAGGTGGGTGGTGAGTGGTGGTGGCAGGTGGGTGGTGAGTGGTGGTGGCTGGTGGTGGTAGGGGGTGGGTGGTGGTAGCGGAAGACGGTGATGAAAAATGGTGCACGGGTGGTGGCTAGTGTTGGGTGGTAAAAAAAAAAAACTCAAAACTCAAAACATAAACTCATTTTTTGAGTTTACATTTTTTGGCCAAATTTATAAACTGAGACTATTGATTTATAAATCAAAAATTTACCAAACAAGTTTTTATTTGAGTTTTTAAAATTTTTGTAAATATAAACTGAAAACTGAAAACGTAAGTGTTACCAAACGGCACCTATACAATTGTCGTGAAAATATATATATATATATTATATATATATATATGAAGTACAATTATTGTCGTGTTGTAGGTGTTTCGCAAAGTCTTAGTTTGTCATTAAAAATGTTTGTTGTGGACACTTGTTTATATGACATATATGTATATATGTATTGAACATATGTTGGTAGGAGAACAATACACAATTTCACATTTGTTTCCTAATAAAAATAACTATTACTAAAGCAATACATGTTAGAAAATTAAAGTATCCGATAGTAATATATCATTACATTGACAATATATGAATACAATAACACATATAAATTTACATTTATATATTTTTTTTATATATTGATATATGTACACATTGACATATATAAAATATCACAAAAGTAATATGTGAAATCTTTTGCAACAATATAATACAGGTAAAAAGGTCTGGATAGAGATCCGCTTTTCACGGCTCGGTTATGACAGAGCCTACAGAATGCCTTGAGCATTAGATTGACTTTTAGCACCTCCTATCATCCTCAAACTGACGGGCAATCAGAGCGTACCATTCAGATCCTAGAGGATATGCTTAGAGGTTGTGGTCTTAACTTTAAGGGGTCATGAGAGAGGCACTTGCCTTTAGTAAAGTTTGCCTATAACAATAGCTTTTAGGCAAGTATTGGCATGGCATCGTTTAAGGCCTTGTATGGCTGACCATGTAGATCTCCTGTGTGTTGGGCCGAGGTAGGTGATGCACCTATGTTAGGGCCTGAGTTAGTCCGGGAAACGACGGAGAATGTTGCACTTATCCGTAAGAGGTCGGTTTCGACTCAGAGTCGTTAGAAGAGCTATATCGAGGAGGCCATTATCATTTGAGGTAGGGATTCATGTCTTCTTGAAAATATCACCTAGACGGGGTTTAATGAGGTTTGGGAAGAGAAGGAAGTTGTCTCTTAGATTTATTGGGCCTTTTGAGATCTCAGAACGCATTGGGGAGATAGCTTATCGTTTGGCCTTGTCACCATAGCTTTCCGGGATTCATGACGTGTTTCATATTTATATGCTTCGAAAGTATGAGCTAGATCCGTCACATGTGTTGGATTGGACCGTGTTATAGGTAGATGAGGATGCCTCATACGAGGAGAGACCGGTTAGAGTCCTAGATACACGGGACCAAGTCTTACGAGACAAGACAATTCCATTGGTAAAAGTGTTGTGGAGACACCATGGTGTTGAGGAAGTGACTTGAGGGCGTAAGGCAGAAGTCCGTAAGAAGTATCCAGACCTTTTTGTTAATGTTTGAAACCTGTAATGAAAATTTGTTATGCTAATCAAATGTAAACATTGTATATATTTTGGAAAAGTGAATTGTATATTCAGTATTGGAAGCTTTGTTTATGATTGTTATGAGAATAAGTGACCGATGGATGGGTCATCATTATGAGTTCAACTTGATATTATTGGTGTGATTGATTTTAACATGGTGTTGATGTTTTATTTAAAATTTCGGGGACGAAATTCTTTAAGGGGGGAGGTTGTATCGATCCTGGTTTAAACCCGACCCGTTTATTTTTTAGATCCGGGATTATTTGTCTTGATGGTTGTTCATGTCCTTGTTCATCTTATTCCTTGTTGAATTGGGTTGTGTGAGTATTGTTATTGTGTTTGAACAAGTTAGGATTTCATTTTTCAAAGGGGTTGTTGCCCAGAATTTTGCTTGTTCGCTCGAGCGGTCTTTTACAGTTTGCAAAACTACTGAGAGTTTGATATCTACGCTCGAGCAACGCTTCTTCCGCTCGAGCAAACTTTTATAGGTCTGAACTACTTGGAGAGGTGCATTGTGCGCTCGAGTGACCATTCTTGAGCTCAAGTGGGGTCTTTGTTTGTGTCTGGTCGCTCAAGCGACCATTCCTGCGCTCGAGCGGTCTGCATGTGTATCAGTCCAAGAAACACACTTTTTGAGCCCTTTCTCACATCTCTCTCTCTCTCTCTCTCTTTCTCTCTCTCTCTCTAAACATTCCAAAACCTAGATCTTCTTTATCTCTCTCTAGAAACCATCTCTAAAACCTCAAATACACCTTAAACCGTTGATTTCTACACCGTTGTCCTTTGGGAAAAGTGGTAGAGCTCACCTAGAGCTTCCATTTGATTGGAGCAAAGTCCATTTTCAACTCCATTGAAGTTTCTTCTCTCTCCCTTGTCTTCAAGCTTTGAGGGAGGGATTTCTCCACACTTTAGTATGGCTTTTAACTTAGTTATTTGTCTTTTCAAGAAATCATAAGATTTGGGGATTTTGATTAAAAACCTAGGGTTTTGGTTTTAAAATCAAAAGAGGGGTTTTTCAAATGGATCCTTGAAAATGATTGTGGGCTTGTAAATGTTGTTGAGTTGTGATAAAATGGTGGATTTTCATTCTTGGAATTGGTTTATAAAGAAAAGGGGATTTTGCCCTAAAATGTGAACATTGACTTTTGTATAGAGAAAATGGAAATGATGTGGGTTTTTTGGAATTGGAATGATGATGATGATGATAGTGATGATGATGATGGTGATGGTGGTGGAGTTGGATATGCATTATCACTCCCATCTTGAGATTTTGGAAAGTATATCTTTATTGGAAATTATTTATCTGTTTAGAGATACCTATTTTGGGCTATCGGTGGAGGATAGCTATGATTGTTGTAGAATTGCATAAGAATTAGGTGAATTAATACTAATTTCTTATCCATTTGCATCGAGCATTGTAACATATTTAACACATTGAAATTGTTTATTGTTTCAAGAAAAATATGTGAATACCTTCGTGAATCTGGGTAGGAGTGTAGTTATGGTATTATGTTAGCCTGTGTGTCCTTGGTGAAAGTCCAGAAACCCGCACGGATAGGTGTCGAGCCTTCCAGTTAATACTGGTAAAAATGGCAATTGGTAGTGCTTACAGCTTACTTGCAGACATGTCCTAAAGATTCCCAATGTTGTATCCAATGCCATGTTTTCTATTGTAAATGAAATGATTTCATGAATTATGATCTAAACCTAGCATTGCATGGTTTTGGGAAAGAGATATAAAATGTTTCGACACGAGCATTGCATACGTATTTACCTTATAGCTTTGTTAAGATTCATACACTGTGATAGAGTTTCTCTACTGGGCTTTGGCTCACCTTATGTGGAAAGTCATTTTAAGATGCTGATGATGTGCCTCCGCCAAGGTTGTAACTTGGAGGACTTAGAGCCAAGAGCTTCTTGTTTTGTTTTTGTTGTATTTATTTTGTGCAAGCCTAAGGCTTTACTTGTATTGAGTTTCAAACTCACTTTTGTTGTAACGAAGCATTGACTTGAAAAGTTGTAGCCATTAAGGCATTTATCTATCTGTTTAACTCTTATTTCATATCTTTTGCTTATGACACATGTTATAGATTCAGGGTTAGGGCTTATGAATGTATAGTTGGATGTGCCATCTTTTGTACAACTGGATCATATGAATGTAAAGAGATCTTATTCTGAAATGTATTGTTAGTTGGTAATTATTGTGAGATAGTTTTATTGTTATATTTTCGGGGTGTTACAGGTTGAATCTAAATTTAGTGTCAAACTGAACCACACTGACTCATGAACAACCCTAATGATGGTGTTATTGATGGTTTCCAATAATTGGGTGAAGTGTCTAACAGTTGGTTATATTTAATTTCAAAACCCCTAAATGAATTTTCTATTTTTTATTTTTTGTTAAACAACTATGAAGTAGATAACCCCTAGTGCGAACCACTCAACTTGTACAAGTAAATAAAAACTTACAGTGCTTTGGAGCGAATTCAGTATCCACACTAGACTTCCTCCAATACCAAGCAACCAAGGTTGCCAAGATCACAATCCGAATTATAGGATTGTACAATCCAACAATCCAATATACACCATTCGATTCGACTCATGCTATGGATCGACCCCAAATCAAGATCGTAGTGGGATCCTGGAAGAATCGTTGGGATCGTTGGGTTCGTATCTGGATCGTGACTCTATGCGATCCAGATTTGAAAAGTTTTTTTGGCAACTTAAAAGCGAAAAATCCTTTATCGAGAGCAAAAAAGGCAAAGAAGTAGAGAAGTTAGACCCTCTGAGCTGCGATTAGGATAACAAACTGGGGAAAGAGAAATTGGACATCAAATTTCAGAATTTGTAGCACACAAACCAGGTACGCTTCTTCTTCTTCTTCTTCGAATCTTCCATCTCTGTATTTTTTTTTTTAAATTTTTTTCTTTCTTCTTCTTTTTCTTCGCTGCTATTCTTCTTTTTCTTTTTCTTCGTTGTTGTACTTCGATCTTCTCTGTTGTTCAAATCTTCTCTTCTTTTTCTTTCTTCACTGCTTTTCTTCCTTTCTCTTCGCTGATTTGCTTCCTTTCTCTTCGCTGCTCTCATTTTTTTTTCTATTTTTGTATATATATATATAGCGAATCACCTTTTTTTTTTTTGGCTTTTTTTTTTTGTTTCTATAAATATATATATATATATATATATATATATTTGTATGAATGATTGTGTTGTTCTGTTTCTCTTTTTCCTTTTTTTTCTTCTTTATTTTTCTTGGTTCTTCTTTGTTGCTACTGCTGTTCTTCTTTGCTGCTTTTTCACTAAACTTTGCTGAAAAAATTTCTTTTAATTTTCACAATTTGCAGAACACAATGTCAGCCTCTGGTTCAGGAAGAGAGAGGAAAATAAAAAATGTTGCTGGTCACAGATCTAATCCTGGTTGGGAACATGGCATTAAAGTGGATGATGCAATCAAAAAGGTAAAATGCAAATACTGTAATGTTACTCATTCTGGAGGAACATATAGATTAAAACACCATTTGGCATGCACTCATCAAAATGTCGAACCACGTCCCCAAGTTCCGGAAGATGTTAGAGAAAAATTTATGAGTCTTTTAAGAACTCAAACATTAGAGTCTTAAAATAAGAAAAGGAGGATGCTTGATATTGGTGATGATGATTCTGAAGAAGAAGTCGAACTATTGCATGCTAGCCATCAAAACAAACAAAAACATTATGGACGTATGGATAAATTTGTGGTGAATAAGTCTCGGCACCAAAATCAAGAAACTAGTAATCAATTATTTAAGAAAGAAGAGAGAGATGATGTTTGTCAAACAATTGCCTGGGTTTTTTTACACTAGTGCAATTCCTTTTAATTGTGTCAACAACCCTATATTTCTAATTATGGCTAAGAAAATTGGAGATTATGGAAAGGGCCTTGTGCCACTATCTTACCATGAAATTAGGGTGACATTTTTAAAAAAAGAAGTGCGTGAAACATTGCAATTACTTGATGAGTTCAAGGAACAATGGAAAAAGATCGGGTGTACAATTATGTCTGATGGATGGTCGAATAGAAAGAGAAGATCAATTTGTAATTTTCTTGTCAATAGCCCTAATGGAACTATCTTTCTATCATCATTGCATACATCCAACATTTCAAAAACTGTTGAAAAGGTTTTTGAGATGTTGGATGAGGTTGTTGAGAAGGTTAGAGTGGAACATGTTTTGCAAGTGGTGACAGACAATGCTTCTAATTATAAGTTGGCGGGAGAAATGTTAATGGATAAGAGGAAGAGCTTGTTTTGGACACCTTGTGCTGCTTATTGTCTAGATTTGATGTTAGAGGATTTTGAGATGCAAATCCAACTTCATCGAGTTACAATTAAAAAAGAAAACAGAATTGTGGCATACATTTATTCAAGAACAAATCTTATTCATTGGATGAAGGAGTTCACCAAAGGTATTGAACTTATTAGGCCCGCGGTAACTCGGTTTGCCACATCTTACTTGACCTTGACGCACCTTCATGAGCAAAGGGTGTATTGTTCTCTTTGTTTACATCACCCAAGTAGAGGAATAGTGGATTTGCAAGGTCTGAAAAGGGGAAACAAATTGAAGATATTGTTTTAGATAATCGTAATTTTTGGAAGGGCATTTCTATGTGCTTGAAGGTTGCGGTACCTCTCATTAAAGTACTTAGATTGGTGGATTTGGATGAGCATCCAGCTATGGGATTCATTTATGAGGCAATGGATCGTGCAAAAGAGGAAATTCAAAGCAATTTCAATAATGTTTTCTCATGGTGAACTTTTATTAGTTATACTTATTTACTTTACTACTATATTTCCCTAAACTTTCTATTTTTTTATTAATACTCTTTATTCAATGGTGTTAGCTATGATCCTATATGGACCATCATTGATATAAGATGGGAATCCCAACTCCATCACCTATTGTTTGCTACAGCATACTTCTTGAACCCTCAGTTTCGTTACAGTCCCAATTTTCAGCCCAATGCTGAGGTTAAAATTGGGTTGTACAAATATCTTGAAAGAATGGTTCTTGATGCTAATGAGAGGGTGAAGATAGATTTGCAAATTGATGCATTCAAGAGTGCAAGAGGACTCTTTGGCATACAAAATGCAATCATAACTAGAAAAAAGAAATCTCCAGGTGTTTTTTTATTTTTACTATAAGTTGATTTATATCACTTTTAATATATTATTATTTGTTTTCATTTCACCAATTTTAAATTTATAACTAAACTTTCATGTAGCTTATTAGTGGGACTCTTTTTGTTTGCAATTAGGATATTAAGTTTAACATGCAGTTCATCGGGGTGTGAGTGCAATTGGAGTTCTTTTGAGATGGTACATTCAAAGCGGATAAATCATTTGCACCAAAAGAGAATGAATGACTTGGTGTTTGTCATGTATCATTTGAAATTGAGACAACGACACATGAATAGACAAGCAATCATGAATCCATTATGTTTGGATGATGTCCCATTAGATGATGGAGCAAACTCTAGAAAGTAGGCCCAGAGCCAGAGTTGCATGAGCTAAAAAGGTTCGAATCCGTTAACAAAACATGAAGAAACCAGTTCCATCATGCCTCTGTAGATGTCAGCCAGAACCAATGGGCAAAGTGCAAGCTTTTTGCCCCGAGCGAAGGCCTTGGCCAGCTCTGTGAAGTATTTCGTAATCTTCTGGAAAGGAACACAGAATAAGTAATTGTTCGACCAGAAAATCAGAAATGAGATATGTTCATAATCAACAGCCTCTGGAGTTGTTTGGACAACAAGCAAGAAAGAAGAGCAAGTCAGAAGTTAGTAAGGGTAGCTGTAGGCAATGACCTTACAAGAAAGAAGAGTGTTATTTATCTCTGTAGGGGTGAAAACTAGCTAAAAAAGCAATATCTTACAAGGTAGAGACCATCATACCAGTCCTTAAATGAAAATAATTGGTAAGATAGACCAAAAATGGGAGATAGAGAAAAATAGGGCTTTGTTAAGCCAAATGTTACCTCGGCTTAGCATGATGGCATCATAAATTCCTGTCTCCTTCCACACTTGGACCTTGGTAGCTGCTACACGGTCTAGCCAAGCAACATACTCAGATTTGAGCGAATGCCAAACCTTAATAGGCGAAGAAAGGTTGTAGCGACTCCAATTAGCAAGACCAGTGTGCTCGAACGACAGTTTCTTCTCCAAACAAGAATATTACTTGTTTTAGAAAGGGAAGCCAACAGCAAAAGCTAGGCCAAGCCCTAGCTTGTGTTTCAAAGATGAACCCATAGAATAAGGAAGATTGATCAAATAATCTAGATACATTGAGGGTTTTTTGTCCTTTATAAGGGCATCAATCTCAGGTCCAACTAATTGAAGTTCTTTCTCAGCCTTTTTCGAAGCCATGGATGCAAGCAAAGAAAAGAAAGGAAATTTTGGGCAAACGAAGAAGAAAAGAGAGAAATTTTGGGAAGAAAGTAGAAAAGATGAAGAACGAAATGGCCAAAAAGAGGTATTTATAACCCTAGTATAGAACGGATTAGCTTCTCAAGAAAATTGGCGGCAAATTTTGGTGGCAAGCTTGAATTTCGCGAAAGGTGACCTAAAGATGCTCCTCCATTCACTCCGTGTTTTGAGTCCAGGTCACTTCTGTCTCTGCAAAAGCCGTCGCCAGTCTTGCCTTTGACAGATGCCGTCAATTCTAAAGAATGAGAAGATACCATCGTAATGATGACAGGTGTAGTAATGGACATCAATTCGTCTCTCTCACTCCACTTTTCAAGACCTCGTTTCTCTAAGGAAAGGTGTTTGACTTATTACACTAAGGAAAGTCAAAATTGGATCTAAAATCAAGGCAAAAGAGAAGGTTCAAATTCAAGTACATCCCTTTCAATTCCCTAACAGAACCAAGAATATACTTGAAGGGGGGCATTATTTGTACCCTTTTTGGCAAAAATTGCCACGTGGCAATTCTTCCAATTTTTAATGCCACGTGGCAATGAAAAATGAAAAGTTAAAGATTTTATGGGACCCATGACCAAGGCCAAGAAGATGGTGGTTGAAGTTGATTCATTTTCATTAATTAGATTAACCAAGCCATCAGATTAATTAATTAATTAATTAATTAATTTAGATTTGCTTGGATTTGATGGATAGGCCTTAACCATTCCTAAAATTGAGGAAGTGAATGAGGTTTATCTCCTATTTTTAAAGCTTATCACATATTTCGGTGCCTTATTAGTTGATAAATGATGAGGCTTATAAGATTTGAAGATCTTTCATGTCAGCTACAAATCTAAAAAGGTGGAACCGTTTTTGTCCCCAAGATCAAGGCAAAGGGTTTTTTAGGAACACGTGGCAGCTTGTGGAGATATGAAGGATCAACATGGTTTACAATCAAGGAGTAAGTTTTCAAGCAAGGCAAGATTGGTTTATTGAGTTCCTTGAGGATAAACATACACAATCAAGAAAAGAGGATTCTATGTAACAAACAAGGAATCTGTCCCTCAAATCAAGCATAATAAAATCAAATTCAAGTGTAGAGGGACACATAGTGGCTTGTTAGAGCTCAATGGACCAAATCAAAGTGATACGGATAGGCCTTTGCCTTTGAAGATCAAAATTGTTCCTACTCTTGGGGAATGAAGATTAGCATTAAGGACACATGTCACCAAGATAGGATGCCATGTTTCTGGCAATTAA
Source organism: Camellia japonica (assembly GCA_030407325.1). Classification (NCBI taxonomy): domain Eukaryota; kingdom Viridiplantae; phylum Streptophyta; class Magnoliopsida; order Ericales; family Theaceae; genus Camellia; species Camellia japonica. The sequence continues at coordinate 127,836,123 of JAPPVO010000019.1, read as the reverse complement.
GCAGAATTTGGGACTTCCCCAACTCTATATCATTGGCTCCAAGTGCAACATTTGAAGGGGTCCCTGACCAAATACTCGAGCAAAAGTCTTCCAAAACATGTCTTTCAATTCATCTTAGCTTCATAGCTTAATTATCTTAGCTTCATAGTTTAATTATCTTAGCTTACTTCATAGCTTCTTTATCATAGCTTCGTAGCTTAGTTCCTTTAGCTTCTTCGCTTAGTTATCATACATTATCAATTGTACTTCATTTCCAATCAATGCAAGTCACAATTTTAGTCTAATTATCTGTAGCACCTATAAATTTGTTAAAAGTCCTCTTCATTGAGGTAGGATTCGGACCAGTAGTGGTTCCTTTTAGCCACACATAGTCATTTCTCTATGTTAGAAGTCAGAAATGTTCAACAATTCCTACACCTTGAATTAGGTTCACAAGCATGCCTGCATTTAATCAACAAGTTTTTTTTTGTTTTTTTTTTGTTCACACCTACAGAACTTCTTGAGTAACAACAGGAACTTCTAAGGAATGTAAACAATATGAAGGGTAGGATTTCAAATAGAATATATATTAATTTTCATGATTTTTTTCTTAATATATAGATTATATATAATAGGAGAACCTCTAATCACTTACATTGCAAGAACTAGGAAAATATTAGAGGGGTCTACATCCAGCATTGCTGAATATATATATATATATATATATTATAAAGAGAACCTTTAATCACTTACATTGCAAGAACTAGGAAAGTTTTTGAGGGGTCTACATCCAGCATACATCACTGAATGCCCAAGTTCTTGTAACAGAGAGGGCATGGTCTAAACGTAGCTGCAGTTTTTTTTCTTTGAGATGGGTGAGAAGCCACATACATCAACTGGTAAGCATTGAAGCCACTAGCATAGTGTCAAGGTGTGCCCATCCAAGGGTTAACACCTTGTTGCCACACTCATTTGTGCCCTTTGGAGAGCCAAAAACATGCCTAAGAAGTTATTGGTGCAAGTGCAAGCAAAGGCTCAAAGCATAGTGCAAGACAGCCCATGGCATGCCATTAGACAACCCATGTAAGGCCACAACCAGTAGCAACCAGCAACAACCTTGCCAATAGCCCAGCAGCAATGCCAGGCCACTGCCTTGACTATGCAGCAGCAACTTTGAAACAACTTTTAGAGGGTCAAATGTAGTATTTTTGTCTTGTAAATTTTTATGTAAATTTTTATGTAAATACTTTATTATTAAAGGTGTTTTTGGCCCAAGTATTGTAAATTTTCTCTTTTTGTAGAATTTAAAAAAAAAATCCATTATGACTCCTCAAACATGGTGGATGTTTCCTCTTGCCAACTAGGAAATGGCTTAACAAGCTATATTAAGGAGGTGGTACCCAAGTATTGAACCAAACCACTTGTGCCTTTAAAGTTCAACTATTGTAATGCCTACTTTTGATCAATGAAAAGTTCATTTCGCCTTTAAAATATGCAAAGTTTTTCCATTGCTGCTTGCTTTAATTTTAGCTTGTTGCTTGCTATTTTGTGACTTGTCTCCAATCTTGTGGCTCATCAACTTAACTAATATTGTGTTTTCATGTCTTTGTAAACCTTTTTGAGTTTTATTGGCGGGCGAGTGAAGAGAGTTGACTAGCGCCACACACACTTGCATATCTTTGACATGGCTTCTGCATTTTCAGTGTATGATAGTTAGTATCAGAGCCAGATTTATTTGGCTCTCTCTATTATTGGCTTTCTAAATGGATGCTCCTAGCAACCGTCAACCAACGTAAAGGGAGAGCATTGAGCTCTTGGAGCAGCATATGGACAATATAGATACCTTGGTAGCTTTATTAGCCAATCTTGAGCAACGGGTTCATGATCTTGAGCAAACTCATGGCCTTACTCAAGGGCAAGATTGGGAGGATGTTGTCATTGAACTTAAGCTAGAGATTGAAGATCTTAGTGGCCGGTTGGTGTTCTTACCCAGGCCTTTAGTAACGCACCTGGTGGTGGCATAGAACTCCCTAGTGTGTATGTGCCCGAGCCCCGTGCCTACGGTGGCGCCCGAGATTCCAAGGAGTTAGACAACTTTTTCTTTGATATGGAGCAATATTTCAAAGCTGTGAAAGCCGAAGCTGAGGAGACGAGGATTTCTATGGCCACAATGTATTTGTCCGGTGATGCCAAGTTGTGGTGGCAGACTAAATATGATGAGATGCAACACGGCTTATGCACAATTGAGACTTGGGAGCAACTTAAGAATGAACTTAAGCTCCAATTCTTCCCTAAAAATGTTGAGTTTAATGCCCGGTGTGCTTTGCGAGATTTCAAGCACACCAGCACTATAAGAGATTATGTGAAACAATTCTCTAGGCTTCTGCTAGATATCAATGACATGTCAGAGAAAGACAAGCTTTTCTTCTTTCTTGAGGGATTGAAGCCATTGGCCAGAGTTGAACTTCAAAGGAAAAGAGTACAAGATTTAGCCCATGCACAAGACACAGCTGAGTGCCTTACGGACTACACTGAACCTAAGCAACAGGATAGTGGTTCCCCGTGTAAGAGCAGGGGAGGTGAAAAGTCCCAAGGCCATTACAAACCTAAGAGTGGGGGAGCCAACACTTCTACATCCAAAACCCATTCAGGTGGAGGACAATGGCAACAGAAGAGCTATGGTGACAAGGCAAAAGCCCCTCAACAATTCTCTACAAGCAAAACAAAAGGCCCTGTCTCTTGTTTCTTATGCAATGGGCCACATCGGTTATCTGAATGTCCACAAAAGCATGCCTTGAATGCTTTAGCAGCGGTGCCTGATCATGTCTCTCAACCAAGTGACGATGATAGTGAGGAAGAAGACGTGCAGTCTAGGCAAAGTAGCAAGGGTTCTAAGGTAGCTGGCTCTAGAATAGGAGCCTTTCATATGATGAATGCCATGGAGAAAAAGGCTTCTACAAGGAGGCCTAAGAAGAATTCCAAGAGTGACAAAGTGGGCAAGCATTCGGATCCTAAACAACTTGTGGAGTCTAAAGATGAAGACAAAGGGAAGAAACCCATGTACAGTGGGGAATCATCAAGCAAGTTGAACAAGAGCAAGTCATCTAACAAAGGTTTGACGTTTGTGGATGTAAAACTCAATGGGAAACCTCTTCATGCTTTGATTGACACAGGGGCCACCCACAACTTTGTTATTGGGACCGAAGTTAAAAGACTTAGGCTATCTTTATAGAAGGATGGCAGCTACATCAAGGCGGTTAACTCGACAGAGCAGCCCATCTATGAGGTTGCAAAATCTATTCATTTGAAGGTCAGCACTTGGGAAGGAAGAGTAGATTTCACCGTAGTATCCATGGATGACTTTCAAGCCATCCTTAGGTTGGATTTCTTGAGAAGTGCAAAGATGGCAGTCATGCCTTATTCTAATAGTATATGTGCCATGGGGGACAAGCCATGTCTTATTCCTACTATGGCCATCAACAACAGTGACCGGTTTGTCTCAGCTATGCAACTCAAAAAGGGTGTTAGGCATGGTGAACAAACTTCGATTGCCGCATTGAAGTTGAGTGAAGCTCTTGAATCTACTCTTGTCCCAGCCGCAGTGAAGAAGGTCTTAAGGCAATTTGCAGATGTTATGCCTGAATAGTTGCCTAAGGAGTTGCCTCCACGTCAAGGTGTGGATCATGCTATTAAGTTGGTACCAGGGACAAAGCCACCAACTCGTGCACCGTATAGAATGGTTATTCCTGAGTTGAATGAATTACGGAAGCAGCTTACAGAGTTATTGGAAGCAGGTTTCATTAGGCCATCCAAGGCCCCATTTGGTGCACCTGTCTTATTCCAAAAGAAGAATGATGGTAGTCTTCACTTATGTGTGGATTATTGGGCACTCAACAAGCTAACCATCAAGAACAAGTATCCCCTTCCCCTAATTGCAGATTCATTTGATCAATTGAGCAAAGCGAGGTGCTTCACAAAGTTAGACCTTCGATCAAGGTACTATCAAGTAAGAATTGCTGAGGGAGACGAGCCTAAAACCACATGCGTTACTCGATATGGTTCCTATGAGTTCTTAGTCATGCCATTTGGCTTGACCAATGCCCCAGCAACATTTTGCACCATGATGAATGAAGTTTTTCGAGAGTACTTAGACTAATTCGTGGTAGTATACTTGGACGACATTGTAATTTATAGCTCCACTTTAGAAGAGCACGTGGAACATCTCAGAAAAGCATTGTCTAAGTTAAGGGAGCACAAGCTTTATGTCAAGCTAGAGAAGTGTTCTTTTGCCCAAGATAGGATTAAGTTCCTAGGGCACATTGTTGAGCATGGATGCATCAAAATGTACCAAGAGAAGGTCAAGGCTATTCAAGAATGATTGCCACCCTCTAATGTCTTAGAGTTGCGGTCATTCCTTGGGTTAGCTAATTATTATTGCAAGTTTGTTGAAGGCTACTCAAGACTAGCTTTCCCATTGACAAAGTTGCTAAAGAAGGGCATGACATATGTTTGGGCAGAAGAGTGCCAACAAGCCTTTCAAGCCTTGAAAGAAGCTATGTCAAAAGACCCTGTTCTTGCTCTACTTGACTTAGGTAAAGCTTTTGAGATACAAACTGATGCATCTAATTTTGCTTTGGATGGTGTTCTTTTGTAGGATAGTCACCCAATTGCCTATGAGAGTAGGAAGCTCAATGATGCCAAGCAAAGATATCCAGCTCATGAGAAAGAGTTATTTGCAGTAGTGCATTGTCTGAGGACTTGGAGGCACTACATCTTGGGCTCACGATTTGTTGTAAAGACTGACAACATGGCGGTTAGCCATTTCTTAACACAACCTAAGCTAAGCGCACGACAAGCACAGGGGCAAGAGAAGTTGGCAGAGTTTGATTTTGCCTTAAAATACAAGGTTGGTGCCACCAACCATGTTGCTCATGCACTAAGTAGGAAGGCGGAGCTTGCCGTGTGCTATCAAGTATGTTCACTTACTTCTATTTCAACCAGCATCAAGGAGAAAATCAAGGCTCATCTAGACAAGGATGCTATGGAAGAGAATCTTATGACCCTTGTCAAAATGGGCAAGACTCGCCAATTTTGGGTGCAAGATGGACTACTAATGACAACAGACAACCGTATCTTTGTACCTAGGGCTAGTGATTTGAGAAAGACACTTCTTAGGGAGTGCCATGATACACTTTGGGCAGGACATCCAGGCTGGGAGCAAACATTGGCCTTGGTGAAGTAAGGATATTATTGGCCCCAGATACGTAATAATGTAGAAGAATATGTCCGCACTTGTCTCACTTGCCAGCAAGACAAGGTTGAACATAAGAATAAAGCAAGTCTGCTTGAACCTTTGCCCGTGCCTAAACGTCCGTAGGAAAGTGTATCATTTGACTTCATCACTGGACTGCTTAAAGTGGGAGACATCGGGACCATCTTGACTATTGTGGACTGATTCTCCAAGTATGCCACATTTGTAGCTTCCCCAAAGTATGTTTCAGTGGAGGAGACCGCCCAACTCTTCTTCAAGCACATTATTAAATATTGGAGTGTGCCTAAAAGTATTGTTAGTGACCGAGACTCGCGTTTCGTTGGCAACTTCTGGACGGAGTTATTCAAGCTTCTTGGGTCACAACTTAATACTTCATCAAGCTATCATCTGGAGATGGATGGGCAAACCGAACGCTTTAACTGTATGCTCGAGGAGTATTTGTGCCACTTTGTTAATGCTAATCAATGAAATTGGGTGTAACTTCTTGATGTAGCACAGTTATGCTTCAACTCTCAAAAGAGTAGCTCTATGGGCAAGAGTGCTTTTGAGATAGTGAATGGACAACAATCACTGTTGCCCCACACAGTGGATGGACCTTATGAAGGAAAGTCACCTAGGGCTTACTAATTTGCTAAGGAATGGAAGAGAAACCATGACATTACTTGTGCCTATCTTGAAAGAGTAGCAAGTAAAATGAAGAAATGGGTTGATGAAAAGAGGAGGCCACTTGAGTTTAAAGTTGGGGATCAAGTTCTTGTCAAACTCAACCCTAAGCAACGCAAGTTCATGAGGGGAAAAGACAAAAGGCTAGTACGCAAGTATGAGGGACCGGTAACCATTCTGAAGAGAATTGGCAAGTGTGCTTACAAGATAGATGCTCCATCTTGGCTAACAGTGCACCCAGTTTTCCATGTGAGTTATTTGAAGCTTACTATCCAGACAAGGAAGATCCAACCCAAAATGAGCAGAAACGCCAAACCATCGCCGCCAAAGCGAGGAAAAAGTCTTTTGAATCTATCTTGGCCGATAGGGTGAAAATGGTTTCCAAGAAGAAACAAAGACAATACTTGGTAAAATGGAGAGGCCTTGGAGATGAAGAAATCAGCTAGGAATGAGAGGCAGACTTGTCGGCTTTTAAAGATGAGATTGATGTTTATTGGGCAAAGTCGTTGAGGGCGTCGACTGTTCAAGTAGGGGAGACTGTCAAGGTGTGCCCATCCAAGGGTTGACACCTTGATGCCACACTCATTTGTGCCCTTTGGAGAGCCAAAAACATGCCTAGGAAGTTGTTGGTGCAAGTGCAAACAAAGGCTCAAAGCATACTGCAAGACAGCCCATGGTATGTTATTGGACAACCCATGTAAGGCCACAGCTAGTAGCAGCCAGCAATAGCCTTGCCAACAGCCCAGTAGCAGTGCCAGGCCACAATAGGCCGCAGCCCAGGCCACTGCCTTGGCTGTGCAATAGCAGCAAATTTGAAGCAACTTTTGGAGGGTCAAATGTAGTATTTTTGTTTTGTAAATTTTTATGTAAATACTTTAGAATTAAAGGTGTTTTGGGTCCAAGTATTGTAAATTTTCTCTTTTTGTAGAATTTTTTAAAAAATCCATTATGACTCCTCAAACAAAATAGATGTTTCCTCTTGCCAACTATGAAATGGCTTAACAAGCTATATTAAGGAGGGGGTACCCAAGTGTTGAACCAAACCACTTGTGCTTTAAAGTACCCCAACCTAGCTAATGGTAAGACACCTTTTGTAGCACTTTTCGTGCATTGTTCAACTATTGTAATGCTTACTTTTGATCAATGAAAAGTTCATTTTGCCTTTAAATTGTGCAAAAAAATTTCATTGTTGCTTGCTTGCTTTAATTTTAGCTTGTTGCTTGCTATTTTGTGGCTTGTCTCCAATCTTGTGACTCATCAACTTAACTAATATTATGTTTGCTTGTCGTTGCAAACCTTTTGAGTTTATTGGTAAGTGAGTGAAGAGAGTTAACTAGCGCCACACACACTTGCATATCTTTGACAAGGGTTCCGCATTGCCCGTGTGTGACACATAGTAAAGGGTGCCATTCGATATGAAATGCACTCCCCCAATTATTATGATAAAATCATTGGGGAATTACACTAATGGGTGTCGGTAAAAAATATTTACAAAAAAATGATAAATATTGTAATATTAATAATTAATATCATAAATTTTTCATTAATATATAATAATTTTTCAAAAATCACCCTGAATAGTAATTTCTGTAAAATCATCCCCGGCTGTCTCAACTTGAACATGGTAACATTGTTGTTGGATCAAAAGGGCTATGTAATGTTAGTATATAAGTTTTAAGAGAGATGGTTTCCCTCAAAAACTAAGTACTGCAAAACCATCATAAATGCAAAGGATAAGTTTCTCTTATGTTGGCCATCTTAACTGGAGAAAGTATTTGGATTTGTTAGGCTCATTTTGTACTGCAACCATCATAAATGCAAGGGATGAGTTTCTCTTATATTGGTCATTTCAACTTGAGAAAGCATTTGGATTTAATAGGCCCATTTTGAGACTAATTTCAGTAATTTAAATCGTTCACATTTTAAAACTCATTTAGCATAATATCAATGCAAAAAATCAAGATAATCAGATATCGATAACTATATGTTTGAATCAAATTTGTATTATAAAAAATGAATGGCTATTTTTAAATTATATTTGTTGTCTCTTTTTTAAAACAAATATGATTCAAACATATAATTACCAATGTCCAATCATCTTTATTTTTTACATGAATATTATACTTAACGAGTCCTAAAAAGTGAATGGTTCGGATTACCAAAATCAGTTCCAAAATAAATTTATTAAGTGCAAACACTCTCTCAAATTAAAATGACAAATTGAGAGAAGCCACGTCCTTATAATGTTATGCATATTGGTTAAATTCTAACTAGACTATTTTATTAGTTTTTCCTCTTTCTTTATCACGTAGTTTTTTAACTCTTTAAACTTTAAAGCTACAAATTTGTCCTAATTCAGTTGAAGTCATCATAGATTTTTATTTTTTAATGATGCTTCTCTGCATATATGTAAATTTATTACATAATATTCCTCGGGTGCATATAGATCGAAAGGACTGCCAAATCAAAATGCATTATGAATTTGACAATATGAGGATTAAAGAGTAGCTGAATTTGGTATTTCCATTTAATGTAGTATGATGCAAAGTGATATTGTTTGCTGTAAATATGTACATGATTTTAAGGAGGCAAAATGCAAATTCAAATTCTAAATCATCATTTGCCATGGATTTGTTAGTTAGTTATAGTTCTTCCTTCTATCAATCAAGAGTTAACATGCTGGAATTAGAAACCACTGGTTTGAACTTCATGTTTCCAAGAAAGAGTGGCTAAACAAACTTCACGTGCAATGCCCATTCAACTTAAACAATTATGTGATTATTTGTTAATGTAGGCTAAACATAAATATTTTTTCTTAAAAACATATATATATATATTTTTTGGTTGAACAAAAAATAAGTAAAATATTTTTTAAGAAAAATAATCTTGCATCTTTTTTTTTTTATTTTAAAAATGACTTACCTTTAAAAAAATTTGTAAGTCAATTTTTATAAAAGTTGACTCGCACTCACTATATTTTCAACACGCTTAACATTTTCAAATAAGTATCTTAATTCACTAAAAAGTCATAAATGACACTTTATTGAATCAAAATTTCGTTTTTAGGCAATAAAATATTTTTGTTTCAAGTGTCAACTAAACGCCAAAAAACAAAACCAAAAACTTTTTACTTTTTTTTTTAAAAAATATTCTACGTCGAAACAACGGAACCATAATGTCGATTTATTTTAAAAAGTTAATTGATTTCCCTAGAATGGACAAAAACAAAGTCATCCTTACAACTCTTATCATAATTTGATCTATACAGATGAAGTATACAATTAGACCAATTTGATCCAGCTTAAGTGAGATCATATATAAGAGATGGGGGGACATAATTTTCGACATGTCCACGTGGCTAAGCTTAGGGCCGAGGTGTCACGTGTCAGCATAAGATGGGCCGAGATACAAAAACGATCCATATTCAAGCCGAGATAAGAGGGGAATAACAAGAGTTCTAGTACAACAATGACTCCTAAATTGGGTGGGTTCAGAACTCTTGTGAGAGATCAATCCCAACCCAACTAAGAGAGATGAATTCTAGTAAAAGAATTACTCGTAGGTTGGGTAAGTTAGGGCTGTTTAAAGAGGTTAATCCTAATTCAAGGGAGATGAATCATAAGTGGTGTTAGGTTTTTAAAATTTTCATCTATTCATGTTGCACATTCTTAAAATCTCCAATTTTCATCTATTCAAGCTGCATATTCTTAAAATCTCCAATTTTCATCTATTCATATTTCCATCTCATACTTCAAGATAATCTTGTCATATGTCTATTACTTTTCATATACTCTTGTGGCACTAATAGTTGTTTTGCAGATCATGACCTTGAGAAAGAAGTTTGTTTTTGTTAATTGTAATGGGTTGGGATGATTAGGATTTTATTTGTTAGGTGTGTTTTGTCACAAAATTGCCAAAGGGGAGATTGTTAGGTTTTTGTAACTGGCAATCCCATTCGCTAAAATTCTTTTCAGTTGTAATTTTATTAACTCTTTTATAACAGTGAAGCTTGAGTGTTTAGATGTGAATACAACCTGAATTGGGTTTATGCAGAGTTTGTGATTTCAATCCTTCATGTGAATCCAATACTTTTGCAGAGCGTCTGAACTTCAGGGAAGAAAGTTTTACCGCTCGAGTGGTGAAATTTGCACTCGAGCAGTCAGCCTATCTGTTTCGCACTGCCTTTGGTCACACCACTCAAGCAGTGAAATATGCGCTCGAGCGGTCTGCGCGATCCTATTTTCTATAAAGTGCGTTGTTCGCTGTTTCTAGGGTTTGCGCCATCCAAATTTTCAGAAAGGAACAAGATACAAAGTATTTTATATTGGAGGGTGCTTTATGAATGTTTCCTTGATGATTTAAGAGTTATCAATGGATCCATGAATTTCATATCAACATCATCAAGGGTTTGTTTGTTTTCCTTTATTCACAAAAGAGAGAGTTGTTCTTCGATAGATTCCAGGAAACTTGAGCTTGAAGCTTTGGTGGATTCCAGAGTGGTTCATCATCGTGGATTCGGCATCAGCATTGTGAATTCAACGATAGACAAGACAATTCCAAGGTGAAGATGGTGTTGGAAGAGGCACATTGGGGTCAGTTCAATTTGGGCGTGGATTCGCTAGGTAATTGAGAATACGCTTGTGTAATTTTTTTTGTCTTCTTAATGGATTAATTTGTGGCTTTGGCTCGTGATTTTTTTATTACAATTGGAAGCACTCCAATTGTGATTTTTTCACGTTAAATTGTTGTGTCGATTTGTCTTTGATTGTTTGATTGGAATTGTCATTTATTATTTAAAATTGAAACATAATCACAAATCAATATCTTGGGTTTTTAGATTTTTCAAGTTGTTTGTTATCCCTAGAGGGAATAAGTATCCTAGTGAAATGTGATCACTATAAAGAGGAGGGCGTTGGTGTTTTATATAAAGGTAGGCGCCCCCATGGGTGGGAGGTATGTGATTTGTATGTGTTAATTTGTGTGAGTTATTGTTGAGTTGTGTTACTCTATTTGATTATCTAGTGAAATAAAATTACTGACTTGATCGTCGAAGTACGCGTCTAAAAAAGGTCGGACAGGGCACTAACAGTTCTTTGTCTTGTAAATTCTCGGTGGATTCATCTCGAAGATCAACTTCGTTCCTGGATTTCTAGGAGAATAAGATTTTACTGATCATGTGTGGTCAAGTCAAGTTTTAGCACACACAATTTGACGCCGTCTGTAGGAAACAACGAAAAGATGAATGTCAAAAAGATCTAGAAAAACAAGAGAAAAAAATTGATGACTAGATTGAAGGAATGAGTCTCTCAGCCATGGTTTTTGAGAGCATTATGGATCTAATATGAAGTACAACTGGATGTGGTAAGCGTAGGCCAATTAGATCAAAAGAAACATTTCTTGAGGAAGCAGTGAATGACTAAGTCAAGGTGTGTAACCTAGGCTTAGAGTTGTTGGATTATTTCCTGAGATTGGACTAAGTTAATGCTCACATTAAAGGGCATGAGAATTAGAAGATGAAGAGATCGTTAGATAAACTGAAGTTGAGGACTACTGTGTATCTGAGGTGATCAAGTTCAATTAGATTGAAGAGCTTTCATTACCCTAGAGTTCTTAAGTGCAATGGAACTGAGGAGCAATTGTAGGGACATAATTTTCGAGTTGTCCACGTGGCTAGGTTGCTAGCCAAGGTGCCATATGGGTAACGTTGTTTGGCCAAGGTGTGGTCTGATCACACTAGAATTCGAGATATTTAGAAGAGGACTTAAGTCATGGATGATGACAAATTCCCCGTTTGCATAAGATGGGACTCCTTTAAGGGAGTTAAATCCCAATCCAACTAGGATAGTGGAGTCCATGAGATGTGTTAACTCCCAATCCAACTAGGATAGTGGGTAACGGTACTTGGGATAAGAGTCTTATTGAAGTAAGACTTCTAGGAAGAGGAAAGTATGGGTTATTATATAAAGAGTGGTACTACCATGAGTCAAAGGCACATTCTTACTTGTGATATGTTATTTTGTCAGTTTATCTTGTGAGATATTGTTACTGACAAGATCGTTGGAGTGCCATCTCGGTTGGTAGCAACCGATTTAGGTATTCTGTTTATTGTGCAGGTTGTGGATTCCATGTAGTGCACATGCTCTTCAGCTTTGTTTCCGAAATCTCAAAGTTAGATTCTAATTGGTTGTGTAATCATATTTTAACACGTACAATTTGGCGCCATCTGTAGAAAGTAAGAAAATGTCCCATGGAGTTAAACGTTGGAGGATTTGCCCTTTCAAGGTCTTAATATGAAGAAGTTAAGCCCTTCAAGCCATTTAGAAAGCCAGTTAATAGTCACAAACATTTCTACAAACTTAATAGGTCCATTGGCCAGTATGTCAAGCCTAATAGAAATCTGGTAGATCTTGCACGCATAAGCAGCAAAAATTAAAAGAATAACAAGCCTTCCAGTACACTTCTCAGGAATTCTCAATATCTTGAAATAGTGTAGAACTTAACGTTCAACATGGAACATGGTGCAGAAACTAACATTCTGCTTAGACCATGGTGCAAGAACTCACAAAAGTCCTAGACCATGGTGTAGAAATTCACAGTCATCTTGGATATGGCTTTGAACTTCGTAGACAGGTAGCAGAAGGAGATTGGTCAAATAACCATGTGTGAGATTAATGATGTCGCAAACATGTGGCATGATAATGACGCTACAAGAATAATGGGACCAAGTATTGATGTTACAGTAGCAATTTCATTTAATTAATTCAATTAAGTAGATATAATTAATTAAAAAAAAAGATAATTAAATCAGTCCAATGGTTTTTAACAACATACAAAAAGTAGTTGAAGCCTATGCCCTAGAATGGTGCTACAAGTTAGTCCATATTCTTAATTAATTGTTAAGTTAAATCACATGTAGGACGTGAGCCACATGGCAGCCATCTGATGAGACATTTGCATATATAGTTGTTAGCGGAAAAATTGTTACTAAACTTGAGCTCCAAATAAAGAAACATGGGACACTTAATTAGCACAAAATGAAGTAAACACGTTCAGGTAGTTGGGACATACATAGGGACAGATTCTAGCTATTTTTTCAATACAAAAGGATTCGAATGCCAACATCAATCAACCAAGATCAGCTCTTGTCAAATCATTTTATCAATTTATCTTTCGTAGTCCAGCATTAATTTCTAGCACATTGTTCTGTTTCGATTGCTCAATTCCTGAAATTGTTAATCTTTTTTCTAATTATCTTTATTTTATTTCATTTGTACTTCATTTTAATTTATTTTTTTTATTAATGCAAGTTCAATTTCCTTTCCTGTTTATACTCATTATTTGGGTTTTCATTGTACTTTCTCACTTAGTCAAGTTTATCATTTAACTTTCAAAATTTTTCTTTATTTTACAATTCAATTCCTGCAATTGGCAACTTAAATTCCTGTAAAATTAGATTACTCAAGTAATATTTCACCATCACCTGACAAATATTGAAGTTCTCTTTGTTGAGGCGAAATCTGAACTAGTTGTCCATCTTCATGATCACACACAGTTCCACATGAGAAGTTAGAATCTCACACCTTGGACTAGGTTCAAAAGTCCTGACATGCCGCAATTCAAAGCACCAACACCAAGCCGAAAGTCAAGTTTTTCTTTTTAAGGGTAAACACATTAACAATTCTTTCATAAATAAATGTAGATAGAAACAACATGGGTAAATTGCACTCATCTCCCCAAAAATTTGAGAAAAATACAATTTGCTCCACCAGTTTCACATAGCTATACTAACCTGCTTTGTTAGTTTTTTTGTAATTGGCAATTTCATTCAACAAAAATCCATTCAGTTGTATTTTTATTCGCTCTATTGTATATGTGAGTTGTGAGAGTTTAGATGAGAATCCAACCCGAGTTGTGCCTATGTAGAGGAGTTTATGCTGACATTTCGGATCTTGACTTGAGCATTCCTTGTTTCCCACTTTGTTGTTTGACCGCTCGAGTAGTCTTACATGCTCTTGAGCAGTGAAATGGATCATCCAATATCTCTATATGTGTTCTAAACTTTTGGGAAGCATGTTTTACCGCTCGAGCGGTTAGCCTATATGTGAACACCGCTTTTAGTCACACCACTCAAGTAGTGAAATGAGCGCTCGAGCAGTCTTCGCAGCTCTGTTTAGTATAAAGTGCGTTGTTTGTTATTTTTAGGATTTAATCCGTTTAGATTCTTACAGATGAGTAAAATACAAGGTATTCTGCTGGTGAAAATACTAGAAAAAAATTATATTTTATTGATAAATAATGCAAAGAAAATGAGATACAAATAGATCAGGCTGAAGAACGGATATCTCGTTTTCTTTGAAAACATCAAGCCTACCGCGGTAGGAAGAACCCAAACACCGATGCAGCAGTCACAAAACAATAATTAGTCTGTTGTTTTAAAGTGATAAAATCAAAACGTGTCTCATCATTCTATCTAGATTGGGTCTAGATCCTTTGCTTTAAAGTGACAAAATCACTCAATTTTTATACATAATAATGTGGTTTTCTATTGTCCTTTCATTTCAAGTTAAAAAACTTACCATTGTCACTAATAATTTAAAAATTGGCACAATCACACCATTCTAAATAAAATTTTTATATAAAATTATGTTTGTGGATCATTTTTCATATATATATATCCTTATTCATACTTACATAGGTTAGAAGGTCCTCATTCTCTGCTTTTTGAAAATGACTGTTCTTCTATCCACTTATGATTTCTAGAACTAATACTCCGAAGCTAAAAACATCCGATTTACCTGAGAATTGCCTATACATTACGTACTCTGGTGGCATATAACCGTTGCAATTGCAAAATCATTTACGTGAATTATTTCATCTTAGAAGTTAAAGATAGTATTTTTTTTCAAGCATCTGTCTCAACTCACTCATAATTATTTGATCATGCTTTAATGTTTTTGTTTTTCAAAATTCTCACATGATCCAACAGCTTTGAGTGAATTGAAACAAAGGACCATATAGGTTTTGGGACAAAGAATCTATAGCCTTCAACACAAGGTTTTTATGTTTTTCACTTTTAATGTTTCTAATCAATTACTTTGTATATACACAAACCATTTGGCTTTTCCATTTTTTAAATTGAAGAACAGATGGCAAGAATTTGTAGGACTTTTATGTTACTTTCATTTCATGATAGAAAATGTACATATAAAAATGGAACAGATATTGTTTTTAAATTTTTTTTTTGATCCACAAAGAAAACTTTTGTTAACTTGAAATAATGCTTACATCAAGAAAAATGGATTAAGGAATAGAACTCCATTTGATACTTGATTTGATTAAGAAACAATTTGATGTAACGTATGCCCATACAATTCTTAGACCAAATGAATGGGCAAATAAGGCCAAGGCAAAAAACATTGGTAGAAATCAAATGGCCCGAACTCGAAATTGTGTGAATTTGTTGAATTGATGGAAAATGTTATTTTGGTCATGATTCATTGACCCTAGTAAATTTTAGGTGAATTCCATTGTTTAGGCCGTCAATCTTGAGATTTTGTTATTTTTGGAAAGAATTGCTACTCTAGTTACTCCTAGCGTAGAATTCAAAATCTAATTTTGTCGAATATGCCATTATTGTAGCAGCATATATTAGTATTTTCTTTAGTTTATTTCAATATTTATATTTTTGATAATTTTCGTTATCTTTCTTTATTTAAGTATTGCTCATTACGAGACTATTAATTCTAATTGTTTCCTACTAGGTTAGGTTTGCTTGTACTTATAATTAATTAATGTAAACCTTAGAGCTATTTAGTCTTTTGAGAATTAATCAGTGTGTTTGGCTTCAATTTTTTGAATTCAGTTTTCTAGAAATTGAGTTTTTTTTTTCTGTGTTTTTTTTTTGTTTTTAGTGAATATTTTTAAAATTTTAAGTAATTTTTTTACTTTTTTAGATGCACCTTACTTAGATGTATCTAAATAGTAAAATATTTGTGAAAAAATATTTTAAAAAATTAATAAATATACAAAAATATGAGAAATGTACTGAATTTTCGTATATATATATACTTTTTTTTTTTTTGTATTTTTGGTATTTAGTGAATTTTTTAAAGATTTTTTTCACAAATATTATACTTTTTAAGTGTATTTATGTTAAGTGTGTCTAAAAATTTAAAAAATTGCTTAAAATATTAAAAAAATTTAGTGAAAACAAAAAAATACGGAAAACGGAAAACGAAAAACGAAAAACGAAAAAGTAGAATTTTCTGAAAAAGTGAATTTTAAAAACTGAAACCACATAGAATATAATTTCGAGTTTTATACTTTTTTTTTTTTTTTATACAGCCTTGGGTATTATTTGAGAATCAACTATTGTTGAACCTTTATTTTTGGTATTTCTTGTGAATCAATGAATCTAAAGAAGAATCTTACTTCCTGTATTGAGTTTTCAATCAACAGATTCTAAGATCGTTACTATTTTACATTTCCTGCTGCATCACAATTACTGGTTAAGTTTAATTTTATTTGACACTTGCTTTGGAGAAGGTAATACTTACTATAGGTTCCGACAATTTTATTTGTATTCCCTTGAGTTTCATCAAGCACAAAAAGCCTTGCCATTCCAAAATCTGCAATTTTAGGGTTCATATTTTCATCTAATAGAATATTGCTAGCTTTCATATCACGATGAATGATTCAAAGTCGAGAATCTTCATGAAGATAAAGAAGTCCCCTAGTGACGCCTCCTAGGGGTGGGCGCGGGTCGGTTGCGGCCACAAAACCTCCAATCCACCATCCGTCCGCCAGATTGGCAGATTGGAGAAAATCAATCTGCATCCGTCTGCCAATCCGGTGGATGTAGATTGAGCGGATTGACGGTTTGGCGGATGGATGCGAATCGGTTTGGCGGTTTAAAATTTTATAAATTTCAACATAATTCAACTTGTGCACTTCTTCAAAAAAAAAAAAAAAAAAAAGAAAGTATTACAGTCAATGACTTAAAAAAGTATTACAATTACTGCATGCCTCATTTAAAGAAAGAAAGTTTGAAACTTTAGAATATCACAATCACTGCATGCATCATCCACATATTACAATCACAGCATGCCTCATCCACATAAAGTATTACAATCTGTGGTTCTTCAAATATAAAAACAATTCAAACCACCAAAACCATAAACAGAGCAGTAGTAGAGATTGTATATCTCTGTATTGTTACATCTATATATGTTTTTGAAAACAAAAATCAACCAGCATATATCATATTTTCTATTGATTATTTTTAGAATTAAATTTAAAAACAAAAAAATATAAATAAATAATACGTTTATTTTTTTCAATTCAAAAAATATATTCAAGTTGAAAACTTTTTTTCAATAGAATATTTAAACTCTTTTTCAATTAAAAATACAAATAGAATATTTAAACAAATTGAAAACACAAAATCTTATAAATTACTAGGGGTGCTCGAGGTTTGGCGGTTCAGTTGCGGCCAAAGGAACCTCAAATCCGTCATCCGTCCGCCAAATTGGCGGATTGGAGAAAATCAATCCGCATCCATCCGCTTGTCATCACGCATCCGTCCAAAATGTGACGGATCGGTTCAGTTCGGTCGGTTTTGGCGGATGGGTACATCCGTTGCTCACCCCGCCTCCTATGATTTTGTAGCGCATATCCCAATCCAAATATGCTTGTTTGTTTGGATCTACATAAAATGGCTAATTTAGTCTCAAAGCTCTACTAAATCACAAACTAGTCTACAAATAGTAATGTGCAACATGAATTTTAGTTCTGTGCTCTATTTTAGAAAAATAAGTTTGAGATGATTCATTCTTAAGTAGTCATAAATGTATGAAATATAGTTATATGTCTTCCATTCTATGCATGTAGGTCGATGTGTATTCAGAATTAAGTCAATGAAGACAACAAGGTTTTTTATTGCAAGTATGGAATGATACGAAATGAAAATTAGGTGACGCAATTATGATTTAAAAAAAAAAAAATCATTCAATGCGAAAAAGATTTATAACAGTTAAACTAATTGTATCAACTGTGAACTGGTCATGGAGTGATTGTAAACATTGATATGTATTGGAAATCGGCTGAAACTACTTTCCTTCTCATCAATATACTAGTATTGGGAGGCCAAAAACCAATACGTATTGGCCAATATTTAAAACTATGAAAGATAACAACATGGAGAGCTATCTTACTAAATAGGAAATGATCAAGACTTCCATTGGGCATAAACTCATACATGAGAAGTCTTTCTATTCCTTCCATGCAGAAACCTAAAATCCTTACCAAATTCCTATGTTGAAGTTTGGCCACCAACAAGACTTTATTCTTAAATTCCACTTCACCTTGTCCAGAATTTTTGGATAGCCTCTTCACAGCTATATCTTGTCCATTTGGAAGTGTACCCTGTAAATATATTCATATATATATATATATGTATGTATGTATTCTCTCAATAGACTCAAATCTGTAATTTGGCACAACTTAATTGAAATTTTTTTATGAGAATATTCTTTTACCATGTAAACATGCCCAAATCCACCTTGTCCAAGCTTGTGGCTCTCAGAGAAGTTGTCTGTAGCATCCTTTATAGTAGTAAAATCGTATTGTAAGGATTCTACGCCACTGATTTCATTCGTAACTTCACAAAAATATATATATATATATATATGAATTTAAAAATGACAACAAATTAGGATTTATAAACTTTCATTTTATTAGCAGTAATGTTTTTGTCTATCTTGTAGCTCTTGTGAGCATGTCTATGTACTTCGTTTTTCTTGAGAAGTAATTTTATGTAATAAAGAATTTATCTATTGGTCCTTTTATCGACCAAGCTCCATGGTGTCGGACTTGTCTGACCTACCGTTAGCTTTCTAGAGAGTGATGAAATAATTTATTTCAACCTTACCCAAGTAAATCCTGTACTATTAGGCCCAAGTTATTAGAGATGAGCACAATAATGTATCTACCCACCTATTTAGGCTGTATTTAGATCATAAACTTGACTACAGACTTGTACAGGGAAAAGAAAAAGAAAGAAGGAAGTAATTAAAAATGTAAACTAATTTTTTGACACTTTTTTACTTCTACAAATTTATAATCCAAACACAACCTTAATATAGTAATTTGGAATTGCTAACACCACGTGTGTATTAGTTGAAATTTTTTAAGTGGTATAGATTCCCCTTAAAAAGGTGCGTACTATATCCTCATAATTATAAAGTTTTGTGATCTTAATTATGAATTATGCATGCTTTATTATGCATCCTAATTATAAAGATTTGGGATCTTAGTTATGAATAATAGAGATGGCAATTACGGGGTCCATGGCACCGGGACTAACCTGGCCTCAACCCGAATCCAATTAAATTATACTACCCGCTTCCTAATCCGGATTTGAATGGTGAATGGTATGAACCTTCGAAATCTGACCCGAATGGGGAACTATTTCCCCGCCCCAAATGAATGTAGTGCTTCGTCGTGAGGTATGGTAGTGGTCAAATTTGTAATGAACCAAAACATAAATAAATAAAACCTCATTTTGAACTTACTCTCAATTCTCTCCATTGGCTTCTTATGCTTTCGCTTTCTAGAAAGATGATAATGAAAACTATAAGAATAGTGACAACGCCAGTGACAGAGGTCGCAATAATGATAACAATAGTTATGGTATTGCCTGCAAAAATGACATAACATCAATGTGCTTTGTTCCAATGGGTGTGTTAAATAGTTAGCTAAATGGATAGTTTGCCAACTAATTTGTTAATTGTTATGAAATGATCATAATTTGGATATCAAATAATCAGAAATAATCAATGAAAAATAAAACAAGCACAAATAAACAATTTATGTGGTTCAACTTATACGTCCATGAACTAGATAACAAGAAAAGGAACAGGGAAAGTGGAAGCTGGAGAGGGAGTAGCAGGCAAGATATCAAAAGTTCTAGTAAGAGGCAATGTAGAGACCTCAAGATCAGAAACAAACTCATTGGGAGAAACATCAAAAGGAAATAGGTCAATGTGAACCAATTCATTCTTGGTAATAAGGACAGGGGTGGAAGGTATAGTGTAGTAGGGTAGTTTTTCTAAAAAGGTGACATGCCTAGACATAGCTTTTTGGTGGTAGGATCATAGCATTGATAACCTTTCTGATGAATGCTATGCCTTAAAAAGACACATAGGACACAACGAGAACTAAGCTTAGAGCGGTCCCGTGTAGGAAGGAGCACAAAGCATACATAATCGAAAACACGAAGAACAAAATAATTGGGAATAACACCAAAAAGACGCTCATACGGAGATGAGCCTGAGAGAAGAGGAGTAGGCATCCCATTGAGAAGATATGCAGCAGTGAGCACAACTTCTCCCCAGAAAATAAAAGGGACAAAAGACGAGAGCAACAAAGAGTGAGCTGTATCAAGGAGATGGCGATATTTAAGCTCAGCTTGATCATTTTGGGCTGGAGTGTCAGAACACGAAGACTGATGAATAGTGTCATGAGTAGCTAAAAACTGCTCAAACTCAGACAAGTAACACTCACCCCTCAAATCAGAATGGAGAACTTTAATGGTGGTGGAAAATTGAGTGCGAATCATGGAGTGAAAATTAGAATATATTTTTGTAAAAATCATATTTTTGAGTCATCAAGTAAATCCAGGTAAACTGACTGTAATCATCCACAAAAGACACATAATATTGTGAACCACCCTTGGTAACTATAGGGGAAGAACCCTAAACATCAGTATGAACCAATTGAAAAGGAGAAGATGAAATAAAACTACTTTTATTAAAAGCAAGAGCAGACATTTTAGTCAGTTTACAACCACCACTACAAGAAATT
Organism: Camellia japonica; assembly: GCA_030407325.1. Taxonomy (NCBI): domain Eukaryota; kingdom Viridiplantae; phylum Streptophyta; class Magnoliopsida; order Ericales; family Theaceae; genus Camellia; species Camellia japonica. The sequence goes on along the minus strand of JAPPVO010000019.1, from coordinate 127,815,347 downwards.
AAGGCTTTAAAGACAAATTTTTACGGACAAAAATAATTTGTCTGCAAAAATTATACTTTTAAGGACAAAATCAAGGAATTTAATATATATATATATTCAATCATATTATTACATTTTTTAAACAAGACTATTTGGTTGTAAAAGGATCAGGCACTTTTACCAACAATTTTAGTTGGTCCCTAATAAACCAAATCATACGTTATTTTATTTTATATTTTCATTTTTGAACTCAATAGTTGGGACAGATAGCTTGATCGAAATTGTGATAGATCGATCACTCACTCACTCTCACACACACACACACTCACTCTCTCTCTTCTCTCTCTCTCTCTCTCTCTCAAATCCCTAATTTCTTTTTCTCTCACAAATGCAATGGTTCTTCTCTACGGATCTCGTTGATTGCTTCTGATCTCGGCAACAATTTCATCATCGAGGGTATTATCTTCATTCAATCCTCTATATATACAAATTCATGTAGTAAATTGATTGTTTTGATATATATTTTTTCCTTCTTCTGAATTGCAGGGGTTGCTGATGTTTTTCCTTACGTCGAAGCGGGTCTGAAGAAGATTGCTGCTAGGGTTATAGAAAAAATGAAAGAGATCTATCTCAATAAGTCAGTATGTTTATTCTATCTCTATCACTATCTCTCTCTTTTTTTTTGGCTTTTGATTAAGTTATTTTTTTGCTATTGCTTAAAGAATTGGATTCCCTAGGTTTGAATTATTGGAAAATTTTACAATTTCGAGCACATGATTTTGTTGCTATTATAAATTTTGTTATTTTGTGCTTTTTATTTTATTTTATTTTGAATTTGATTAGAATTTTGTAGAATCTGTATGAATTGATGATTATGTGAGTACATTTTTAATCTTTGTTAAATAGTTTAAGGCTTTGTTCTTGTCATGACCCAACCCTAGGGGCTTAGGGCTGAAATTGCAACTCACTAATTAATTCTAATCTTAACAAATTAAATGGCGTAGATGGATGTAGAATGGAAGTAAGAAAATAATTAAACAACAAATTTACGTTGTTAATGATCGAAAATACATCCATGGGGCTTTTATTATTTTATCATGTGGTGACAAAATTTTAAAAAAAAGAAGAAAAATAAAAGTAAAACAAAATGTAACAGATCGGCGACAAATTCTGTGCGGGTTCCACAATATGGGATTACAGTTCTTCCTTACATCTCATCACCTGAAAGGGGTAACAGCTATAAGCACACAGCAGAATGAGAAATATTATGCAAAGAGTATAGGGGACACAAAATAACCATGGATAGTTATTTAGGATAAAACATTAACATAACTTAATTTGAATAAACAAATTATTCAAAGTGACAGAAACTGAAATACAGAAATTATATAAATAAATAACCATAACCACAGTACAGAACAGAATAGAATAGAAAAGAGGTCACATGAGTAACAGTCAGAATAGATATCAATGGATCCATGATAAACAGAAGGCCACAAAGTGACCAAACAGAGGCCATTGGTTATTTAAGTCTCCCATGGCATGAGACTTTTGTGGTGGTACTTAAAGAAAATAATTGTTTATAAAATCATTGTCAAATAATTTCTAAAATTTAAACAAACATATCCACGAGTTTCAATTTAAGTAAATAGAGTTCAAAAAATAATCAATGTAATTGAAATATTAATATAATTTATAAAACGCAAATTGCGTAAAATAAATTATGGTAACTCCAAATATACGTAAAATATATTATGTTGACTCAAGGTATAATATAACTCACCTTTATATTAATTCCTTACTGTTACTTCTCCATTCACCGAAATTTCCCCTATTTATTGACCGACCACACCTCCTTTACTCCTCACTCCTACCTGAAGCACCCTTTTATAGGTGCTTCTCCAGCCTCTTCTCTCTAATCTCCATTTAGCTTTCCCCCAAGGAACCACATGGTATTCACCACGTGGCCCATCCTTACTGACATGCTTATCCGTAAGGATATGCCTCTTGATCCATATCTTTCTTTTTTTTATAATAAAAAAAGCTTATCTACAACAATTATTGTCTAAATTTTACATTAACCCTAATTAATTAAATAATCGCACAATAAGTCCTCATTTGAAATTAAAATACATTTTATCACATACCATCATAAAATTAATTATTAAATTTTACTATTACTATCACTATTATCGTTATTACGATTGGATATGATATTAATTAAATATTTGGGGTGTCACATTTCTCCTTTCCTAAATAGAAGTTTGTCCTCAAACTTGACGTATCCTTGGTTTTCGAAGAGATATGGGTATTTGGTCCGCATTTGACTTTTTGTTTCCCACGTAGCTTCTTCGTCTCAATGATTTCACCACAAAACTTTTACAAGAGGTATAGTGTAGACACCCCATTTTTGACCGTCCTCAAGACTTGGTTGTGCTTGTAGGTACACCCAACAACTGGTTCGATTGCTCGCCCAGCATTCGATTGTTGCGGCGGAACGGCACCGGTTCGAGTTTCCCGGACCTTGTATCCTTTCTGCCTCATTTTAGGACCCTGTTTTGGTCCTTTCAGAGTGGCCCTCTTGGTGCATTGTCGGCCATGGCATGGCACTACCGGCCATGGCTTTGCCCCTGCCAGCCACTGATGAAGCCCTGCCGGCCATTAGAGTGGCACTGCCGGCCATTACTGATGGCCGGCACACCCCCTATCTCAGCTGGTTTCCAGGCAGATCTTTTGAGCCAGCTGGATTTTTGTTTGCTCCCCTCCATACACGTGTATGGAGGGATGAAAGCCTTGAAAAGCTTGTTCAAGAAGCTTTGGCTTTTCATTCTTCTATATAAGGAAGAGGCTTCTTCCTTAAACCAAGGTTCAGAGCTTTTGAAGGGAAAAACCTCTCTTTCTCTCTATATTGTGTGTGTTTTAGGCTTTGAAGTTGGATTTCCTTGCACTTTTGCACCACAACACCTAGATATACACCTCCATCCTCCATTCCATCACCTTGGAGGCCATTTGCAAAGGTTGGAAGCTCAGAATCTTGGACCAAAAGCTGCTGGAAAGCTGCTCTTCAAGGGTAAGTGCCTATTTCCCTTAAACTTGCACTTTCTTTGCTCCATTGGCTATCCTCACTTGCAAGCATTTATGGACTTTGTCATGAACTGAAAAAGATCATATTTTGAGCTTCTCTACATGTTTTGTTAAGAACTCTTTGCTGTTTGAGGCCTCCTCCCCCCTTGCATGCTTTATCCCTCTTTGTAGGCCTATTTTGGCATGATATATTAGCCTCATTTGTGAGCACTTCTGGGCTTCGAGCCAAACTGTAAAGTGTATTATTTTGAGTCGCTCTTTAACTTTGTTGAAGGGCTCTTCTCTGTTTGAGGCCATCTACTGGCCCTTGTGCTTTATTTCTCCTTTTAGGGCCATTTTTGCATGATAGATTAGCCCTACTTGTGATTATTTTCGAGGTTTGGTATAAAATGGAAGAATTCTTGTTTTGACATCCTCTTCAAGTTTGGTTAAAGTCCTATTTTTGTTTGGGGTCATCTTCCCCCATGCATGCTTTATCTCTTCATGTTTAGAGCCATACATGTGAGTATTTGCATTGGCCTTGTTTTGGCCTATTAGCCACTGAAATATAGTGGATTTTCAGTGGCCTTGTTATGTTCTCGAAGGCCAAAATTAGAGGGGGGTGCCCCCATCTCTCCTTGTCTTGTTTGGTGGTCTTTTTGGCCTTCCAAAGAGACCCCATTTTGCATGCTTCTAGGCCTTGGTTCAGGCCCTTTTCAATGGGTTTTGGGACCCTCTTGAGCCATTTCCAGAGTTGGCTTGGCCTTGTGGAATGTCCATCTTGCATGTGCCTAATAATCCCTTGTATGGCCCTCCAAAGAAGCCCCTCATTTTGGCATGCATTGGCTACATTTCCATGATTATTTGGGCATATTTTGGCATGTTTTGTTCACTGGTTTGGTGAGATTTCATATTCTTCATATACATGCCATATAACTCATGCTTACTAGCCAACCTCACATGTTGCCTTAGTCCTTCATGTGAGCACCTTTTGGCCATGCTTTGAACTAGAGATGTTCATGTTTTGGGACTGCCTTGGCTCTGTCTTTATGCTTCATAGTCAAATAATGCATGCTTTGTATAGCTGTAGTGTAATTGGCTTTGCAAGCTTTGTGTTTTGGTGATTCATGCATGCTATCTTTGAGATATTTAGATGATTTGGCATCATTTAATACTTCATTTCAGAGTATGTACCATTACTACATTCCCACTTCATTCATGCTTCAAGTGTCTTTGAATGTCGCGCATTATTGCCTAGTTTAAGGCTTAGCTTGTATGCTTGCATGTCTAGGTGTTTGAGCCTTCATTCCAGCATGTTTAAGTCCTTGTTTAGGCTTAATTAAGCTCTGTCCATGCTTAGTTCATGTGTTCATGCCATGTATTGCATGCCTCCTTTGTATTGCTCTTTGCTAGCTTTCATGACTTAGGACCTTCGCATGCTTTACTTGTGTTGTTTAAATGATTTGGCATCGTTTATCATCTCATTTCAGTGCATCTAGTGTTGTTACACTTGCACATTTGTCACTTCTTAGGCACTTTTGAGAGTTGCCCTTTTAAGCCTCTTTGATGTATGCTTTAGTGTGTTTTGTGGCTTAATTCATCGCTATGGCCACTAATTTGGGCTTAGTTGAGAGCTGGCCATATTGGTTTAAGTCCATACCTAGCATGTTGTTGCATGCTTGTCTTGCATATTGTTTTATGCTTGCCTCATATTTGCATGTTGTCACATGCTAATTACATTACATGTTGTTGCATGTTCATGACCCTTCATTTCGCATGCTTAAGTCACATTGCATGATTGCATGTTCAAGCTAGCACCGAGTATGCCATGTAGTTCATATTGCATGTTTGCCATGCTTATATGTTGCATCGCTTGGATTAAGTATTAATCTGAGCACGAGGAACGAGGGGCGTTTCATACTCCGAGTGATGGAATGCGTCTCAATTCTCGGTCGCCGAAGCTCTTGATGATTCATGATAGAGTTCTAGGCTTTACTTGCTTTATTAGTGCATTCATTTTCATATTGATTTGCACAAGTTGGATCTTTGGCCATCATGCATCGGCATGCGTGATTGATGATCGTGGATCCGATTTGGCCTCTCCCTTGATGTTTTGAGGTGATTTGGAGTGCCATGGTGCGTACATGCCCTTGGGACACCCTCCATTTTCTCTATTTTGTGCTTCGTTACAGTTTGGTGTCCCAGCACACCAGTGGCAGGCAGCCTGCCATTGATGGCCGGCAGTGTGCCACCCTTGGCCGGCAGTTCTCTGCCCTTGGCTGGCAGTACTCCTCTCCTGGCCGGCAAGCCACTGGTGACTTCCCCTGCAGTGTTTTGGTAAGGTTCAGCAACAAGCACTGGAAGACACCCTGCAAACAGAGCCTCTAAAGAGCAACTGGAAGGCGTTTCGAGGTGAGGAACCGAAGCGAGCGCGCATCTCCCTCTTCTTCAAACAGAGCTGGAATGGCATCATTTACTGCTTTCCCTATTTGTTTGTTGTCGTTCATTTGTTAGTTAATTAATTTGTTAATTAATTAAGTTGTGTAATAATTAGTTGTAGCTAGTTATTCATTTGGTTTTGTAATAATTAATTAGCTCGTGAGTTAGTTAATTAGGTGGATTGTATTATTCATTCGGTCCCTCCGAGTGAGGGCAAATTTGTAATAAGTGTGCGTGGGTGTGTGTAGGTCTTCCAACCTCACGTCTTTCTTCCCTTTTATTTAACCGCTTACAATGGTTAGATTTAGGGCATATCTCAATTAGCATTCTTATGCTTCGCATGTTGCATTCATTCATTTGTATTGCATGCACCGGGCTCGGCGCATCATGCTAACTGCATTGTATTTCAAATTCAATTTGAATGCGTTATCAATTGTCACATTCCACGTGCATCCTATCCTAGGATTAGCCGACCTATTCTAGATTGCATTTTGTATGTGATGCATTAGCCACTTAACATGGACTAGGGTCATGCATGTTTTGCTAACTAGCTTCATTGTTTTGGCACGGAGTACGATGTAAGTATTTATGCTTTAGCATCTCGCATGAGTGTAGATGTTAACATGACAGCATGCTTACCATGTGGCTAAATGCTTAATTGATATAACTGCCTGAATGCCTGTGGGTGAAGGTTGGATTGTTTGAGTTGGATCAACTCGTTGAAATCCGTGTTTTAGCCTACTTGCGAGTAGCAAATCTTAAAACATTTCCAAACAAACAGATATGCAATGCTTTGTTCCAAATTAGGCGATCTAGTCTATACTTGTTTTGTTGTGCCCATCACATAGTAATTCTAGCTAATTAATCGGAATAAGAACGCATGTGTTTTCAAAAACGAGATATCATGGTTAGTAGAGGCCGATCTTCGGATCGGGCGAGAGGCGGTGCTCATAGCCGACCTTCCCCAATCGTACCCAAGTTCCCGAGCCGAGGCAACTTTGGTGATGACGGACACGTGGCCTTTGGCATCGAGTCAGGGTTTCCTAAATTTCCCCATTATAAAATATTTAGGTGGCGACTTTGTATCTGGCAAAGCAGTCCATGTTTGGCACTTCTTTTCTAAAAATTTGTTTTCTAAAAACGATTTGCCGGATTTGGACTCTTTGGTTCAAGATTAAGAACCATGACAAATTGAGTCCGAACTGTAACCCCATTTGAGGTCCCTCGCGGGCCTGTTACAGTTTCTGGCAACTCTGCTGGGGATTTAGAGAACTTGACTCGAACTCATGATATTTTGTTTTGTTCACACTTATGTGTCTCTTTGCATTGCATTTGCATTGGTGCGCCTAGGACACCGTGTTGGCCATCTGTTATTCCTGAGCGGTTTGCCGGAGGCTTGACTTTGTCAAAGCATGCCATAAGGCTGACCGGTTGTGGGCTCTGCCAGTATGGGAACACAAGCCCCGGTTTTACCGGGGCACCCCTTTTGACCATTCGACCTAGTGCATATTTGGAATACATAGTGACCATTCCAAACTAGGACAGGTCACTTACCCGATGATAGGTTGTTTGAAGCCGCTGCGTGCGTAGTGAAACCCTAGCTCCTGACAAAATAGGACAGGGAAACCCTACCCCAACATAGGGGTGTTTTGGCTCTTTTTACTTGCTATGTGCTTTTAAAGTGTATCTCTACAGGGGAACGCACATATCAGTTTGTAAAGTTTGGGCATCAGGCCTGAGGGCACCAGTATCGGTATTTGTGAGAATCAGTTATAGCTGTGGGTATCCGATTCAATATTTTGGGGCAGCGTTTTTGGGGAACAGTGATCAGTAGTAGAGTACAGTTGTTCGGCTACACCTGTGTTTGATCTAATTGGGCTGAAATGCTGCTTGTTTTTCCTTTCAAGGTTCAGAGAGTTGATACAGAATAGTCAGTGTTCCCCTTTGCCGAGGCAAGACAGATATCTGATCAGTCACCGTTTAGTACAGCGGACTTATGATGACGCAGAATTCAGAAGAGATCGTGGTTATGGCAGCCGCGTTAGATCAAGGAATCACTTTGCAAAGTGAGACCGACGTTGATGTACCGCGTCCACCCAGGTCGCCTGCGGCGCACCCGGTCTGGATCCCCCAGTTGTACCAGGCTCGTGAGCCCACCACATTCGAGTTGATGGGGATGATAGGTGACCTCCAGAGGTCCGTGGCAGATCTCGCTTACGGAATGTCAACTTTGCCACCAGCCGCACCATATGGTGAAAGTTTTGTACCACAGGAACCCCCGCTATTGGGACGGATTGTGATCGAGCTTAGCCAACTGGAGATGGCCTCCAACTATAATAATGACGTATCAACAGTAACCCAAACCCTAGATCAGGCTGAGGCCAGAGACAAAGGCAAAATGAAGGCAGATGCCGATCCCATTGAACAACTGATGTGGGCAGTCAAGGCTTTCAAGGCCGAGGGGATGAGCAAGCAACAGATATCTGCAGTTGTGACAAAAGCTGTGGAGGATGCTTTCCCCACTCCACCTGAGGGTAGTTCAAGTCAGTCAGAAAACCGGGATAGGCCCCGTCATGCCAGAACAATTCCTTCCGTTCCCAATCCTGTACCTGGGAAAGATCAGAAAGCCAAGGCGGCGTCTGCCGACCCTTTCACTAGTACGTCTAACAAGAATAATCAGGCTCCAAAGTACCTGCCCCGAGGGCGCAGGGCCTTTCACGAACTCTACATGCCATTGTCGAAGGCACTCCAGATCCTGGCCGAAAGAGGGCATCTTAAGCCCTTGGAGCCTCGGCCTCTCCCGAAGAATCTCCCTTTCACCCATGACGTTGCTTTGTACTGTGCATACCACCAGCAAACCGGTCATTGCACCGATAACTGTTTTCGCCTCCGTCATGAGGTACAAGATTTGATCGACAACGAGGTTATCCTCCCGCCCACCTCAGCCAAGTCCGTTACTACCCAGCTAATGGATTTTGAGGATGCTGATACTGCGAGTATGTGATCAGGGTTGGACCACTTGTGGACGGCGCCCAGTGTTTTTGATGTGGCGTTTGGCACGCAATTTTGAGCATCTGCGAATGCTAGTTTTGTAAATTCTGGCTTGGGTGTCGAGTCAGTCTTTTGTTTCGTTTTGGGTCTGTCTCATTGTCGTGAGTCAGTTCTTTTTGGCTTAAGGGTCTGTCTTGTTATAGCGAGTCGGTCCCCTTTGTATAGAATGTTGGGTGATTCCGGGGTTGTTGCCTCGAACACCGTTTTATAATTATCCTTTTGTTTTCCTTTTGAGTCTGTCTCAGTTAAGGAGCCAATTGCAATCAGGAAATTTGAATGAAACAGCTGCTGCTATCATGTTTCTGTGCTTATTGCTATTTCGAGCCTGTTGTGCCGGAGAATTCGAATGGGACGACAGTACATTCTACTTGCTCTCTTGTGCCCTGAAAATCATTGTAATGACCTAAGTTTTTTCCAAAACCCTTTTGAACATTGCGGTGAAAACGAAGAGGAAGGAATTCCTCGGGTTTTGTAAAACTTTGATCAATTTGAGAGAAAGAGAGGCGCGCTAAGCCCTTAATGAATGAAATCATGCTTGTCAGCGTGAGTGTTGAGAAGGACCCTGGCTTGATCCAGATTGGTTCTACACTGTCTTCAGCGCAGGCGATTTGTCGTTTTCTTAAAAACTTTCAAAAACAAAATATTTTGCGCAGTCCTGCGAAGACCTGTGTGGAATCGCTCTTGAGATTGTGCAGCTTAGGATCGCTCTCAGTCGCGAGACTCGACCCCTCACTTTCAAACCACGAACTTGAATTCAGAGTGTTCAACGGTCAACCACCATGTAAGGCCTGTATGGCCAGATTTGAAGGAGCCCTCGAACAAGAGGCACCAAAGTCAGATCAGGAAGATCAGATGTCATCAGAAGAAGCTTGTGAAGCTAGAACAGAAGCCCCCCGAACTAGGGGAAAAAATGTCAGATGTGCTCGAAGAGCCGGAGATGGATCCTTCTGCAAATCAATACAACAGCCACTCTCTTGGATACGGATGGCTTTAAAACCCTAAAACCATTTGCCATGGACTTGTTACACTTTTACCCTTTGAGAGGCTCGCTGGGCCGAAAACCCGAAAGGGCGACCTAGGCAAAAGTTAGAGCAAGAAAAAGAAGAAAAAGATCAAAAAAAAAAACAAAAAGAAAATAAAAAATGCAAAGAACAAAAGAACAAAAAAAAAAAAGAGAGAGAAAAAATGCAAAGAAAAGATGAAAAGAAATGAAAAAATTTTAAAAAGAAAAAGAAAAAGAAGCTCGTAAGGTCGAAAACCCGCATTGGGCGCCTTGGCAAAAGTTAGAGCCTGAAAAGTGAAGGTTAAAATACTTGAGTGTACCTTAACCGGAACTACGTAAGGCTTGATTCCCATGTTTGGGATACGTAGGCAACTTCATTCCGAAGTCCAGCCCCCAACGCTTTCATAACAACTCTGTCCATGTAATGGTTTTGATCATCCTCGCCCTCTCTGAATCCGATAGTTCGGTTGTGACAACCGGAACTACGTAGGCAACTTCCTCTTGAAGTCCAACCATCAACGCTTTCACAGTGACTGTGTCCATATATTGGTTTTGACCATTTCCGTCTTCTCTGCGTCCGAGAGTTCATTTGCAACCATCACCGATGAGGACTGGTTTTTAGCATGCTACGGCATCATCCAAACAAGGGGCAACTTTCCGTTGCCATGAGTTGCCACAAGTCACCGTTCAAACCAGGGGCAACTTTCCGTTGCCATACAACCCTTTCAAGCAAGGGACAATTTTCCATTGCCTCCGATCCAAGGTTGCGCATCTCGAGGGTAGGTTCCGTGCTCGTTTAGCATTGGCCGTTTGCAAAAATAGTTTTTGAAAATTTTTACTGAGGTTGACTATTTTCTCGAAAACTATTTCATTTTCCAAAACTAGACCAGTTTTGAGACCCAAAAAAAAAAAAGAAAAGGAAAATTTTCAGTGCTTATAGCCTGACTTGCATGATTTTCAAATCAAAAATCGAACAAGCATGCTAATCTAACTCTCATTTTGGTCAAAACTGTTTAGCAGAAAGCCAAAAACAAAAAATGGTCAAAATGATGAACTAGGGGCACAGTAGTCAGGTGTTTGTCTTTCCCCATGCCAACATAAGAAAGGGCAATTCGCCAGAAGAAGGGCACAGCTGAAGAATAAAGGGCTGAAAGCTCTCTCATCCTCAAACAACGAGGTATCAAGCCAAGTGCGAAGCATAAATTAGGACAGATCCAGATACACCATTTCCTGTCTGAAACATTGACTAGACGTCACTGGAAGAAATAACTGTGAGCTAACAGTGTTGGGCATGAACCCACGACCTTCAATTTATCCATCAACCACCAAGGGGAGGGATGAAAAATGAGAGATTAAAGAATAGAGAGGTGTAAGTTGAGAGAAAAATGAGCAAAAGGGCTTTGAGAGAAAAACCGAGCTTGAGGGCCGAGTGATGTGTGAATCACAAATTAGAAAGGGTGGGAAACATACCCGAAGAAACTGGCTCCTCGTAATCTGAGGTCTCTCGTCTTTGTAACACGTCTGTGTGTCGTGTCTTTTGTTTTGTTTTGTTTATTTTATCTCAACTCTTGTTTTGAGTCGGTTCTGAGCGTGTCTCGATGTGTTTAGGTTGTTTACCTTTTGTTTTCCATTGGTGAGTCTTTTTCACTGTGTTCAGTTGTAGGCTCAATACCCGGTCGAGAACTCATTTTCTCAATTTCAAAAATGATTTGTTGTGTGCTCAGAGTGCTGTGCCATTCTCCACATTTGTGCACAAAAAGATTTTTTCTTCCATAAAACCGCTGGGTTCAACCCAGGTCATGTGAGAACGGTAAAACCTGGACCTAGCTGAAGCTTTTTGGGTTCCGGATTGCGATGCAAAAGAAAATAAGGAAAGCAAGGAGCATCTGAGTTTGTTTCGACTCTTGTAAATTCCATCTTCCCCTCCAGCGTTTTCAAAATAAACAGAGCACAGGGTTATGGGCCGTGTTTTCAGAAGCCAGAATGAACAGTATGCTGTATGAGCTATGTGCCGGACTAAGCAGAGTACAGTGTTATGGGCCGTGTGTTCAGAAGCCAGAATGAACAGTGTGCTGTATGAGTTGTGTGTTCAGAGTAGGTAGAATGCTGTCTTAACTGTTTCAAAGCCAAAATGGCAACCAGATGTGCTCTTCCTGGTTACTGTTCCTCGTCAGAGTAGAGCGGTTCACCGCCACTCACCTCGTGAGGTGCTTTCTAAAGCACTGCTTTATTTATTACATTCCTTACACATCATGCATTGCATTCTACCCATCAAGGTCTTTCCTTGTTCGTGCACGGTATTGTATGTACCGTTCATTCAGGCAGGTTCCGGTCCAACTTGACTGGTCCCTTTCCTCTCTCGCGTGTGCTACGTTAAGAGAGTTTGTCTTTCCTCTCTCGCGTGTACTACGCTGAGAGGCTCACACCATTCAGAGACACGGGGATACGTCCTTATGTCTCTTCATCTTTTGAAACACTGGGACACGTCCCTATGTTTCTTCCTCTCTGGTTAAAAGCATTTGGAATACGTTTCAATACTCACACCATTCAGAGACACGGGGATACGTCCTTATGTCTCTTCATCTTTTGAAACACCGGGACACGTCCCTATGTTTCTTCCTCTCTGGTTAAAAGCATTTGGAATACGTTCCAATGCTCACACCATTCAGAGACACGGGGATACGTCCTTATGTCTCTTCATCTTTATGAAACACCGGGACACATCCTTATGTTTCTTCTTCTTTGGTTAAAAGCATTTGAAATACGTTTCACTGCTCTCGCCATTTCCGAGACACGGGGATATGTCTCCATGCCTCTTCTTCTTTTGTAAACGCGGGGTTGTCTCCCTTTGTTTCTCCCCCTTTGGCCTTGAGCATTCGGAACACGTTCCAATGCTTCCACCTTTCCGAAACACGGGCATATGTCCCTATGCTTCTCTCTTTGTTGGACCTCCTCTCACGATTTTAGCCTGATTTGAGTGTCCCTGTTCCTTACGCGATTTTAGCATGTTTGGAATTTATCCCAGGTTGCGTTGTAGACGCGCTGGGCGGTTTGTTGGACCTTCTCTCATGATTTCAGCGTGGTTTGAGTGTCCCTTTCCTCACACGATTTCGGCGTGTTTGGAATTTGACTTAGGTTGCGTCGTGTGCACGCCTGATTGTTTGTTTTTCCTCCTTTTGTGATTCCAACGTGGTTGGAGTATTTTACCCTCATTGCATTTGGCATGCATTCAATCGCGCTATTTTGTCCATCGCACTGTTTTGTGCACCTCATTGCATTTGGCATGCATTCAATCGCGCTATTTTGCGCATCGCACTGTTTTGTGCACCTCATTGCATTTGGCATGCATTCAATTGCGTTGTTTAGCGCATCACACTGTTATGCGCACGCCACGGTCTGGCGAGACCTTAAACACGCACGGTCTAAGAGACCTTAAATCCTCGGAAGGTGCAAGACCTTCGGTGCATTGGTGTGCACAGTACATGCATTTTCATGCATGTCAAGCGACTTGTGTTGTCGCGCATTCCATGCAAAACATGCATTTCAGAACAACAAAAAAAATACATTGTAAATATAGTGCATATGTCATGCATTTCCATCGTAAATATACATTCCATTGCATATTGTATATATTGCATTGTAGATTGCATGCATTCGCTGCATCACCTCCATCTAGAGTTTACGCCTTTCCTTGTTGAGCTTGGTCTGGTATGTGCCCATACTTTTCACGTCAAAGCATAGTTCAGTTGACCGTTCTATGCTAGACGCGGCTTGTTTGCGCCCATGCCTTTCCTATGCAAGATACGGTTTGGCCGTAGACCTTAATCCACTATAAATATTGCATTTACATCCATTCCATTGCATATTGTAAATATTGCATTGTAGATTGCATGCATTCACTGCATCACCCCTTCCATCTAGGGCTTGTGCCTTTCCATGTTGAGCTTGGTCTGGTATGTGCCCATACTTTTTACGTCGAAGCATAGTTCAGTTGACCGTTCTATGTTAGACGCGGCTTGTTTGCGCCCATACCTTTCCTAGGCAAGACTTGGTCTGGCTTGCATGCTGTATCCATTGCATCATATCCATTCCATTGCATATTGTAAATATTGCATTGTAGCTTGCCTGCATTCACTGCATCACCTCCATCTATGGCTTGCGCCTTTCCTCGTTGAGCTTGGTCTGGTATGTGCCCATACTTTTCACGTCTATACACTCATAGTTTTGTGTGACCGTTCTATGTTAGACGCGGTTTGTTTATGTACATGCCTTTGCTAGGCAAGATATGTTTTGGCTGCATGCCATATCCATTATATATTACATTGTAGTGTAATTTTTGCATCCAGCATTCGGATTATTGTTCTTTCATTAGCGGGTTGTTTCCCCACTTATGTCATTCCACCCCATTCCTCGTTCTTGTGTCCGTCTACATTACTCATAGTTCTGTTGATCGTTCTATGGTAGACGGACTTGTTACTTCCATCCATCCATTTGACATTTGTGTGGTTTTTAACTGCTCATGATTGGATCATGATTCAATTGCATTGCATTTTCTTTTGCATAGTTTATACATAGTTTTGTATATATTGCATAACATTTTGCATTCATTTTGCATTGTCATGCATGTTGCTAACAATATTGTACCTGTTAAGTTTGCTTTCTTTTCAGGCACGATATTGTATGTACAGTTCATTTGAGGCTGGCGCAACTAGACGAACCGGGCAGGTATTGTATTCTCCAATGAGACGTATTGAGAATGGCATAATTCTCTTACATCCTTTCTGCATTGTAGTGTAGTTGGTGTATGCTAGCTTAAAACTGTCACATTATTATGCTTCGTTACCGCATTCTTGGCATGATAATTAGTCATGCTCTCAAATCTTACATCTTGCATACCGTTTGCATTTTGCCCCGGCCTCCGGGCACATCCCTGCATGCTTATACTAATTGATTGTCTGAGTCATCGGCCTTGTCAAAAATGGGTCGTCTTTGGGCTTTGACATTCACTCCCGTCACTTTGTGACTTCCGAGTTCTATCAAAGAGGGGCAACTGTAGACACCCCATTTTTGACCATCCTCAAGACTTGGTTGTGCTTGTAGGTACACCCAACAACTGGTTCGATTGCTCGCCCAGCATTCGACTGTTGCGGCGGAACGGCACCGGTTCGAGTTTCCCGGACCTTGTATCCTTTCTGCCTCATTTTAGGACCATGTTTTGGTCCTTTCAGAGTGGCCCTCTTGGTGCATTGCCGGCCATGGCTTTGCCCCTGCCGGCCACTGATGAAGCCTTGCCGGCCATCGGAGTGGCACTGCTGGCCATTACTGATGGCGGGCACACCCCCTATCTCAGCTGGTTTCCAGGCAGATCTTTTGAGCCAGCTGGATTTTTATTTGCTCCGCTCCATACACGTGTATGGAGGGATGAAAGCCTTGAAAAGCTTGTTCAAGAAGCTTTGGCTTTTCATTCTTCTATATAAGGAAGAGGCTTCTTCCTTAGACCAAGGTTCAGAGCTTTTGAAGGGAAAAACCTCTCTTTCTCTCTATATTGTGTGTGTTTTAGGCTTTGAAGTTGGATTTCCTTGCACGTTTGCACCACAACACCTAGATATACACCTCCATCCTCCATTCCAGCACCTTGGAGGCCATTTTCAAAGGTTGGAAGCTCAGAATCTTGGACCAAAAGCTGCTGGAAAGCTGTTCTTCAAGGGTAAGTGCCTATTTCCCTTAAACTTGCACTTTCTTTGCTCCATTGGCTATCCTCACTTGCAAGCATTTCTGGACTTTGTCATGAACTGAAAAAGATCATATTTTGAGTTTCTCTACATGTTTGGTTAAGAACTCTTTGCTGTTTGAGGCCTCCTTCCCCTCTTGCATGCTTTATCCCTCTTTCTAGGCCTATTTTGGCATGATATATTAGCCTCATTTGTGGGCACTTTTGGGCTTCGAGCCAAACTATAAAGTGCATTATTTTGAGCCCCTCTTCAACTTTGTTGAAGGGATTTTCTCTGTTTGAGGCCATCTACTATCCCTTGTGCTTTATTTCTCCTTTTAGGGCCATTTTTGCATGATAGATTAGCCCTACTTGTGATTATTTTCGAGGTTTGGTATAAACTAGAAGAAGTCTTGTTTTGACATCCTCTTCAAGTTTGGTTAAAGTCCTATTTTTGTTTGGGGTCATCTTCCCCCATGCATGCTTTATCTCTTCATGTTTAGAGCCATACATGTGAGTATTTGCATTGGCCTTGTTTTGGCCTATTAGCCACTGAAATCTAGTGGATTTTTAGTGGCCTTGTTATGTTCTTGAAGGCCAAAATTAGAGGGGGGGTGCCCCCCTCTCTGCTTGTCTTGTTTGGTGGTCTTTTTGGCCTTCCAAAGAGACTTCATTTCGCATGCTTCTAGGCCTTGTTCCAGGCCCTTTTCAATGGGTTTTGGGACCCTCTTGAGCCATTTCCAGAGTTGGCTTGGCCTTGTGGAATGTCCATCTTGCATGTGCCTAATAATCCCTTGTATGGCCCTCCAAAGAAGCCCCTCATTTTGGCATGCATTGGCTACATTTCCATGATTATTTGGGCATATTTTGGCATGTTTTGTTCACTGGTTTGGTGAGATTTCATATTCTTCATATACATGCCATATAACTCATGCTTACTAGCCAACCTCGCATGTTGCCTTAGTCCTTCATGTGAGCACCTTTTGGCCATGCTTTGAACTAGAGATGTTCATGTTTTGGGACTGCCTTGGCTCTGTCTTTATGCTTCATAGTCAAATAATGCATGCTTTGTATAGCTGTAGTGTAATTGGCTTTGCAAGCTTTGTGTTTTGGTGATTCATGCATGCTATCTTTGAGATATTTAGATGATTTGGCATCATTTAATACTTCATTTCAGAGTATGTACCATTACTACATTCCCACTTCATTCATGCTTCAAGTGTCTTTGAATGTCACGCATTATTGCCTAGTTTAAGGCTTAGCTTGTATGCTTGCATGTCTAGGTGTTTGAGCCTTCATTCTAGCATGTTTAAGTCCTTGTTTAGGCTTAATTAAGCTCTGTCCATGCTTAGTTCATGTGTTCATGCCATGTATTGCATGCCTCCTTTGTATTGCTCTTTGCTAGCTTTCATGACTTAGGACCTTCGATGCTTTACTTGTGTTGTTTAAATGATTTGGCATCGTTTATCATCTGATTTCAGTGCATCTAGTGTTGTTACACTTGCACATTTGTCACTTCTTAGGCACTTTTGAGAGTTGGCCTTTTAAGCCTCTTTGATGCATGCTTAAGTGTGTTTTGTGGCTTAATTCATCGCTATGGCCACTAATTTGGGCTTAGTTAAGAGCTGGCCATATTGGTTTAAGTCCATACCTAGCATGTTGTTGCATGCTTGTCTTGCATATTGTTGTATGCTTGCCTCATATTTGCATGTTGTCGCATGCTAATTACATTACATGTTGTTGCATAAGTCACATTGCATGATTGCATGTTCAAGCTAGCATCGAGTATGCCATGTAGTTCATATTGCATGTTTGCCATGCTTATATGTTGCATCGCTTGGATTAAGTATTAATCCGAGCACGAGGAACGAGGGGCGTTTCATACTCCGAGTGATGGAACGCGTCTCAATTCTCGGTCGCCGAAGCTCTTGATGATTCATGATATAGTTCTAGGCTTTACTTGCTTTATTTGTGCATTCATTTTCGTATTGATTTGCACAAGTTGGATCTTTGGCCATCATGCATCGGCATGCATGATTGATGATCGTGGATCCGATTTGGCCTCTCCCTTGATGTTTTGAGGTGATTTGGAGTGCCATGGTGCGTACATGCCCTTGGGACACCCTCCCTTTTCTCTATTTTGTGCTTCGTTGAAGTTTGGTGTCCCAGCACACCAGTGGCCGGCAGCCTGCCATTGATGGCCGGTAGTACTCCTCTCCTGGCCGACAGGCCATTGGTGACTTCCCCTGCAGTGTTTTGGTAAGGTTCAGTAACAAGCACTGGAAGACACCCTGCAAACAGAGCCTCTAAAGAGCAACCAGAAGGCATTTCGAGGCGAGGAACCGAAGCGAGCGTGCATCTCCCTCTTCTTCAAACAGAGCTGGAATGGCATCATTTACTGCTTTCCCTATTTGTTTGTTGTCGTTCATTTGTTAGTTAATTAATTTGTTAATTAATTAAGTTGTGTAATAATTAGTTGTAGCTAGTTATTCATTTGGTTTTGTAATAATTAATTAGCTCGTGAGTTAGTTAATTAGGTGGATTGTATTATTCATTCGGTCCCTCCGAGTGAGGGCAAATTTGTAATAAGTGTGCGTGGGTGTGTGTAGGTCTTCCAACCTCACGTCTTTCTTCCCTTTTATTTAACCGCTTACAATGGTTAGATTTAGGGCATATCTCAATTAGCATTCTTATGCTTCGCATGTTTGCATTCATTCATTTGTATTGCATGCACCGGTCTCGGCGCATCATGCTAACTGCATTGTATTTCAAATTCAATTTGAATGCGTGTATCAATTGTCACATTCCACGTGCCATCCTAGGATTAGCCGAGCCTATTCTAGATTGCATTTTGTATGTGATGCATTAGCCACTTAACATGGACTAGGGTCATGCATGTTTTGCTAACTAGCTTTATTGTTTTGGCACGGAGTACGATGTAAGTATTTATGCTTTAGCATCTCGCATGAGTGTGGATGTTAACATGACAGCATGCTTACCATGTGGCTAAATGCTTAGTTGATATAACTGCCTGAATGCCTGTGGGTGAAGGTTGGATTGTTTGAGTTGGAGCAACTCGTTGAAATCCCTGTTTTAGCCTACTTGCGAGTAGCAAATCTTAAAACATTTCCAAACAAACGGATATACAATACTTTGTTCCAAATTAGGCGATCTAGTCTATACTTGTTTTGCTGTGCGCATCACATAGTAATTCTAGCTAATTAATCGGAATAAGAACTCATGTGTTTTCAAAAACGAGATATCATGGTTAGTAGAGGTCGATCTTGGGATCGGGCGAGAGGGGGTGCTCATAGCTGACCTTCCCCAATCATACCCAAGTTCCCGAGCCGAGGCAACTTTGGTGATGACGAACACGTGGCCTTTGGCACCGAGTCAGGGTTTCCTAAATTTCCCCATTATAAAATATTTAGGTGGCGACTCTGTATCTGGCAAAGCAGTCCATGTTTGGCACTTCTTTTCTAAAAATCTATTTTCTAAAAATGATTTGCCGGATTTGGACTCTTTGGTTCAAGATTAAGAACCGTGACAAATCGAGTCTGAACTGTAACCCCATTTGAGGTCCCTCGCGGGCCTGTTACATATAGTCTTGTTTCGGAGAACCTGATCATGATGATCGAGAATCTGCATTGGTTGTTCTTCATAAGAGAGATCTTCTTGAACTTGCAGGTCCTCATAATCAACAACATGCTCTGGATCTCGAAGATACCATTGAAGCATTAAAATGTGAAACGTGAAAACACATTGTGGACATTAGACAATTTAGGTAGCAGGGTAAGGCGATATACCACAGGACCAATCATTTCCAGTATCTTGAATGGCCCGATGTAACGTGGGTTTACCTTGCCTTGCTTTCCAAATCAAATAATCCCTCTTGTTAGGAACACACGATCACCTATTTGAAATTCTAAGTCCCATCTCTGTGTATCTATATAGCTTTTCTGGTGGCTCTGGGCAGTGTGAATTCGCTGTTGGATGAGTTGAATTTTATCACTCGTTATTTGCACGATTTTAGAGCCTATCAACCTCCTGTTTTCGACTTCTGCCCAACACAGAGGTGATCGACACCTTTTTCCATACAGTGCTTTGTACAGTGCCATTCCAATGCTTGCTTGGTAACTGTAGTTATAGGCAAATTCCATTAAAAGTAGGTGCTCATCCCAGTTACCTTTGAGGTCCGGCACACAGACACGTAACATATCTTCCAAAGTCTAGATTGTTCTTTCGAATTGTCCATCAGTTTATGGGTGATAAGTAGTGGTAAACTTCAGTGTGGTTTCCAAGGCCTCTTGCAATTTGTTCCAAAAATGAGACACGAAGCAGGGGTCCCGGTCAGACATGATTGAAACTGGGGTGCCATGCAAATGAATGATTTCCTCGATGTATAAAGTGGCAAACTTATTAAGAGAGTATGTGATTTTGATTGGTAGAAAATGCGTCGACTTCGTCAATCGATCTACTATAACCCATATTGCATTGTTCTTCAAGACTGATTGTGGCAGCCCGACCACGAAGTCCATAGTAATGTGTTCCCATTTTCACTCAGGTATAGGAAGTGGTTGCAGTATTCCTGCAGGTCTCTGATGTTCTGCTTTAACCCGTTGACAATCCAGGCATTTGGAGACATGGCTTGCTATGTCTCTTTTCATTCCTGTCCAACAGTAGTGTTCCTTTATGTCGTGATACATCTTCGTATTGCCAGGGTGGATCGCAAACCTCGAGCTATGAGCTTCTACCGATATCTTCTTCTTGAGTTCCGGAATATTGGGTATGCAAATTTGATTTCAAAATTTTAGTATCCCATTGTTTATAGTGAAGTTGAGATCAGGCGTACTTTTGTGCTCCTCGTATTTTTTCTTCAAAAGTTTATCTTCATATTGGCGTGTCCTAATTTCTTCAATCAACATGTTCCACGATTATGTTGGCGAGCAATCCATTGATCTAGTGGGAAACTAGGGTACACGCCAAACTTCTGGTTATTTTTTGGCTCAATGCATCTGCTACTACGTTGGCTTTGCCTGGATGGTGATGGATCTCTACATCGTTATCTTTCATAAATTCTAGCCATCATCGTTGCCTCATATTCAGTTCCTTCTGTGTAAACAGATATTTAAGACTCTTGTGATCAGTCTAAATCTCACAGGTTGCACCGTAGAGATAATGACGCCATATCTTGAGGCCGAAGATCACTGCAGCCAATTCTAGATCATAGGTTAGGTAGTTTCTCTTGTGAGTCTTTAGTTGTCACGAGGCATATGCAATGACTTTTCCATTTTGCATAAGAACGCAACCCAAACCAGTGTATGAAGCATCGCTATAAATTACGAACCCATTTGCTCCTGTAAGGAGTGCTAGTATGGGAGCTGACACAAGTCTACTTTTTAACCCTTGGAAGTAACGCTCCAGTTTGTCAGTCCATTCAAAGGGTGTGTTTTTCTAAGTTAACTGGGTCAAGGGTGATGGTATCTTTGAGAAATCTTGCACGAAGCGTCGATAATAGCCAGCTAGACCCAAGAAATTTTGAATTTCTAACACATTAGTAGGTCATGGCTAGTCCACGATTGCTGCAACTTTTTGGGGGTCAACCGAGATGCCAACTTTGTTAATGACGTGACCAAAGAAGTGTACACTAGTGATCCAGAATTCGCATTTCTTCAACTTGGCATAAAGCTTGTGATCACGTAGTGTTTGTAAAACTGTTCGCAAGTGCTGCTCATGGTCTTTCGGTGACTTGGAGTATATGAGAATGTTGTCAATGAAGATAATGATGAACTCGTCAAGATAAGGTTTGAACACTCGGTTCATGAGGTCCATGAAGGCTGTTGGAGCATTTGTGATGCCAAATGGCATGACGAGAAATTCGTAGTGCCCTTAACGGGTTTTGAAGGTAGTCCTTTCGATGCTTTCCGTTTTGACTTTTAGTTGATGGTATCCAAAATGCAAGTCCATTTTCGAGAATACTTGGGCGCCTTGAAGTTGATTGAACAAGTCATCGATTCATGGCAGCGGGTACCAATTCTTGATGGTGACTTTGTTTAGCTCTCGGTAATCAATGCATAACCTCATCGTGACATCCTTTTTCTTTACGAATAGTACTAGAGCTCCCCAAGGTGAGGTACTAGGTCGAATGAAACCTTTATCCAGTAGTTTCTGAAGTTGGGTCTTTAGTTCTTTCAATTCCGTTATCGACATACGATAAGGAGCTTTTGATATCGGTTGTGTACCAGGTTAGGTTTCAATGGTGAATTCGATTTCCCGGTCAACTGGGATACCAGGTAGGTCTTTGGGAAAGACATCTGGGAATTTTTTGACCATGGGAATTGCATCAATGTTGGGGGCCTCTTTTTGTGTATCGATCACGTAACAGATATAACTACAATAACCTTTTCTTAGAAGTCGTTGGGCTGTCATGGAGGATATAAGACAGGGAGGGGTGGAAATTCCGGTTCCATCAAAAACAAGCTCGAGTTGGTTTGGTAGCCGGAGGGAGACCTTTTTGGCTTTACAATCGATAGAGGCGTGGTTAGCAGCCAGCCAATCCATCCCTAAGATCACATCAAAGTTCCCAATGCGGAGAGGAATCAAGTCTACGTATAAGGTTTTGCATTTTAAGGATATAGTACATGATTTGCACACATCAGTACTACGAGCAGAATTACCAAAAGGAAAAGACAGAGACACTATATATCCTAAGGGTTCGGGTGTCGATGCCAACTTGGAAACAAAGTGTGGTGCAACAAAAGAATGAGTTGAACTAGAGTCAAAGAGAACACGAGCTAAATAACCACAGACAGAAAGTGTACTTGACACAACGTTTTCAATAACTTCTGGTTTTCCAAGTACCAAGGCAAAAGCCCTTCCTTAGCGTTTTTGGTTCTTCCTCACACCTCCAGATCCTGTAGGTTTTCTGACTGGTCCAGAGGGGCCGGCTGTAGGATTAGTAAGCTTTGGACAATCTCTCAGCAAGTGGCCAACTTGACCACATTTAAAGCATGCTCCCGTGTCTCGATGACATTGTCCCAAATGAGCCTTCCCACAAGTAGGACAAGTTGGAATAGTGCCACCTCGGTGGTTAATAGGACCTTGATTGCCTGAACTAGTTTTGCCCGTATTATCCTCTTGGGAGGCGCAACACTGGATCTTCTGTTGTCTCTTTTCCAAAATTACTTCTTTTGGCTTGGTTCTCCGGAATGCGATGCTTTAATCCTTTTTTCTGCAATGTACGCTCGGTCTACCACTTCCACATAGGTTGGTAGTTTCAAAACTTCAAGCCTATCTTTGATTTCAGCATCCAATCCTACTTCAAATTTCTTTGCTTTTCGAGTTTCAGTAGGGATGACATATGTCGCAAATCGAGCTAGTTGCGTGAACTTGCTCTCGTATTCA
Organism: Camellia japonica; assembly: GCA_030407325.1. Taxonomy (NCBI): domain Eukaryota; kingdom Viridiplantae; phylum Streptophyta; class Magnoliopsida; order Ericales; family Theaceae; genus Camellia; species Camellia japonica. Next base: position 127,792,698 of record JAPPVO010000019.1, on the reverse strand, counting down.
GCCATCGTCATGGTTCCTTGCTTTAGATATATGAATTCTAATGCTCTTTCTTCCTGCAACAAATCTGGGAAGTATTTTTCATAAAATACTTCCAAGAATCTTGCCAAAGTCATGATTTCTTCTTTATCTAGGGTAAGAAGCCACCATTCCTGGACTTCATCTTTGAAAGTGAAAGTGGAAAAAGTTACCTTCTGTCTTTCGGTGCAGGTTAGTGCGCGAAAAATTTTCTCCATGTCTTTAACCCAAGCGTCTGCTACCATTGGGTCTAGACCACTGGTAAATGTGGTGGATTTCAGATCCTGAAATTGTTTTATGGTAACTGGCTCTTTTCGCCGTTCTGGCATCCCATTGTTTATGTTGGTCTGCAAGGCTTGCAAAAAGCTGGTAACTGCTCTTTCCATGATTCTTTCCATTGACTCAGTGCCACTAACTGATGACTTACTTCCATTACCATTATTGGCCATTCTACAAAGTAATAAATGAGGCATTACATTCATAATGCAGCATATATATCGCAGTATATATATATAATACAAACTTTACTACGTTTACAAATATAATATTACATCCTTGTCCCAAAAGTCAAAAATTATGTTAGTGTCTCATCCCTTTGGTACAAAAAATAGGGATCAGAACTCATCATGGTTAGCTTACAAAAGAATTTTCTTTTACAAAATCTAGAGTGGTGAGTCAAACAACCCTGGAAAAGTAGTGTTGCATAAAAAACTCAACCTCCCACCCTAACTGTATCACAGCAAAACAAACCCATGCTGCCTGGACTGTATAAATGGGAACAGACTATATGTAGCCCCAAAACCCTCGATCAATGATCCAGCCAGGTAGTTCGATGTATGATAAGTCATTGCTAAAATCAACATTTTGAATATTAATAATTTCCAAAGGATTAGGGATGTTGGTGAATATGTAGTCTTCAGGGATAAAACATTTCCCCTCATTTCAACAAAATCTGGGGGCAAAGGGCCAATAATGTAGTGAGGGCAGTTATATCTAGGGATAAAGCCGTGTACGCGGGTGGGTCCGAGATATCGTCCGCACGTGTAGGCACGGCTCTGCCTCCACGATAAGTATACTGCATCATTAGGATTGGCCTGTACATATATTGGCCAACCCATCAATTAGGCAAGGCCTGGATATAGTTGCCTAACTATGTCTTTCGAGTCTCCCCATCCTTCCTCTGAGGTGGGGGCGTAGTGCTCTGCTAAGATATCCTCCAAATTTATAGCCCCGAGCTCCTCCCAAAATGCCTCATCAAGGTTAAACTCGGACATTCCTACATCACCAGGATTAGTTATAGTACAAACGTGACATTTTACATATAAGGACTAGCATTGTGGGTAAATATTTAGTTTATTATTTATTTATTTATGTCGTTATTTTATCTTATTATATATATATATATATATATATATATATATTGTTAAAACTATTGCTCTAATACCACATTTGTCACGACCCAACCCCAAGGGCTTAGGGCTGGAATCGCAGCTCACTAATTAATTCTAATCTTAACAAATTAAATGGCGCAGGCAGAGACAGAATGGAAGTAAGAAAATAATTAAACAACAAATTTACGCCGTTAATGATGAAACACATCCATGGGGCTTTTATTATTTTATCATGTGGTGACAAAATTTTAGAAAAAAGAAGAAAAAGAAAAGTAAAACAAAATGTAACAGATCGATGTCAAATTCCATGCAGGTTCTACAATACGGGATTACAGTTCTTTCTTACATCTCATCACCTGAAAGGGGTAACAGCTATAAGCACATAACAGAGTGAGAAATATTATGTTAAGAGTATAGGGGACACAAAAAAATTATAGAGGAAGTTGAAATTCATTTGTATGCATATGGGGTGGTCATGAGTTACACTAGGTGGGTGTATCATGGGGAAGGTTTTGAGTTGAATGACAATGATGACTCACAAAATGAAATGAAGAATATCTTGACAATGTGATAAAGAAGTCAAATAGCCCCAATATTGAGGTGCGAGAAGTCATTCATGACATACGAAGTGGAACAACCACATTTGGTTATGTGGGAGAAGCATCCAGTAGTCGTAATCCTGGCTTACCTAGTAGTTGTGGTGGAGAAACATATAAATTTGCAAGATTAATGAGAGATGCAGAGCAACATTGGTATTCGGATTGCCAACGATTCTCCAAACTATCATTCATAGTTAAGTTGCTACATCTAAAGATATTTAATAGATGGAGCAACAAATCACTCACGATGTTACTAGAATTGTTGAAGGAGGCACTTTCCATTGGTGAAACACTTCCATGCTCTTATAATGAGGCTAAACATATAATTCGAGATTTGGGCCTCGACTATAAAAAAATTTGTATGCAAGAATGATTGCGTACTTTTTTGGAAGGAGTATGAAAATGAAGATGAGTGTCCTACTTGAAAAGCACCAAGATACAAAGTTCATAAAGGTAAAGTTAAAGGTAAAAAGATCCCTGACAAGGTTTTGCGATACTTTCCTTTAAAACCAAGGCTACAAAGGCTATTTATATCAAGGAAGATGACTACTGATATGAAGTGGCACAAGGATAAACGTGTAGAGGAGGAAAATGTATTGCGTCATCTAGCCGACTCTGAAGCACAGAAAGACTTTGACAAAAAGCATGAGTCATTCACCAAAGATCCTCGTAACATTAGGCTTGGACTAGCTAGCGATGGTTTTAACCTGTTTGGAAACATGAGTAAATCATATAGCATATGGCCTATTTTTCTTGTCCCATACAATTTACCACCATGGAAATGTATGAAGGATCCATTTTTTATGATGACTTTGGTTATTCCTAGGTGTAGGGCTCCTGGGTTTGACATCGATGTGTTTTTACAGCCATTGATAGATGAGTTAAAGGATTTATGAGAGGTAGGGGTAGAGAGATATGATGCATCAAATGGCTAGAATTTTCAATTACGTGCCGCATTGTTATGGACCATCAACAATTTCCCTGCATACGGTAACCTATTCGGTTAGAGCACCAAAGGGAAATTGGCTTGTTCTTCATGTAATGAGAATGAATTTGACCAATACTTGCGTCATTGGAAGAAAACTTGTTACACGGGACATCGTCATTTTTTTCCGCATAATTATGTTTTACGAAAAAGCAAGGCAATCAATGATGAGCCAGAGCCAGAGCCTAAATCGGCACCCAAGTTGTTGTCCGGGGAGGAGGTTTTGGGACAATTGGAGCATCTTGACTCGACAGTATTTGGGAAGATAGATGAACGTGGGAAGAAGCGAAAACGTTCTCCTCAATCCAAATCAACCTGCTTGTGTTCAAAACAGGACCAACACTAGCAACACACTGTAGACGTGCCCCGAGAACTCCCCGGGCTCCGCGCGGCGAGGGCACGAAATCCGTTTTGTTCTTTAGGCTACTACAAGTTCGGACTCGTGTCACGGTTCTGAATCTAATCTCGTAAAGTGGAATGCAAGACTGATAAATGACCAAAGAGTCCAAATCTGGCAAATCGTTTTGGAAAACTGATTTTTATAAAGAAGTGCCAAACATGGACTGCTTTGCCAGATACAAAGTCGCCACCTAAATATTTTATTTTAGGGGAATTTAGGAAACCCTGACTCGTGCCTAAGGCCACGTGTCCGTCATCACCAAAGTTGCCTCGGCTTGGGAACTTAGGTACGAGAGGGGAAGGTCATGCAATAAGCACCCCCGCTCGCCCAATCAAAAGATTGGCCTTTACTAACATGATATTTTGTTTTTGAAAACACATGTGTTCTTATTCCGGTTATTAACCTAGAATTACTATGTGATGCGCACAGCATACAAGTATACACTAGATCGCCTAAATTTGGAACAAAACATTGCATATTCGTTTGTAAAAATGATTTGAAGTTTGCTACTCGCAAGTAGGCTAAATCGGGGATATCAATGAATTGTTCCAATTCAAGGAATCCAACCTTCACCCACAGGCATTCAGGCAGTTAATCAACTAAGCAGTTAGCCTCATGGCAAGCATGTTTTCATGGCAACACTAACAGACATGCAGTATGCTAAAGCGTAAACACTCACAGTGTACTCCAAGCCAAAACAGAGAACTAGTTAGAAATCATGCATGATCCTAGTTCATGTTAAGATGGCTAATGCAACACATGCGAGAATGCAATTAAAATAGGCTCGGCTATTCTAATCCTGTCGTATGAAATGCAAGTTGGTACATGTATTCAAATTGGAATTGAAATACAATGCAGTTAGTATGATGCGCCGAGCCTGGTGCATGCAATACAGATGAATGGATGCACACATGCAAGCATAAGGTATGCTAATCGAAATATGCCCTAAAACTAACCATCGTAAGCGGTTAAGTAAAAGGGAGAAAGAAATGGGGGTTGGAAGACATGCATAACACACACGCACGCTTATTACAACAGTTGGCCCTCTCGACGGAGGGTCCGAATAAGAAGCTAACTAGCTAATCTAAGCTAATTAAACTAATTATTACATCACAAAATTGAATAACTAGCTACAACTAATTATTACAACACGAATTGAATAGCTAAGCACATTAGCTAATTAAGTACAAACCAAAGCATAAACTAGTTAAGCAAATTAGCTAAGTAAAGCAGTAAAGCAATGTCCTCAGAGGGAGAAGAATGCACGCATGCTCGGTCGCCTCGTTCGGAAATCCGTTGCGATGCCCCAACTTGCCTCTGTTTGCAATTGTTCTCAGAACCTTGCACCAAGCTCCAAAAAGCTTCTAACTCACCTTGGGGACCTGCGGGAGGGCTGCCGACCACCTAGGGGTGTTTCCAGCCACTGGCCGACCACTTTTTGTTGCTGCAGACCAGAAAAAGTGGTTGGCCAGCTAGTTTTTTTGGCTGGCCGGCCAGTTTTTGCTACACTTCTCCAGTTTGCTGCAATAGAGAGCAAGAAAGGGCATGGCAATGTATTTGCAAGTTATGTGTGCACAACTACCCTCCCTATCATTTCATAAGCTCAAGGGAGTGCGGTTCTCGACCCTTGGGCCACCAATCACGCATCTCGATGCATGATGGCAGAGAAGCCAAATTTGCACAATTCAATATGAAATAAATGCACAAGTAAACACATATAGCCTAAAGCTCTATCATGTGTGATCAAGAGTGTCGGCGACCGAGAATTGAGGCACGTTTCATCGCTTCAAGTATGAAACGTCCCTCGCTTCTCGTGTTTGGATTAACACCCAATCCAAACACAAATGCAACAACAACATGCAAACATGCAACTCGATGTAATGCAACATTAGCATGCAAACATGCAACTCGATGTAATGCAACATTAGCATGCAAACAATCATGCAAGGGACAAGCATGCAACAACATGCAATGCAACGTGATCAAACTACCAATGCTAAGGGCATGCATAGACAATGTAAAGAACAACTTGGCATACACAATGCGAATAACAGCATGGCATACTCATTGCGATGTAATATAAGCATGTAGACAACATGGCATACACAATGCTAAATGCTAAGAACATGACATACTCAATGCAATGGACAACATGGCATACACAATGCGATGTAACCTAAGCATACACAGTGCAAAGTATATGGCATACACAATGCGATGTAATATAAGCATGCAAACAACATGTAATCGAACATACTCAATGGACTTAAACCAAAATGGACAGACCTCAGCCATGCCCAAATCAGTGGCCGTAATGCTAAAACTAAGGCATGAAGATCAAGACAAGCATGCTCAATGCAAAGGCCCATCAACTAGGCCTAAGGGCATAACTCTCAAGCATGATGAAGAAACGATAAACATGGAAGTGTGACAACACTAAAGGCTCTGAAATCAAGTGTGAAATGATGCCAAATCATTCGAACAACACGAGTAAAGCATGCAAGAGGGCCTAAGGCACAAAGCCATTAAACGGACTACACAAGGGGCATGCAATACATGGCACAAATGATTGAACCAATCATGGACAGAGCTTAATTAGGCCTAAACAAAGACCAAAACATGATGAGATGGGGGCTCAAGGACCTAGGCATGCAAGCATACACATTAAGCCATAAACAAGGCAACAATGCACAACACTCAAAGGCACTTAAAGAGTGAATGAAGTGGAAACATGGCAATGCTAAATGCTCTGAAATAACAAGGTAAATGATGCCAAATCATGTACACAACACAAATGAAGCATGCTATGGTACCCAAAGCTTGAAGCTTGCATAGGCATTTGCACTACAGCTATGCAAAACATGAAGCATATGGCAAAGGTAACCCAAAACAGTCCTAGAACATGTCAAAATGAGTCTAAAACATGTAAGGAAGGAAGCCAAAACAAGCTAGCATGAAGGACATAAGGCATGGAATATGTAAGGCAAATATGGTGGATTACACTACACCTACCAAGACCAAGCATGAGATGGCTTCGCCAACAAAAATCAGAGTTATATCATATGGCAAGATAACCCCAAAAACACATTGAAATGATAGCTCGCAAGCTTAGGCATGAAGGCATACGCAATGGTTCATGTTTAAGGCATAAAGGACCAACCCTCCAACGCATTGAATAGGTGAAAGATGCAAGTGTGTGGCCACACTACATGGACTGAAATCACATTTCAAATGATGCCAAATCATGGAAATTGGTCAAGCAATTCATGCTAGTGGACTTGATACACAAAGCTAACAAGCTAGAATGCACTATAGCTATACAAAGCATGGCATGCATGACCAAAACAACACAAATCAGAGCTAGAGCATGCTAAAACATGGACAAAACCTTCTAAGAGTTAAGCCAAAAACATACTAGAATGATAGTCTAAAGCATGGTACACATTAGGCTAGTTCATGGAATTGCACTACAAGTGCATGGAGCATGCAAGGGGCCATCAGACCCATCCAAAACAGAGTCATGGCATGCTAAAACAACACCAAAAACCTACTAAAATGGAGTCAACATAAGCTAGAAAGACATGCTACTTCATGAAGCATACATGACTAGTTTATGAAATTTACACTACAAGTGTATTAAGCATGCAAGCGATGATCAAGACAACCAAAAACAGTGGCATGCCATCACAAAATAACCCCAAATACATGCTAAGATATGGCCAACATAAGCTTAACAAACATGCTCAAACATGAGGCAAACAAAGCTAGTTTATGAAATTTACACTACAAGTGTATAAGGCATGCATGGAATGACCAAACCAAGTCAAAATAGATCTGAGGCATGCTGAAATAACCTCAAATACTAACAAGCCAACACAAGCTTAATAAACATGCTCAAACATGAGGCATATGAAGCAAGTATTCAAAATACAAGGAGAGGGGATGACCCTCTCCTATTTGGGACCCCAAACACCTTTCCACCACTAAAAATCCTCTGGATTTCAGTGGTAGAAAGGTCATGCAAAGGCTAGAACAAGAGCCAAAAGGGATGGCTCAAAATAAGGCCTAAGAGCGGGTAGACTACCCCCAACAAAAAAAATGACCTTCAACAAACATTTTAAGGGCTGCAAAATAGAACTTTTTGCAGTTAAGAGTTAAGCTTAAATCAGCATGCAAATAGGTCTAAAAGCTTAAGCAAAAGCAAGGGTTTAAAGGCTAGAAACTCACCCTTGATGAGCACCTTCAAGGCTGCAACTCCAGCACACTTTTTTGAGTTCAAACCAAACCAACAACACCAAAACCAGCTCCTAAGCACCTCAGCAACAAAAGGATGGTGTTTGAGTGTTTGTTTGTGTGTTAAAGTATGATAAAACTACACTTTAAGGCACAAAAATGAAGCAAAGGTGCAAGATACAGATAAAAGTGTATCTATATATTCCAAGCACCAAGAACTCAACCTGGAGGGGGAGGGGGAAGGTTCTCTCTTATAGAGAACCAAGCTTGTTGGACAAGCTTAGGGTTCAAGGCCATCCCTCCATATACGTGTATGGAGGATGGTTCTGGTGCCTTCCAGCTGGCACAGTTGGATTGAAAATATCTCCAAAAAGGTGAAGAAAAGCAGCCGACCACTTGAAGTGGTCGGCCGACCACCACAAGTGGTCTCCCAAGACAAAAAGTGGTTGGCCATGGTGGGAGAGAGTCTAGAGCATGAAAACAATGCAGTGGTGTGGTGGCCGACTAGAAAAGATGGCCCAAAGACTAAGGAGACCAGTTGGCAGACCAGAAAACTGGCTGGCAGGGAGGAAAGTGGTCTCTAAGGGGAAGAACTGGTCTCCTACCCTTGTACCACCTTCCAAACAAGGAAAACATGATTTGTACCAAAAACAAACCAAAAAAGATGTAAGATAAAAGTTCGGGAGGCAAAGCACGTGGCTGAAAGCCTCGAAAACTAGTCTGTCAGCACCAAAAGTGGTTTACGACAACAAAAGTGATCTCCCGGACCACAGTGTCCCTCTAGGCATAGGCAACAAGGTGTGGTTCAAAAACCACGCCAAACGGAGAACGTTAAGCAGTCTCGAGTCAAGGCGAAGGCTCTGAAAACCGGAAACTAGTCTCCAAGCGCGAAAAGTGGTCTACGACCACAAAGAGGTGGTCCACAGACCATCTCCCTCCCTCCAGGGAAGAGAAACAAGGCTTGGTCCACAAACCGAGCCAAAGCACAAAGAGTTCAGAGGCCCGGAGGCAAGGCTCTCAGCCAAAACTCCGGAAACTCGAAACGAACACAGCATGCACTATCACCGAGCGCTCGATCGATGACGTCTGAGTCTTAAGGTTGGTCAAAAATGGGGTGTCTGTAGTTGCCCCTCTTTGACAGAACTCGGATGTCATAAGTGACAGGAGTGAATGTCAAAACCCAGAGACGACCTATTTTTGACAAGGCCGAAGACTCAGACAAACAGGCAAGACAATAAAGAGATGTGCCCGCAGGTAGGGGCAAAATGCAAAGGACATGCACAATGCTGAACATAACTTATGATCATGCAAAGAAAGCTGTAATGAAGCAAATATGCAAAATAAATGCAACAGTTTAAGCAAGCAAATACGAGCCAAACTACATTTCATGCAGAAAGGATGTAAGAGAATTATGCGATTCTCGTTATGTCTCATGGGGAGTAAATACAATACCGTCTAGTCGCGCCAGCTTCAAATGAACCGTACATACAATATCGTGCCTGCAAAAGAAAAAAACTTAACAGGCACAATATAGTAACAACATATGTTCAACGTTACATCAAGATGCAATATAAACGCGTGCATATATGATGCTGATGAAAACATGCATAGCAATGCAAGTGAAAAGTGCGTGACAACGCAAGTGGAGCATGCATAACAATGCATGTAGTGTGCATAATAATGCAAGTAAACTGGCACATGACAATGCAACCTAAGAGTGACGCATAACAATGCGATAGGAATGGACGCATGACAATGCAACCTAAGTGTGACGCATAACAATGCGATAGGAATAGGTGCATGACAATGCAACCTAAGTGTGACGCATAACAATGCGATATGAATAGCTGCATGACAATGCAACCTAAGTGTGACACATAACAATGTGATAGGAATGTGCAAAACAATGCGAGCAAAATGTGCGTGACAACGCAAATAAAGTGTGCCTGACAATACGAGAGAAACATGCATAACAATGCGACGAGTGGTGTGCATAACAATGTAAGAAGTGATGTGCATTACAATGCAAGAGAAATGAGCATAACAATGTGTTTTAGTGCAACTTTAAAAGCATGTTTGAAACAAAACACTGAAAAAGGAGATACAAGTCTTAATGCGAGCAATTCAACCTGAACCTCCGAGTTACCTCTCGGAGGGGTCACAAAGTACTCAAAAGGATACATCTTGCTCTTGACGAGTACTTGATGAGCCACACATCGAAGACTTGAATTGAAGTTCCCACAGGGACGATTTCGCGCCGAAAAGTGTACTTTTCTTGTACTTTCTCGAGAGCCGAGGACTCCAATCATCACCAAAACACGCAGGGAGAACAATGGAGCCTTGGAGACCATCTAGGAGGGTGGCCGACCACCTAGAATGCTGGTCGACCAGTTGTTGATCACCAAAGTGGTCGGCCTACCAGAAAAAATGGCTGGTCGACCAGAAAAACTGAAATAGGGACAGATTTGTCATTTCAAGGCCGGATCTTTAAGTACACAACTCTAAATCACTTTTCATCACACCTCCAAGGCCAAAATATATTCCTCTTCTTTCCTAGACCCTTTTCCCTCCAGATCTGCACTTTATACGCGTTTTCCAACGCCCCACGCGAAGTTGTTTCGCGAAAACTTTCGATTCTCTTTGTTTTGAACCGATTAGAATTTGTTTTCGGAGCTTCTATCTCCATTTTCACCACTTGAGGTATGTTTGTTCGAAGTTTAGCACCTTTTCTGGGGCGTTGTCTTTTGTTGACTTTTTCTCTTCCCAAGAGTTGACTTTTGTTGACTTTTTGCAATTTTGGCTTATTTCGCTCATTTTTGCATCTTTTTTAGATGGCTGACGATATTCTGTATGGCAGAGGCTCCCCAAGAGTGGAGGATGAGCCGGACGTTATGCCACTGCCTCCGAGGATACGGCCGTTTGACCCGGAGAGGTACTGTAACAAGTCCGCGGGGGACCTCGCCACAATTCGGACTCGAATTGATGTCACGGTTCTTAATCTGAACCAAAGAGTCCAAATCCGGCAAATCGTTTTGAGAAAACAGATTTTTGAAAGAAATGCCAAACATGGACTACTTTGCCAGATACAGAGTCGCCACCTAAATATTTTATTTTGGGAAATTTAGGAAACCCTGACTCGTGCCTAAGGCCACGTGTCCGTCATCACCAAAGTTGCCTCGGCTCGGGAACTTGGGTACGATTGGGAAAGGTCACTTCGTGAGCACCCCCGCTCGCCCGATCATAGATCGGCCTCTACTAACCATGATATCAAGTTTGGAAAACATTATGCGTTCTTATTCTGGTTATTAGCATAGATTTACTATGTGATGCGCACAGCATACAAGTATAGACTGGATCGCCTGAATTGGAACAAAACATTTCACGTTTGTTTTTTAAAGATGGTTTGCTACTCGCAAGTAGGCTTAAAAATGCAGGTTTTGCCACCCTCGGGTGGGCTTAGAAAAGATGGTTTTGCCACTATCTAGTGGGCTTAAAACTCGCAGTCAATGCATTGTTCCAATCCAAATAACCCAACCTTCACCCACAGGCATTCAGGCAGATATATCACATAAGCATATAGCCTCATGGTAAGCATGCTATCATGGTAGTCACTCATACGCATGCAAGGATGCTAAAGCATAAAAACTTACCGAGTACTCCAAGCCAAAACAAAAGCTAATTAGAAATCATGCATGATCCTAACTATACAGGAATGCCTAATGCAACACATGCAATAATGCAACTAAGATAACAGGCTCGGCTATTCTAAACATGGCATATGGAATGCTACAGCTAACAAGTTATTCAACTTGGAATTGAAATACAATGCAGTTAGTATGATACGCCGAGCCCGGTGCATGCAAAACAGATGAATGAATGCAAACATGCTGTCATACTGTATGCTAATTGAAACATGCCCTAATCTAACCATCATAAGTTGGTAAATAAAATGGAGAAAGACGTGGGGCTGGAAGACATACATCACACGCACGCACACTTATTACAACATTGCCCTCGCGCAGAGCGTCCGAATAAATAATATACAGTCCCAAATGAATAATACAGTCCAAATAAATACAAAATCCTAATTAATTAACAGATTAATCTAGGAAAGCGATAAACTAGCATGCAAGCTAGGGACTGCCTCGGCTCTGTTCCGGATGATGAATGATGCATGTTCTGGTTGCTTGGCACGGAAATCCACTGCGATGCCCCAATTAGCCTCTGTTTGCAATTGATGCCAGAATGCTGTGCAAGACTTTTAAAAGCTGTTGACTTCTGATTTGCTGCAACAGAGAGCAGGAAAGGGGCATAGCAATGTATTTTCACATATGTATGCATGCCTCGATCCTCGTGCCACCAATCGCGCATCTCGATGCATGATGGCCGAGGAGTCGAATTGCACAACTCAATATGGAATGAATGCACATATAAACACAACAAGACCAAGACTCCATCATGGATAATCCGGAGTGTCGGTGACTGGGAATTGAGACACGTTCCGTCACTCGAAGTACGAAACGTCTCTCGTTTCCCGTGCTCGAGCTAACTCCTACCCTAAACACAATGCAATATGCATGACATGCATGAATGCAACTAATATACAACCTAGCATACACAATACTATGAAATGGCATACACAATGCGCAATGTAACATGGCATACACGATGCTCTAACAAACAACCTAGCATACGCAATGCAAAGGACTAAGATGGCATACACAATGCAATATGGGCTTACACCAACATGAGTGGACCTCAGCCACACTCACATCAGTGGCCATTAGATGAAAATGAGACACTCGAGATGCGTGCACACATGCACGCAAACCGAGGACCGAACCTAAGGCACGAATGCCACTCTACCAAAGCATGGCAAGGCATGGAATAAGGCATACAAACATGTAATTTACAGCACTAACACATGATGCTAAATGGCCCCGAAACATGGAAACATGGCACCCGATGCATGAGATGAACCCCGAAACTCAAAACTAGGCACATGGAATGGCTTGTAGCTATACAAAGCATGCATTTTTTGATCATGAAGCATGAAGACAGAACCAAGGAAGTCCCGAAACATGAACATTTCTAGTTCAAAGCATGGCCAAAAGATGCTAGCAAAGTTGCCTAACATAGCATGCAATTTTGACTATCGAACATGGATTACATGGCAAGTACATGAAGCAAGTGAGCACTCACCAAACCAGCAAAAATCAGTGAACTAAACATGCCAAAATATGCCCAAATAACCATGGAAATACAACCAACACATGCACAAATGAGGGGCTCCTTTAGAGGGCACACAAGGGGATTATTAAGCACATGCAAGATAGACACGAAGCATGACCAAAACAGCTCTGGAAATCAAATATGGTAGTCCCAAAACTCACCAAATTGACCCTGATACAGGATTTGGGGGGAAAAGGAGGGCAAATCTGTAATGTACCTGGAGAGAGGATTTTGGCCGGCCAGGTTCAGAGGGTTCAGGTGGCCAGCCGGCCACTTCCCCTGGTCGGCCGGCCAGGTTCAAAAGGTTCAACCATAATTAGTGGCCGGCCACCCCAAAAAGGTGGCCTCCCATGTGTGCACAACACAGCTATGTGGAGAGAACCCTAAAAAAGTGAACCAGGAGAGAGAAAAGCTAGCTTTTTAGAGGGGTTCAAAAGGGTCAGGATGAATTGCTGGCCGGCCATGACATATTGGTGGCCTCCTAGGTGTGTACAACACAAATATGTGGTTGAGGGTCAAAGAAAGTGGCCCGGGAATGGTCAACATCAGCTTTCTAGCGAGGAAAACGGGCGACGGAGAGCGATGGAGGAATGAAGCTGGTCTTCAGAACAATTGCTGGCCTCCCACCCTTCTACGACCTTCATAACGATGAAAATAAGGTCTCCACCAAAAATGAACCCAAACCGATGTAAAACGAAAGTTCGGGGGCCAAAACACGCAGCCCGGGGCCCCGAAAACTGACTGTTAAGCACCGGAGGTGGCGTTCGACCATGAAGTTGGTCTCTCGAGCCTCAGTGTCCCTCAAAAGGGAGCAAATAAGATGTATGCCAAAAAATGGAGCAAACGGAGGTGGTTAAGCGGTCCCGAACCGAGGCACACGGCCAACGGCTCCGAAAACCGGAAACCGGAAACCGGGCTCCAAACGGGAAAAATAGCCTACGACCACAAAACGTAGCCTACGGCCACTGAGAGGTGATCTACGAGACCTCTCCCTCCCTTCGGGAAGAGAAAACAGAGAAAACAGGGCCTGGTTCGCAAACCGAGGCAAGGCACAAAAGAGTCCGGAAGTCCGGAGGCAAGGCTCGCAGCCGAGACTCTGAAGCTTCTGAACGAGCACAATATGCAACATCACCAAGCGCTCAATCAGTGACGTCTGAGTCTTAAGGTCGGTCAAAAATGGGGTGTCTACAGGTACCACCTGCAGGAGCATATACTACCTCCTAGCACCTTCCACCATTTTACTGACTTCGCGCAACGGGAGCCCGCAGACTTACTGTTACGGGAGCCTGAGCACCACCTATCTCATCATGTGCAAGAGGTACGTACTTCACTTTTACATTTCCTACGAATTATTTTGCATTCCTTGCACATTACATGCTTTCGTTATGTATTTTATCTGCTCGTTCCAAACACATTCACATACATAGTACTTCTGCATGTTCTGAACATAACCTGCACACAGCATCCAGTTCAGACGGACACACAGTTCTCAACACAACACTTTGTTTGGCACGCAGCTCACAATACAATATTCTGTTCATTTAGCACGCAACTCTTGTGGGCACACAACTCATTTGGGCACACAGCTCAAAACACAACACTTTGTTAATTTGGCACACAGCTCATTTGGGCACACAGCTCATTTTGGGCACACAACTCATAACATAGCACATTTTTGGGCACACAGCTCATAACATAGCACATTTTTGGGCACGCAGCTCACTTTGGGCACGCAACTCATTTTGGGCACACAGCTTATTTTGGGCACGTAGCTCATTTTGGGCACGTAGCTCATAACATAGCACACTGTTCAATTTGAACACACAGTTCATAACACAGTATTCTGCTCAATCTAAACACACAGTCCATAACGCAGTATTTTGCTTAATCTGAACACACAGTTCATAACGCAGTTTGCTCAATCTGAACACACAGTTCATAATGTAGTTTTTGCTCAATCTGAACACGCAGTTCATAACACAGGGCTTGCTCAATCTGAACACACAGTTCATAACGCAGTTTTTGCTCAATTTGAACACGCAGTTCATAATGCAGTTTTTGCTCAATCTGAACACCCAGTTCATAACGCAGGGTTTGCTCAATCTGAACACGCAGTTCATAACGCAGGTTTTTGCTCAATCTGAACACACAGTTCATAACGCAGGGTTTTGCTCAATCTGAACACACAGTTCATAAAGCAGTTTTTGTTCAATCTAAACACACAGTTCATAATGCAGGTTTTGCTCAATCTAAACACGTAGTTCATAGCGCAGTTTTTTGCACAATCTGAACACAGTTCATAACTCAATTTTTGCTCAATCTGAACACGCAATTCATAACGCAGTTTTTTCTCAATCTGAACACACAGTTCATAGCGTAGTTTTTTTTTTTTTGCACTCGGCTCATAACACTGCTCAATCTGAACACACAGTTCATAATACAGCATTCTTTTTAATTTGCACACAGCTAATAACATAACACTGCTCAATCTGAACACATAGCTCATAACACAGCATTCTATTTAATTTGCATACAGCTCACAACACTGCTCAATCTAAACACACAGCTCATAACACAACATTCTATTTAACTTTGCACACGGCTGACAACACTGCTCAATCTGAACACACAGTCCATAACACAGCATTCTATTTAATTTTGCGCACGACTGATAACACTACTTAATCTGAATACACAGTCCATAACACAACATTCTTTTAACTGTGAAACTGAATACATCTGTTCATTCTACATGCAGGTATCTTCCCGTTTCACATGCGGGTACGGGTCGATTATTGCTAGGGAGTGGTATATGGAGCTCCTAGATGCTGTCCGACACATCGTAGATGAGGCCGGGTTCTGCCCATTTTGTGAGGGATTGTTGCGTCATCCAGCAAGCAGGACCCTTCTGGGCGCACTTGTAGAGAGATTGTGGGACACCACCAACTCCTTCCATTTTTCTGCCGCCGGGGACATGACGATGACCCCGTATGACTTTTCCATACTGACGGGCCTTGACGTGGCAAGCCGACCGATCCCATACGATACTGATATGGATGAGTGGGAGGCGGCTTGGACTTATCTGCTTGGAGCTCATCCGCCGCACTGCAGATCACCATGCATGGTCAGGTACACTTGGTTCTCCGAGTAGTACAGGGGGACTATACCCAAGACCATTGAGGCCGTACAGTAGTATGCCCGGGGATTTTTTATGTTCCTGCTCGGGACCACTCTGTTCTCCGACAGGGGGAACATAGTTGGGCTTTATCTGCTCAGTGCTCTGGTAGACCTATCACAGGTTCGGCACTTTGATTGGGGCGGCGCTGGCCTCGCTACCCTTTATTGCTACATGAGCGCGACCTCCCGAGAGCGGGGGACCATAGTAGGTGCCTACTGGCAAGCTTGGGAGGTACATTCTGCCCTCTTTATTTACATTTCTGCTTTTTATTATCTGTACACTGCACACGGCACACATTACATTCTGTATTTTGCATTCCGCACTCAGCATTCTACATTTCCTATATATTCTGTATTCTGATAGCCACTATCTTGCCTTTCACAGCTGTGGGTTTATGTCTACTTCCCGACACTCGCCCCTGAGCTCAAGGTTGAGGCACCTCTCGAGATCTCTTATTCACGCAGATTTGAGGGTCGGTGCTGGTCCAGGCCTCGGGAGACTCTGCCATATCTCCGGCAGTATTTCGACACCGTGCGAGCGACGGAGGTAATCCAGAACTCTCAGTTCTTCATGCTTTCAATTTTGATTCATCTTGCTTATTTATGACATCTAATCAGTTTATGCACTTGCTATCCGCAGATAACTTGGCAGCCTTGGCTAGAGATGCCCGGATACTCTCGGTTCCAGTTCGTTGGGGCATGTGGCGCTTCTCGATACAGGGTTTTGTTTGAGGGACCAGTCGGTAGGGCCTGGTTTCTCGAGGATTGCTTCGCGTCAGATGATGGGTAATGCCACTCAGGAGATTCCCTCACCGCCTCCACTGGACATGCGGTCCACGGAGCGTCTCACTCCCCGAGAGGTTGACGACTTTATGCTGGGTGTCGACGTAGTTCTTTTCCTGGAGGAGGGGGAGTACACGACATACCGCCATACATACTTGATGCCTCCACTGACAAGCATCCGTACTCCCATAAGGAGAGCTGCTGATATGCCATCGTCGAGTCGCGCTCGAGCTGCAGACATCCCTTCCACTAGCAGGGCTAGCAGATCGAGGGGTGGGACCAGAGGGATGCCCTCGACTTGCCAGTATGCTGGGTGGCCAGATCTTCCGACTGAGCTGTCGGGCTGGCAGTATGGGACATCATACCCGATTCCACTGGAGCCTCCACTGCCGGATCATCGATACGTCAGTGACCCTGACTCTCCACCGGTATGCTCCACAGTTTTCATTTATCACTCAGATATTTAGACATTCATTCATTCACTGATGACTTGAACTTGCATCTGCAGCCTCCTAGAGAGTATACTGAGGGGTTGCTCGGAGTAGTGGCCTTACTCGAGAGCATGGTCCTGTGGAGGGAGACGTTGTTGTACGCCTCTGGCGTTCGGGTACTTTTCAATTTCCTTGCATTTATCATACTTCTGATGACATATGGAAACTAAACATTTCACTGCATTGATTCATTGCATGTGTAGAGTACATCTGACACATCACGTTCACATACTATATTTGCATGCACCTACTCTATGTATCATTCTTGCATCTACATCTGATATACATACTAGCTAATGCATTCAAAATGTCCTTTTCAGGTCCCGCCTCTACAGACTGGGCTATCCAGGCCTTCTCGAGCAGCTAGGAGAGGGGCCCCAGCACGTAACTGAGAGGGGACGCAGAGCACCTGCCAAACAGGACGAGGAGTCTAGTGAGGAGGAGGAGTCAGCACATCCACAGTTAGAGACATCTGCAGGCAGAGATGACGACTCCGATTTCGGTTTTGAGGGCAGAGGCGACGCCGAGGAGGATTCCGAGGACGGTGACTCCGATTCAGATGATGGTGCCGGCGGCGGCGGTGCAAAGGTTGCTCAGCCGAAGAGGGTAAAGAGGGCCTCTCGGTCGTGAGCTTGATAGCACTGATGCAGATGTTCCTGCTTTATTTTTCTTTTTACATGTAGTTGTGGCACATTGTACAGCCTAGGCAGTTTTATTTTTTTTCTTTAAAACTTGTACCCTTTGTAAAATGTTGTAAAAAGAAGCTATGATGGAATGAGAATGACTTTTGTTCAAAAAGTGTTGTATTTGTATTCTC
This sequence comes from Camellia japonica, assembly GCA_030407325.1. Lineage (NCBI taxonomy): Eukaryota > Viridiplantae > Streptophyta > Magnoliopsida > Ericales > Theaceae > Camellia > Camellia japonica. The sequence goes on along the minus strand of JAPPVO010000019.1, from coordinate 127,774,575 downwards.
TGCATCGCATCGCACCATTTTGTACAAAAATGAGATTGAATGGAAATTGAAAATTGATGTATTACCAAGTCAGGTAGTGAACCAACACAATAGACTAAACAACTCGACTCAATAAACAACAACAAGACCTTAACAAGTTACAACTCGATAAGCAAATGAGCAACAACTCAATAATCAAAGAGCAACAACTCGATAGGCAAAACTTAACAACTCGATAAGCAAATGCATTTTAGACAAACTAAGCAACAGAATGCATCCGAAACAAAGGTAAACTCAGACCTTCAGTACTCCCAACTCACAGGAAGGCTAGGGACTCTCTTCTGGAGACAAGCAAAAGCTGCAGACCATCTTTTTGCACATGGCCGACCACCATAGGAGCCTGCCGACCAGTCTTTTGTTCTGCAGACCAAACAAGTAGCTAGCCGACCAGAAAAGCTGGCTGGCCGACCAGAAAAAGTGGTCGGCTGACCACTTTGCCTAGGGACCTCCAGTTTTTTGACACTTGTCCTCCAAACAGTGCCTTATCCTCCATAAAGGTTCCAGCTTTGTGGTTCCCTTATTCTAACTCAGTTTTGCACCAAAATGGAGGCGTTTCTTATCCAAAATCTCACAAATTGGATCGCCAACTTGGATGGCTCGGAAAAGTTGAATTTCCGGGGCTTCGGCATAAATGCACTATTCACGTTGAGTCGCACCCTGCTGCGTTTTCTGTTCCTTCATGCCGCAGCAAGATGTTGGAATCCGGTAACTCACGTCTTTAGCTTTAGCGGACAAGAGATGTGTCCCACTTTCGAAGACTTCCAAGTTTTGATGGAATCCGAACGCAATGAAGAAATCGCGCCCCAGTTCCGCTTCGGCCACGTCCAAGCCTTAGGACGGATGTGCGGGCTTACTTTGCATGACGCTCGGTCATTGATTTGTGACGGAGTGCTGGACATTCCGAGCTTGATTCATCGGTTTTCCGATGTCGGTGACTGCGGTGACCATCATTGGCAGGGCTTTCGGCGACATGCGCTTTGCTTGTGCATGCTGTCACATTTCTTACTTGCCCCAGGCTCCGGTGGGTTTAGCACCTGTTTGATTGAGGTTATCGAGGGATTGAAAAAGGGCAAGAGCTGCATCGCCATGACATTAGCCGAGACATTGATGGGTTTGGACGCTTTCCATCGCCGAGAGACGACTAGATTCGCGGGGAGTCCACTACTGCTGCAGGTAATGTTTCCCACCCCATCTCACATATATTTCTCACATCACTTGGCCCTCAGGCTTGATTTTTTTTTTTCTCTCAAAACCCTTTTCTCACTTTTCTCTCCACATACACCTCTCTATTCTTTAATCTCTCATTTTTCATCCCTCCCCAGATACGGTTGATGGATAAGTTGAAGGTCGTGGACTCATGCCCAGCATATTCAGCTCACAGTTATTTCTTCCGGCAACGTCTAGTCGATACCCCTGATGAGGGATGGTGGTACAAATGGATGTGCAGTTTGACTGCTCTTGAAATTGCTTGGCGCAGCCCCTGGCTTAATCTACCGGCGATGAGCTACAGCATAACTCACCAGCCTGGGATTCAGTTGATCGGCCTGACACACTGTGTCCTTTACTTCCCGTTCTGACTCTGGCATCAGTTTGGTCATGATCAGACTTGTCTGGATGAAGGGATTGAGTACCCTACTGCATTTCCGGTCCGAGGCGCACAGCTAGCTCGGTATGCCACAGCATGGAGGACGCGAGAGCTTTTGGCCCCCGCTTCCACTTTCAGTTGCACCCTCTCTAATGAGTGCATAGCTTGGCTTGATGAAGAGGCGCAGGTTGGGCCTACTTTGGCATCAGAGGCTTCGACCAGCTCTGGGAGGGGACGCAGGAACACCTGACTATGCCCCGAATTTATTTGCTTTAATCAATACTTTCAAGTTTTTTTTTATGAATGTAATAAAAAGAAACTTCAATTTGTATTCAAGAGTAGGAGAACTCTGTACCGAAATCAATGTAATTGAAGGTTGTGGGTACTGAAAATTTTCCGTTTGGTCCAAAAATGGTCTAAGTTGTAAAAAGATTAATTTGAGCAAAATCAACTTTTATTAAAACTTTTCAAAACCATTTTCGATATGGATCAAAACTGGACATGCCCGAGATCTATCACTGAGATGTACAACCCCGATCCAAGAACTGGAAAGTTGCCCCTAGTCTGAATAGCACTACATGGGAGATCACAACCGAGCTCTTGAATGCAGAATAGACAAAGATGACCAACAAGATCACACTGACAAAGTTGATCGGGGAAGTGTTTATGGCTGGACTTCAGAATGAAGTTGCCTACGTATCCCAAAGATGGGAATCAAGCCTTACGTAGTTCGGCTCAGGTTCACTCATGTATTAACACTCTCCTTTTGCACTCTAACTTTTGCCAAGGCCGCCCTTTCTGGGTTTTCAACCTTGCGAGCTCAGTTTTTATAATTTCAAATTTTTTTCATGCTCTAACTTTTGCCCAGGTCGCCCTTTTAGGTTTTCGGCCTAGCGAGCCACTCAGGGAAAGTATTTCTTCAACTTGTCCATGTTGATCGGCTAGGAGAACTCTAGGCCATCTAGGTCCATCAGAACGACAGCTCTACCCGACCAGATTGACTTGATGACGTAAGGACCAGTCTAATTAGGTCTGAACTTGCCCCTAGGGTCATGGATAGGAGCTCGGTTGTCTTTGAGCACAAGATCCCCTTCCTTCAAATTCCTGGACTTAACTTTCTTGTTGAAAGCCCTGGAAATTCTCCGTTGATAACCTTGAACGTGATACAGTGCTTTCAGCCTTCTTTCATCAAACAGCATGAGTTCTTCGAACCTGCTCTGCTGCCAATCTGCCTCAGCTATCTAACACTCGGCCAATACCCACAATGACGGAACCTCAACTTCGATAGGCAGAACAACCTCCATCCCATAAACCAAGGAATATGGAGTTGCTCCAGTAAAAGTTTGAATTGAAGTCTGGTAGCCCCACAGAGCAAATGGCAACTTATCTGGCCAGTCCCGGTAGGTTTCTACCATCTTCTGCAGTATGTGCTTGATGTTCTTGTTGGCGGCCTCAACAGCTCCGTTGGTCTGCGGCCGATATGTAGATGACTTATGAAAAGCCACGTTGTACTTCTCCAACAAATCGATCACCTCCTTCTTGAAGTGGGAACCGTTATTTGAGATAATCTCATTCGGGACCCCGTAGCGATAGATGATGTTGTTCCTGATGAACTTTGCAACATGCGATGCCTTCTACACTGTGTAAGATTGGGCCTCAACCCACTTCGTGAAGTAGTCTATCGCTACTAAAATGTACTCATGCCCATTAGACCCCTTTGGAGTGACAGCTCCAATCACATCAATCCCGCAGACTGAAAATGGCCATGGCGAAGTCATATTGTACAGCTTCGACGGTGGAATGTTCATGCGGTTTGCATGGATCTGACATTTGTGGCATCGCCGAACAAAGCCAATACAATCCTCCTCCATGGTGGACCAGTAATAACCCTCTCTAAGGATCTTCCGGGCTAGCACCACCCCGTTTATGTGCGCTCCGCACTCTCCTCCATGGATGGCCTCCATCAGGCGCTTGGACTCTTCAGCATCAACACGCAGTTTATGCATCCCGAGATGACCTCTCTTGTACAGTTTACCCCCACAGACGATGAACTGAGCAGCCATTCTTCGAATTGCCCTCTTATCTTTGACATTTGCCCCTGGTGGATACGCCTCTTTTTCTAAGAAGTTCCAGACATTGTAATACCAGGGATTCTCATCTTGTACCTCATCTATGGCAGCAATCAGCTCGTAGGCCGACCCAAATTTCTGTTCAATAATGATCGGACGCATCCGGACTCCAAAAGGGATGTCTATCATGGAAAATAGAGTTACTAGTGAATCTGCGAACCTGTTGTTCTCTCTTAATAGATGAGCGAAATTCAGTTTCTCAAACTGAGGAATTAGCACGTCCAAGGTCTGGTGATAGATTCTCATCTTTTCTTCTTTAACTTTCTAATCTCCTTTAGCTTGAGATACAACAAGGTTCGAGTCCCCGATGACATCCAACCGCTTTGTCCCTAGTTCTAGGGCGGCTTCTAGTCCAGCAATACATGCCTCATACTCTGCCTCATTGTTCGATACTCTGAACCAGAGTTTGAATGCTAGAGGTATACGGGAATTGTCGGTGCTATCAGCAACACCCCTATCCCATACCCGTATTGGTTTGACGCTCCGTCAAAGTACATCGTCCAAGTCTCTTCTTCGACATGAAGAATGGCCTCGTCTGGGAACAGATACTCAACTGCTTCATCCCCTTCAACTGGGTGATCGGCTAGGAACTCCGCTACCGCTCTCCCTTTCACTGACTTGCGTGTCATATACCTTAGATCGAATTCGGAAAGTAGAAGCAACCAACGGGCTAGCCTACCCGTAAGTGCTGGTTTCTCGAAGAGATATTTGATGGGATCTAATCTCAAAACCAATATTACGGAGTGAGCTAACAGGTAGTGCCGCAGCTTCTTGGTAGCCCATACCAAGGCCAGACAAGCCTTCTCCAACAGAGTGTAGCGGGTCTCGTAATCCAGCATTTTCTTACTCAGGTAGTAGATAGCTCTCTCTACTCTGTCCTCAAACTCTTGTGCGAACATGCAGCCCAATGTAGTTTCAGTCACTAAAAGGTACAGAATCAACGATTTCCCCGGCTCAGGCGGTGACAACACAGGTGGGTTCTGTAAATATTGCTTGATCTGTTCAAAAGCAGCTTGGCATCGGCCGTCCCATTGGAACTTCTTTCCTTTCTTCAGGAGACCAAAGAGTGGTTCACAAGTCAAGGTTAATTTCGCAATAAACCGTCTTATGAATTGTACTTTACCTAGAAAGCCTCACACCTCTTTTTCAGTCCTTGGTGGTGGCATTTCTAAGATGGCCTTGATTTTGGAAGGATCGACCTCGATACCTCTCTTTGTAATCAAGAGCCCCAGTATTTTCCCTGCTGTAACACCAAATGTACACTTCTGAGGATTCAGCCGCAGCCGATACTCCCTAATCCGTTGAAAGAATTTCTGCAAGGCGGTGTAGTGGCCCTCTCTTTCCTTGGACTTGACAATCATGTCGTCCACGTACACCTCAACCTCTTTATTGATCATGCCATGCAATATTGTGGTTGCAGCCCGTTGATATGTAGCTCCAGCATTCTTCAGCCCAAATGGCATCACCCTATAACAATAGGTCCCCCACGGGGTGGTGAAAGCAGTCTTCTCCTAGTCTTCGGGTGCCATCAGAATCTGATTGTAGCCAGAAAACCCATCCATGAATGAGAGCAATGCATGCCCAGCAGTAAAGTCCACTAATTCATCGATATGTGGCAAAGGAAAGTCGTCCTTCGGATTGGCTTTGTTCAAATCCCTGAAGTCTACACATACCTGAATTCTGCCATCCTTCTTTGGCACTGGAACTATATTGGCCAACCAAGTTGGGAATTCGGATACCAGGAGGAACCCTATGTTAATTTGCTTGGTGACCTCTTCTTTGATCTTGAGAGCCCAGTCCGGGCGGATCCTTCTTAGTTTCTGCTTAACAGGTCGGGCCTCTGGGGAAAGAGGTATCCGGTGCTGTACAATCTCAGGATCGATTCCAGGCATGTCTTCGTAGGACCATGCAAAAACATCTTTGAAATTTTTTAACAAAGCAACTAATTGCTCGCGCTTCTCCGAAGACAACGTGGACCCAATCTGGACCAGCCGCGGGTCCTTCTCAGTACCAACATTAGTTGTGGTGATTTCATCAACCAAGGGTTTTACAAACCTCTCCTGCTCTTGATCAAGCAAATATTTCAAAACCGAAGGAACTTCTTCCTCGTTGTTTTCATCAAAATTTTGAAAATCCTGATTAATGCATTAAATTAAGGGTACAGAAAAGTACTCGGAAGCCACAGCTATTTCATTCTCATTAATCACTTCCAAAACGCCTAATTCCTCTATTACAATAGACTCAAAGGAAAAAGAAAAAGACGACCTAGACAGGACTGTGGCATCCGGGTTGTCACCCCCAAGAATACCAGACTCAGACTCAGATAAGCTGGAACCTGATTCCGACTCCAAAGACTCAGTGGAATCAGATTCCGGCTCACTACTTGACCCGGTGCTGCTCGATAAGAATCCCTCCTCGTACTGCCAGACGATAGAGGGTGCGATGGATGCATCCAGAATGTTTGAAGATGGGCTTGCAGCCGTTTCATTCCCGATCATGGACACCAAGAAGTTATCCCCCAAGCACTCATGTACGATCGGAGGATCTGAAAGTAGACAAGCCAGTGCTACCCACATTTCAATCTCTGCGCCCTCGGAATCCTTCTCCTTGCACTGTTCAACCTCAGCTGGTGGGTCTGTTTGCTCCTCAGCAACATCATCCCCAGACAATTGCAAGTCAAAGAAAATCTCAAACCCCGACAAGCGTCGCCTCTCTGCATTTAGCCATGGCTCTGGGAAGCCACAGAACGGGAAGTCTTCCCCCTCTCGGACAAAGCATCCGTTTAGGGTACCCTAGATAGGCCGATGCATCAACTCATAACGCTTCCCGGCCTGCTTGGCTCTGGCTCTTCTGGCCATCTCTTTGCCTTTCCTCACCCAGTCTCCTTGGTAGGCAGATAACCTAGACCAAAGGTATGCGGGTTGTGCGGCACTTCGGCTGATGCTGCAATGCTTTTCCGGCCACTTCTCCCTAACCCCATGCGGGGGATGTGCTGGAGCTTGTTTATGAGGTACACTGACTGTGCACTGACATACAATCCCTCATCAATAGCCAGTATGTTCTGTATAACCCGGGCCTCGGCTAGGGAAAATCCTGACAGGAATACATCCTCCGCGCTATGTTTAATCTCCAGAACTGGCGTAGAAACCTCTGGCGGCGGATGGATTGAAGAATTCCCGAAAACAATGGCTACCCCCTTTCCGTGGGGGTATTTCAACATTTGGTGCAGGGTGGAAGAGACTACCTTCACCAGGTGCAACCACGGCCGCCCTATGAGTAGATTAAAGGTTGCGGAAACGTCCAAGACATGAAAGTCAATATCGTGTTGTCCTGGACCAACCTAAGTCCGAATCTATACAGTTCCCATCACTTCTCTGCTGGTGTTGTCATACGCCCGTATCACCTGGGCAGTTGGCACAAAATCCACGGGCTTCAGCTCGATTACATATGCCGTCCTCGACAGACACACGTTGATGGCAGATCCTGTGTCAACAAGAACTACTGGTATCCATTTATCTCTACATTCCATAGAGATGTAGAGTGGTTTGTTGTGATCTGAGCCCTCAAGCGGCAGTTCCTTGTCGGTGAAGGTCAACGTCGGGGAAGCTCCTCCCGGAAAGACCAGTCCTACAAACTGCTCAGGCGTGGTGTCGATTGATAGTTTGGCCCTGTCCATCGTAGAAAGGACAGCCTGTCTATGAACTCTTGAGGCCATGAGCAGTCCCCAGATGGAGATGTCTGCTTGGATTTTCTTGAGTTGTTTCAGCACAGCCTCATCCTCGAGTAACTTTTCTTTTTGCCTCTCTGCCTCCTTGTTCTACCCGGATGCCTCTGATTGATCTAGGTGTGGGGGCTTGAAATACCGCCCACTCCTGGTCATGTGGTCCACCTCTCCCACATACCAGGTATCATCCGGTTGGTTTTGTCCCCAATCTTCATCGGTGTGGGCAAGACATAGGTCGTCATCTTCCCACCACATACCGTCGGCCATCGACAGGCAGCTATCTGGTTTTATTACAACTGCTTCTGTGCACACAGCACATTCCGTCCCCTCAGGGGCTTTGGCTTTTCTAGCCCTTTCCAGATCTTCGATCTTTTCCTGTTCAGACTGCTTCAGTGTAGTCTGTTGTTCAGCATCTTCTGTACTCAAAATGCTCTGATCCCGAGCAAAATTCTTGACACTGGTGCTCTCCGGTGGTCCATTCTGGTTTCCGACCATTCCGGCCACTGATGATATCCTCGTTTCTGACGGACCCCGTTCTGGCTGAGGTTGCTCAATAACATCCGGCTCGTCGCTGAGCCATCCTGTAGCTTCTGTTGACCCTTCCAGATCAAACCAGTTGATAGTCACGTCTCCCGGATCCTGTTCATTGAAGAATTATAGATTTACGATATCCTCCTCCAGTTCCGCTAGGTCATCTAGCCCCTGATTAGGTCCATCCTCTCGAACTACACAGATCTCTGCCCCCACTGGCAATTCCACCCTTGGCTTAGGCTGATCCGTTGGTGTGATATAACCGCTCGGGTTGTACTCAAAACTCGTAGACCCCTCAGGCTCTGAATCCTCATTACCATCTGCCTCAGCAGTCATCTCAATTCTATCTTTGATAGGAACCACCACCAATTCAGGTTGGGTTTGGGAGATGTCCATCATGCACAAATCAGTGCTGTCAGGAATGAACACCTCCAGCTTGGGTAGATGAGAAGGGGTGATATATATGCTAGGGTCGTATGACACAACCCCAGTTTGGATCAAGTTAATGCGTTTGGGAGGTGGAACTTGGTTATGTGGTGGGAGAGGGTTGGTTGTGACATTCGGCTTCTCCGGAGGCATAATCACCCTGTTGTCGATAAGATCTTGAATCTCATGACGTAATCGAAAGCACTGGTCGGTTTCGTGACCATGCTGTTGGTGATAGGAACAGTACTTTGCTGGGTTATGGGAGAGAGAAAGCTTTTCTGGTAAGGGCTGCGGCTCTAGGGGCATCAAGTGCCCTTTCTTGATCAAAACCCCCAAAGCCTTGGACAAAGGCATGTTGTCATGACCCGAACCCGCCCCCAAGGGTTAAGGACATAACCGGCCAGTAATCATGAGATTACCTACGGCCTCAAACCAAACCAAACGTATTTTAACAGAGTTAATGGGGGCCAAACGGAAGTAATTTAAAACTTTGTCCATAGAGCTATGCTTACATGGCACATCATAACAACCATACATATGCACATTAATAACTCACACCAAAATATGTACTACATAAAGCTCTGTACATACAGGATCATATAGGTCTAGTCAGCCGAATAAAACTATACACAACATGTTCAAGACTTCGCCCATATGACAAAATAAATCAAAATGACTAAAAGGCGAAGACGGGTCTCGTGTGTGAGACGCAAGGGCTGACTCTTCAAAACCTTTGTTGTTCCTCACAGGCTTCACTGGGGCTGGGTTTGGACTTCTCTTGGCTCACCTACAAACACATGAATGAGCGTAAGCGATAGCCCAGTGAATAATATCAATCAAAGAAACTATACAGACGATATGTAGAACAACATGCTCCAAACGGCCTTGGGCCCAATTCAAACTTTCATTTGTGTCAAAACGGCCTTTGGCCCATTCACTCTTGTTAAACGGCCTCTGGCCCATTCGTTCTTGTCAAAACGGCCTCTGGCCCATTCATTCATGTCAAAACGGCCTCTGGCCCATCCATTCATGTCAAAACGGCCTTTGGCCCATTGGTTCATGTCAAAACAGCCTCTGGCCCATTCGTTCTTGACAAAACGGCCTCCGGCCCATTTTTTCATTCATATTGAACATTTGTCCATAATTTAAACTGGCAAACTCATTATAAGGAAATAAGCAATTGGACAAATGATAAGTTTCAAATATCGATATTACTCACAGTGATCGGTTGGTTGGTTTGCCCTGGAACTCGACCCTACACATTTCATGAACACAAAAGGGTCACAAACAATTCAATTCATTATAAATTCACATTTTCCTCTTTAGGCTTCAATCTTATCTCTTTAACTCAATTACAATACTCAATGCATGCCTAAGAGTACTTAGAAGTGAAAGAGAATAGAAAATGAAACACAAAATGCATAAACAAAATTTTAGAAAATAGGGTCCCCGCTCGAGCGTGGACTTCCCTGCTCGAGCGGACCCAAGAGGCCTGCAAAAGTACTGGATGCATCAAATTTACGCTCGAGCGTGAGTTCTGACGCTCGAATGGAAGGCCTCTCTACATGGCTCTCCGCTCAAGTGTGAAATCCCCTGCTCGAGCGGGAGTCATGTCTGCAAAATATGCTGGGAGCCCGTATTTCACGCTCGAGCGGCGGTTTCCCCGCTCGAGCGGGCACCAAATTTTATGGGTTTTCCAGCTAAGTTCTTGAGCTTCAACTTGACATTCCAACCAACATTTCTTGCATATAATAGCTCAAACTTCAAATATACTTGTGCTATCATGGTACCAACATTAAATTACAACACAATGAAGCTCAATTTCTTGTATTACTTACATGCATGTCCCAAATTAACCCAAATTCATCACCAACACATCAAATTCAAACATGCAAAGCTTACACTTTCATGATTTGCACTTGCATATGGGAGATACATATTATTCTCAACTTAATTGGTGAAGAGATGATCAACCACATGGATTTCAAACAAGATTCAACATGAATTACACACTTTATGCCCAAACATGGGAGTTTATAGCAATTTCCTACATGCATGCATCTATTGGCTTCAAATACAACAAAATCAACTCAATTTCCTCATAATCAATTTAGTCCATGCTCTTGACCATTATTCAAACTTGAATTCACAAGATTATAAATTAGGATCCATGAATTACTCACCTATAGGCTTAATTCTCCCAATCTATAGCAAATTCTTGAGTTTGATCCTCCAATTCTTCACAAACTTGAGCCAAACACAATTCCTCTTCCCTCACCCTCTCTAGCCGACCCTCTCTACTCTTAGAGTTAAAACTCAGCCAAAATAAACTAAAGAGGGAATTTTGAGGGTTTAGTGCCCCATACAACAAGTCCCACTAATTCCAATATAATAATAATAAAGTAATTGGACACTAATTCATCAATTAAATCAATTAATCCTGATCTGAATCAATTTCCAATTAAATTTCACCGTAGGCTCTAAAAAATATGCCAATCACAATGGCGTAATCAATTTCGAGTTCTGTGGCCGATAAGGCCTTCAATTTAATTTCCAAAGTAAATAATCAAACAGATATTCCTACGGTGAACATGTAGAAATTCAAAACCACATATTTTCACATAATAACACACAAAATCATATCAAACACATAATCATGCTCATATTAAGGACCAATTAATATATTACGGAACAGGGATATCATAGTCTTCCCCCCTTTAGGAAGTTTGGTCCTCCAAACTTATTTTACCTTCGTCGGGAAACAAATGTGGATAGCGTAGTCGCATTTCCTCCTCTTTTTCCCATGTGGCATCCGTCCCATAATGTTCTTTCCATTCCACTTTCACCATTGGGATGGACTTGCTTCTCAATTGTTTCACTTGCCGATCAACTATCCGTTCCGGCCATTCGGCGTACTCCATATTTTCATCAATAGCTACCCGGTGATAATCAATCACATGGAACGGGTCTCAGAGGTAACCCCTCAACATCGACACATGAAACACGTTATGGATTTGTTCGAATCCCGGTGGCAAAGCAACTCTATAGGAAACTAGGCCAAGCCTTTCCAAAATCTGGAACGACCCGATGTAACGGGGCGACAACTTGCCCTTCTTTCCAAACCTAACTTGGCCTTTCATCGGAGATACACGGATGAACACATAGTCACCAACCTCATACTCAAGAGGTCTTCTCCGAACATCTGCATAATTCTTTTGCCGGTCCTGAGCTGTTTTGAGCCTTTGCCGAATAATCTTGATTTTGTCAGAAGTGTCTTGCACAATTTCAGGCCCAAGTAAAGCTCTATCCCCGACTTCTGTCCAGCAAGTAGGTGATCTACACCTTCTACCATACAAAGCCTCGTACAGTGCCATACCGATGCTGGAGTGAAAGCTGTTATTGTATGCAAATTCTGTAAGTGGCAAATAGTCTTCCCAACTCCCCTGAAAATCTAAAGCACACATTTGAAGCATATCTTCCAAAGTCTGTATTGTTCATTCTGATTGCCCATCTGTCTGTGGGTGGAATGCAGTACTAAACCTTAGTTTTGTCCCCATAGCTTCCTGTAAACTTTTCCACAATCTAGATACAAATTTCGGATCTCTATCCGACACAATAAATACCGAAACTCCGTGTAAACGGACAATCTCATCAACACAAATAGTAGCCAATCTATAAGCATTAAATGTAGCTTTGACAGGCAGAAAATAAGCAGATTTAGTCAGTCTATCAACTACAACCCAAACAGAATCCATACCTCGAGAAGTCCGAGGTAGGCCAACAACAAAATCCATAGTCACATGCTCCCACTTCCATTCAGGAATAGGGAGAGGTTGCAGTAGACCGCCCAGTTTCTGATGTTCAGCTTTAACTTGCTGACACTGAAGACATTTGGACACATATTTTGCAATCTCTTTCTTCATTTTAGGCCACCAATAGGTCTGTTTCAAATCCCGATACATTTTATTATTACCCGGATGCATAGCAAATACGGATCTGTGGGCTTCATCCAAAACCCTCTTCTTTAGTTCCGGAATATCTGGGACACACATTCTGTTCCGAAATCTCAACACTTCATTCTCAATGCCAAACTCTACTTTCGGACTTGTTTCAAATTCATCAGTCACCTTCTTGAGGAATTCATCCTCTTTCTGTTTCTGCTTGATTTCGTCAATGATTGCCGGCTCGGCTATAATAGCGGCTATTAGTCTGCCCTGTTCACACATTACCACTTCAATTTTGGATTTTTCAAAATCTTGCAAGATCTCTTTCTGTTCAGTAAGAAAACAAGCCATACTCCCCGTTGATTTTCTACTCAAGGCGTCAGCGACTGTATTAGCTTTCCCGGGGTGATACTGAATCTCTAGATCATAATCCTTTATCAATTCCAGCCATCTCCTCTACCGCATATTCAACTCTTTCTGTGTGAAAAAGTATTTCAAACTTTTGTGATCCGTGTAAACTTCACACTTTGCTCCATACAGATAATGTCGCCATATTTTCAAAAGAAAAACAACTACAGCCAATTCTAGGTCATGTGTTGGATAATTCTTCTCGTGTGGCTTCAACTGTCAGGAGGCATAAGCAATAACCTTTCCGTTCTGCATTAACACACAACCCAAACCTTTATAAGACGCATCACTGAAAATTACAAAATTCTCCGTACCTGAAGGTAGTGTCAAAATTGGTGCAGTGGTCAATCTTGTTTTCAATTCATGAAAGGCTGATTCTCTTTCATCGTTCCACTCAAAAGGTTGCCCCTTGCGTGTCAGTTGGGTAAGAGGCACAGCTATCTTTGAAAAATCTTTCACAAACCTCCTGTAGTACCTAACTAAACCCATAAAACTGCAGACCTCTGTTACATTCATCGGTGTGGGCCAATTCACAATTGCTTCTATTTTCTGTGGGTCCACTGAAACCCCTTCCTTGTTGATCACATGCCATAAGAAAACAACTTCATCCAACCAAAACTCACATGTCTTTAGTTTAGCAAACAATTTCCTTTTTCTAAGTATTTGTAGGACAGTTCTCAAGTGATGTTCATGTTCAAGCCTATTCTTGGAGTATATCAAAATATCATCAATAAAAACCACAACAAATTCATCAAGGTAGGTTTTAAAAATTCGATTCATCAAGTCCATAAATGCTGCCGGAGCATTAGTTACTCCAAATGGCATAACAAGAAACTCAAAATGTTCATACCTCGTTCTGAATGCGGTTTTCTCAACATCCTCTGCCTTAACTTTCAGCTGATGATACCTGGATCTCAAATCAATCTTAGAAAACACCTGTGATCCCTACAACTGGTCAAATAAGTCATCAATATGGGGTAGGGGATATTTGTTCTTTATTGTTACATTGTTCAATTCCCGATAATCGATGCATAGGCGTAGGGTTCCATCCTTCTTTTTCACAAATAATACTGGTGCACCCCAAGGCGAAGTGCTAGGTCGAATAAACCCCTTGTCAAGCAGGTCTTGCAACTGTTCTTTCAATTCTTTCATTTCGGCAGTAGCCATTCTATAGGAAGTCTTGGAAATAGGCTGGGTACCTGGCACAGTTTCAATAGTAAACTCTATCTCCCTATCTACTAATTCCTCTGGTGATTCATTTGGAAACACATCTGGAAATTCTTTAACAATAGGGATATCATTCAATTCAACATTCACGGATTGTTCAGACAACACATAGCACAAATAACCCTGGCACCCCTTCCTGATTAGTTGACATGCTTTCATTGCAGATATCAAATAAGGTGGAGGCACTACCCCATTACCCACAAACACAATTTCCTTATGTTCTGGTGGTTTAAACACAACCCGTTTTGTCACACAATCAATGGTGGCACAATATTTGGTCAACTAATCCATGCCCAAAATTACATCGAAATGCCTAAAGTTCAAGGGCAACAAATCTACATATATGATAGCATCCTCAACACGTATGTCACAAATCCGGTATATAGATTCACACAATACGGATTCCCCAGATGGAGCAGACACACATAGCAGATATGGCAGTAATTCTAAGGGTCTATTCAGTCTAGATGCAAATGCACATGTTACAAATGAGTGTGTTGATCCAGAGTCAATTAACACAAAGGCATCCTGATTACATATAGAAATGGTACCTGAGACAACTGCGTTGGCATTCCGTGTATCGCCCAGAACAAGCGAAAAAACTCTCCCCTGTCTCACGATATCCCCAGTGGTAGCAGATCTCAAAGTATTTCCTGGCTTTGGGATCGATGCAGTGGAACTAGCAGCCATCTTTCCACTATTCTGATTACAATCTCCCTTGTTTCCCACATTTGAAATAGGCTCCTGACACACGGTAACAAACTCCACGGTGCTTTCTGCTACAAATATTGCACATGGGAGCTGTGTCTCGGGAAGAATTTGAAGTATTTGAGGAGCCCGTATTTTTCTTTTTCGAAAATTTCTTCTTTGAGAAGAAGCCTTGTCTTTTGTTACTTTTCCAGTCAGTTGTTGACTTAATCTATCTAGCTATGTTAGCCTCTGATATGATGGCCCTGTCTAGCACCCTGTTGTAGGTCTCTAGATTCAAGACATTCACTCTTTCTAAAATGTCGCTTCGAAGCCCACCTTCAAAATGCCTCGCCTTCTTATAGTCTGTATCAATCACATGTGGTGCAAACCTGGCCAATTCAGTGAATTTGGCCTCATACTCAGCTACAATCATACTGTCTTGCTTAAGTTCCATGAACTCTGCTACTTTCCTATCCCGAACACACTGCGGGAAGTACTTGTCATAGAAAATTTCCCGAAATTTTGCCCAATCAGCATCTTTGTAGTTCTCGCGCATTAACATCCACCATCTTCTTACTTCATCTTCTAGAATAAAGGTTGCTAGAAGCACTTTCTGTGTCTCCGAACACGGGAACACTTCAAACAGTTTTTCGATGCCGAGGACCCAAGCTTCAGCTTTCAAAGGATCTAATCCACCATGGAACTGTGGTGGTTTCATTTTCTTGAACTCTTTGGTGAGAGATATGGTTCGGTCATCATTCTGATTATCTGGCAGAAGAGGCGCCGAAGGTGGAGGTGGAGGATGTGGCTGCTGCCACTGTTGTTGCCATTCCTGTTTTTGCCTCAATGTCTCTGCCATTTCCTGAATCAGTCTTTCCATTCTATCCAGTCTGGCAGTAGAAGATTCCTCTATCTCATCACCTCTTGTTCTCACTATCTGATTAAACTTGCATAATACTTTATACAAAAGATATCCAAGTATGCATAAACTAAGGAGCATACATACTCAAATAATTTGAAACTATATACAACATGTTCAAGACGCCCATATGACAAAAAAATAAATGACTAAAAGGCGAAGATGGGTCTCGTGCGTGAGACGCAAGGGTCTTCAAAACCTTGACTCTTCCTTTGTTGTTCCTCACAGGCTTCACTGGGGCTGGATTTGGACTTCTCTTGGCTACAAACATGACCATGAGCGTGAGCGATAGCCCAGTGAATAATATCAATCAAAGAAGCTATACAGACGATATGTAGAACAACATGCTCCAAACGGCCTTGGGCCCAATTCAAACTTTCATTTGTGTTAAAACGGCCTCTGGCCCATTCATTCTTGTCAAACGGCCTCTGGCCCATTCGTTCTTGTCAAAATGGCCTCTGGCCCATTCATTCATGTCAAAACGGCCTCTGGCCCATCCATTCATGTCAAAACGGCCTCTGGCCCATCCATTCATGCCAAAACAACCTCTGGCCCATCCGTTCATGTGAAAACGGCCTCTGGCCCATTCGTTCTTGTCAAAACGGCCTCTGCCGATTCTTTTATTCATATCGAACATTTGTCCATAATTCAAACTAGCAAACTCGTTATATGGAAATAAGCAATTGGACAAATGATAAGTTTCAAATATCGATATTACTCACAGTGATCGGTTTGGTTGGTTTGCCCTGGAACTCGACCCTACACATTCATGAACACAAAAGTCACAAACAATTCGATCCGTATATAAATTACACATTTTTCCTCTTTAGCTTCATCTCTTATCTCTTTAACTCAATTACAATGCTCAATGCACGCCTAGAGTACTTAGAAGTGAAAGAGAACAGAAATGAAACACATATGCATAAACAAAATTTCAGAAAACAGGGTCCCCGCTTCGAGCGTGGACTTTCCCGCTCGAGCGGACCCAAGAGGCCTGCAAAAGTACTGGATGCATCAAATTTACGCTCGAGCGTGAGTTCTGACGCTCGAGCGGAAGGCCTCTCTGCATGGCTCCTCGCTCGACTGTCAAATCCCCCGCTCGAGCGGGAGTCATGTTTGCAAAATGTGCTGGGAGCCCGTATTTCACGCTCGAGCGGCGGTTTCCCTACTCAAGCGGGCACCAAATTTTATGGGTTTTCCAGCTAAGTTCTTGAGCTTCAACCTGACATTCCAACCAACATTTCTTGCATATAATAGCTCAAACTTCAAATATACTTGTGCTATCATGGTACCAACATTAAATTACAACACAATGAAGCTCAATTTCTAGTATTACTTACATGCATGTCCCAAATTAACCCAAATTCATCACCAACACATCAAATTCAAATATGCAAAGCTTACACTTTCATGATTTGCACTTGCATGTGGGAGATACATATTATTCTCAACTTAATTGGTGAAGAGATGATCAAACACATGATTTCAAACAAGATTCAACATGAATTACACACTTTATGCCCAAACATGGGAGTTTATAGCAATTTCCTACATGCATGCATCTATTGGCTTCAAATACAACAAAATCAACTCAATTTCCTCATAATCAATTTAGTCCATGCTCTCGACCATTATTCAAACTTGAATTCACAAGATTATAAACTAGGATCCATGAATTACTCACCTAGAGGCTTAATTCTCCCAATCTATAGCAAATTCTTGAGTTTGATCCTCCAATTCTTCACAAACTTGAGCCAAACACAATTCCTCTTCCCTCACCCCCTCTAGCCCACCCTCTCTACTCTTAGAGTCAAAACTCAGCCAAAATAAACTAAAGAGGGAATTTTGAGGGTGTAGTGCCCCATACAACAAGTCCCACTAATTCCAATATAATAATAATAAAGTAATTGGGACAATTCATCAATTAAATCAATTAATCCTATCTGAATCAATTTCAATTAAATTTCACCGTAGGCTCTAAAAATTATGCCAATCACAATGGCATAATCAATTTTGGGTTCTGTGGCCGATAAGGCCTTCAATTTAATTTCGAAAGTAGATAATCAAACAGATATTCCTACGGTGAACAGGTAGAAATTCAAAACCACATATTTTCACATAATGGCACACAAAATCATATCAAACACATAATCATGCTCATATTAAGGACCAATTAACATATTACAGAACAGGGATATCACACATGTATAGTGGGGTGAAGGTTCTTTGGCCTCGGGGGGCATATCTGGCTGTTTGCGAGCTACTTCCGGACGCACCGGTAAAGGGCGTAGCTGCAAAGGTTTTTGGAGTGGTGGTAGTGACCATTCCTACATCTGAAGCTCTGGCAGTTGCAGCACTGCTTGTGCCTGTATTCATACCGCGGTTGAATGCCCTCTTGGGCTGCTCTCTTTCATGGTCAATCAAACCCTGTTTCATGGCGTCCTCGATTTGCACCCCAATCTCATGTCGATCCGCGAAGGTAGGAAGGGGGAGGACAATCATCTTCTGCATGAGCTTGGGCTGGAGGTTGCGCATAACCATCTGTATCTGATCTTTGTCAATGGGCCTGATGGGCATCATCGAGGCTTTAGTCCTCCAGTGGGTCACAAAATCGGAGAAGCTCTCATTCGGCTCTTGCCTGGTGGTCTCGAGATCACGAGTTGTGACCTCGATCTGAGTGTTATAGGAGTATTGAGCTATGAAGGCCTCAGCCATCTCCTCCCAGTTCCTTTAACAGAGTCCTCCAGTTTTGCATACCAAATAGCTGCTACACCCGATAGGGTCCGGCCAAACAGGGAAAGCTTCTGCAATCTGGAGAGGCCCATCGGCCTTAGGATATCCGAAAATAGCCGCAGGTGCACCATAGGATCTCCAGAACCATCGAAGCAGTCAATGTGCGGCATTTTAAACCGGTTCGGCAGCGTCACGGCCGAATCAGTATATCCATCCTCTATATCCGGAATGGACTTCACACCTTGAGCCTTCTTGAAAAGCTTTGCCAGCTTGCTCACTTTTAGTGCTGTTGGATCACCTCCAATTCAAACGGTGAATCCACTAGGTTGGTGGGCGTTTTGTATAGCTGGGGTAGGATTGGGGGCGGAGCTGGCCCCGTTGCCACATCCATATTTTTCTGGACGTTTTATGTCTCCCCGAGTATTGGAACTCTGGGTGGGGGAGGGGGTGTGTGCGAAGCAGATGCCCCGGTTTTCTGCTGTAGCCTGGCAATTAACTCTGCTTGTTGGGTCACTACTTCTGCTTGACGTGCAACATCCTGCTGCATGGCTTGCATAGTTTCCTGGAGTTGACGCATCATCTCTTCCATGCCTGCCATACTGTACTGATCTATCTGAATAATCGGTATATCTGTCCCTACAGTAGAAACTGAGACCTCAGCCTGACTATTCAAGGACCACTGGTCTGGCAACCGCTGTACGGACGCACTGCTCCTAGCTGACCTCCGTCTAATAACCGGGGGTAATGAGTGGTTCACGGGTGGTCCGTCTATCAGATCCTCGGATCGATCAAGTCTGCAACCTCTAACCTAGAGTGCTTGGGGAATATCTGCCTGGTCGGATGCAATAGTGCTAAACTACCTTGCAAAAAGATAAATAAAGCATAATAAGGAAACAAGCAACCCGAAAGTGCAGTGTGCTATGTTATGAGCTGAATAAATTAAAGACAACACACAGTCGACAAACACAAGCTGAAATAACTGTTCTGAAACTCTGATCACTGTTCCCAACTCACTGTTCCAAAGCTGAATCTGATACCCTCAGGTAGAACTGATTCCCAAATACTAATGCCCTCAGGCTTCATACCCAGACTTGCAAACTGATACATGTAACTTGTAGAGACACACTCCTGACAGCACATAGCAAGCAAATAAGAGCCAAAACACCCCTATGTTGGGGTAGGGTTTCCTTATCCTATTTCGTAAGGAACTAGGGTTTCACTACGCACACAGCGGTTTCAAACAACCTACAACCGGATAAGCAACCCATCCTAATTTGGAATGGTCACTATGGATTCCGAATATGCACTAGGTCGAATGGTCAAAAAGGGTGTCCCGGTAACAACCGGGGTTTATGTTCCCGTCGTGGCAGAGCCCGCAACCGGTCAGCCTTATGGCACGCTTCTCAAAGCAAGCCTCCGGCAAACCGTTCAGGAATAACATACGGCAAACACGGTCTCCTAGGCGTACCAATGCAAATTCAATGCAAAGAGACATATAAGTGTAGTCAAAACAACATATCATGAGTTCGAGTCAAGTTCTCTAATTCCCCAGCAGAGTCGCCAGAAATTGTAGACATTCCCTGAGAACTCCCCGGGCTCCGCGCGGTGAGGGCGCGAAATCCGTTTTGTTCTTTAGGCTACTACAAGTTCGGACTCATGTCACATTTCTGAATCTAATCTCGCAAAGTGCAATGCAGTACTGATAAATCACCAAAGAGTCCAAATCCGACAAATCGTTTTGGAAAACTGATTTTTATAAAGAAGTGCCAAACATGGACTGCTTTGCCAGATACAGAGTCGCCACCTAAATATTTTATTTTGGGGAAATTTAGGAAATCCTAACTCGTGCCTAAGGCCACGTGTCCGTCATC
Source organism: Camellia japonica (assembly GCA_030407325.1). Lineage (NCBI taxonomy): Eukaryota > Viridiplantae > Streptophyta > Magnoliopsida > Ericales > Theaceae > Camellia > Camellia japonica. The sequence continues at coordinate 127,754,349 of JAPPVO010000019.1, read as the reverse complement.
ACCAAAGTTGCCTCAGCTCAGGAACTTCGGTACGAGAGGGGAAGGTCATGCAAGGAGCACCCCCGCTCGCCCGATCAAAAGATCGGCCTTTACTAACATGATATTTTGTTTTTGAAAACACATGTGTTCTTATTCCGGTTATTAACCTAGAATTACTATGTGATGCGCACAACATACAAGTATAGACTAGATCGCCTAATTTGGAACAAAACATTGCATATTTGTTTGTAAAAATGATTTGAAGTTTGCTACTCGCAAGTAGGCTAAATCGGGGATTTCAATGAATTGTTCCAATTCAAGGAATCCAACCTTCACCCACAGGCATTCAGGCAGTTAATCAACTAAGCAGTTAGTCTCATGGCAAGCATGCTTTCATGGCAACATTAACACACATGCAGTATGCTAAAGCGTAAACACTCACAGTGTACTCCAAGCCAAAACAGAGAACTAGTTAGAAATCATGCATGATCCTAGTTCATGTTAAGATGGCTAATGCAACACATGCGAGAATGCAATTAAAATAGGCTCGGCTATTCTAATCGTGTCGTATGAAATGCAACTTGGTACATATATTCAAATTGGAATTGAAATACAATACAGTTAGTATGATGCGCCCAGCTCGGTGCATGCAATACAGATGAATGGATGCACACATGCATGCATAAGGTATGCTAATCAAAATATGCCCTAAAACTAACCATCGTAAGCGGTTAAGTAAAAGGGAGACAGAAATGGGGGTTAGAAGACATACATCACACACACGTACGCTTATTACAATAGTTGGCCCTCTCGACAGAGGGTCCGCATAAGAAGCTAACTAGCAAATCTAAGCTAATTAAACTAATTATTACATCACAAAATTGAATAACTAGCTACAACTAATTATTACAACACGAATTGAATAGCTAAGCACATTAGCTAATTAAGTACAAACCAAAGCATAAACTAGCTAAGCAAATTAGCTAAGTAAAGCAGTAAAGCAATGTCCTCAGAGGGAGAAGAATGCACGCATGCTCGGTCGCCTCGTTCGGAAATTCGTTGCGACACCCCAACTTGCCTCTGTTTGCAATTGTTCTCAGAACCTTGCAGCAAGCTCCAGAAAGCTTCTAACTCACCTTGGGGACCTGCGGGAGGGCTGCCGACCACCTAGGGGTGTTTCCAGCCACTGGCCGACCACTTTTTGTTGCTGTAGACCAGAAAAAGTGGTCGGCCAGCTAGTTTTTCTGGCTGGCTGGCCAGTTTTTGCTGCACTTCTCCAGTTTGCTGCAATAGAGAGCAAGAAAGGGCATGGCAATGTATTTGCAAGATATGTGTGCACAACCACCCCCCCTATCATTTCATAAGCTCAAGGGAGTGCGGTTCTCGACCCTTAGGCCACCAATCATGCATCTCGATGCATGATGTCCGAGAAGCCAAATTTACACAATTCAATATGAAATGAATGCACAAGTAAACACATAAAGCCTAAAACTCTATCATGTGTGATCAAGAGCGTCGGCGATCGAGAATTGAGGCACGTTTCATCGCTTCAAGTATGAAACGTCCATCGCTTCTCGTGTTTGGATTAACACCCAATCCAAACACAAATGCAACAACAATATGCAAACATGCAACTCGATGTAATGCAACATTAGCATGCAAACAATCATGCAAGGGACAAGCATGCAACAACATGCAATGCAACGTGATCAAACTACCAATGCTAAGGGCATGCATAGACAATGTAAAGAACAACTTGGCATACACAATGCGAATAACAACATGGCATACTCAATGCGATGTAATATAAGCATGTAGACAACATGGCATACACAATGCTAAATGCTAAGAACATGGCAATGGACAACATGGCATACACAATGCGATGTAACCTAAGCATACACAGTGCAAAGTATATGGCATACACAATGCGATGTAATATAAGCATGCAAACAACATGCAATCAAACATACTCAATGGACTTAAACCAAAATGGACAGACCTCAGCCATGCCCAAATCAGTGGCCATAATGCTAACACTAAGGCATGAAGATCAAGACAAGCATGCTCAATGAAAAGGCCCATCAACTAGGCCTAAGGGCACAACCTCAAGCATGATGAAGAAACGATAAACATGGAAGTGTGACAACACTAAAGGCTCTGAAATCAAGTGTGAAATGATGTCAAATCATTCGAACAACACAAGTAAAGCATGCAAGAGGGCCTAGGACACAAAGCCATTAAACGGACTACACAAGGGCCATGCTGAGATGGGGGCTCAAGGACCTAGGCATGCAAGCATACACTTTAAGCCATAAACAAGGCAACAACGCACAACACTCAAAGGCACTTAAAGAGTGAATGAAGTGGGAACATGGCAATGCTAAATGCTCTGAAATAACATGGTAAATAATGCCAAATCATGTACACAACACAAATGAAGCATGCTATGGTACCCAAAGCTTGAAGCTAGCATAGGCATTTGCACTACAGCTATACAAAACATGAAGCATATGGCAAAGGGAACCCAAAAAAGTCCTAGAATATGTCAAAATGAGTCTAAAACATGTAAGGAAGGAAGCCAAAACAAGCTAGCATGAAGGGCATAAAGCATGGAATATGAAAGGCAAATATGGTGGATTACACTACACCTACCAAGACCAAGCATGAGATGGCTTTGCCAACAAAAATTAGAGTTATATCATGGCAAGATAACCCTAAAAACACATTGAAATGATAGCTTGCAAGCTTAGGCATGAAGGCATACGCAATGGTTCATGTTTAAGGCATAAAGGACCAACCCTCCAACGCATTGAATAAGTGAAAGATGCAAGTGTGTGGCCACACTACATGGACTGAAATCACATTTCAAATGATTCCAAATCATGGAAATAGGTCAAGCAATGCATGCTAGTGGACTCGATACACAAAGCTAACGAGCTAGAATGCACTATAGCTATACAAAGCATGGCATGCATGACCAAAACAACACAAATTAGAGCTAGAGCATGCTAAAACATGGACAAAAGCTTCTAAGAGTTAAGCCAAAAACATACTAGAATGATAGTCTAAAGCATGGTACACATTAGGCTAGTTCATGGAATTGCACTACAAGTGCATGGAGCATGCAAGGGGCCATCAAACCCACCCAAAATAGAGTCATGGAATGATAAAAAAACACCAAAAACCTACTGAAATGGAGTCAACATAAGCTAGAAAGACATGCTACTTCATGAAGCATACAAGACTAGTTTATGAAATTTACACTACAAGTGTATTAAGCATGCAAGGGATGATCAAGACAACCAAACATAGTGGCATGCCATCACAAAATAACCCCAAATATATGCTAAGATATGGCCAACATAAGCTTAACAAACATGCTCAAACATGAGGCAAACAAAGCTAGTTTATGAAATTTACACTACAAGTGTATAAGGCATGCATGGAATGACCAAACCAAGTCAAAATAAATCTGAGGCATGCTGAAATAACCCCAAATACATGCTAAGAATAAGCCAACACAAGCTTAATAAACATGCTCAAACATGAGGCATATGAAGCAAGTATTCAAAATACAAGGAGAGGGGATGACCCTCTCCTATTTGGGACCCCAAAACCACCTTTCCACCACTAAAAATCCTCTGGATTTCAGTGGTAGAAAGGTCATGCAAAGGCTAGAACAAGAGCCAAAAGGGATGGCTCAAAACAAGGCCTAACAAGGCCTAAGAGGGGGTAGACTACCCCGAACAAAAAAATGACCTTAAACAAACATTTTAAGGGATGGAAAACAGAACTTTTTGTAGTTAAGAGTTAAGCTTAAATCAGCATGCAAATAGGTCTAAAAGCTTAAGCAAAAGCAAGGATTTAAAGGTTAGAAACCCACCCTTGATGAACACCTTCAAGGATACAACTCCAGCACACTTTTTTGAGTTCAAACCAAACCAGCAACACCAAAACCAGCTCTTAAGCACCTCAGCAACAAAAGGATGGTGTTTGAGTGTGTGTTTGTGTGTTAAAGTATGATAAAACTACACTTTAAGACACAAAAATGAAGCAAAGGTACAAGATAGAGATAAAAGTGTATCTATATCTTCCAAGCACCAAGAACTCAACCTGGAGGAGGAGGGGGAAGGTTCTCTCTTATAGAGAACCAAGCTCAAGCTTGTTGGACAAGCTTAGGGTTCAAGGCCATCCCTCCATACACGTGTATGGAGGATGGTTCTGGTGCCTTCCAGCTGGCACAGCTGGATTGAAAATATCTCCAAAAAGGTGAAGAAAAGCAACCGACCACTTGAAGTGGTCGGCCAGCTACTTGAAGTGGTCGGCCGACCACCACAAGTGGTCTCCCAAGACAAAAAGTGGTCGGCCATTGTGAGAGAGAGTCTAGAGCAGGAAAACAATGTAGTGGTATGGTGGCCGACCAGAAAAGATGGCCCAAAGACCAAGGAGACCAGTTGGCAGACTAGAAAACTGGCTGGCGGGGAGGAAAGTGGTCTCCAAGGGAAAGAACTGGTCTCCCACCCTTATACCACCTTCCAAACAAGGAAAACAAGGTTTGCACCAAAAAGGATACAAGACGAAAGTTTGGGAGGCAAAGCACGCGGCCGAAAGCCTCGAAAACTAGTCTACCGGCACCAAAAGTGGTCTCCCGGACCACAGTGTCCCTCTAGGCAGAGGCAACAAGGTGTGGTTCAAAAATCACGCCAAACGGAGAACGTTAAGCGGTCCCGAGTCAAGGCGCGCGACCGAAGGCTTCGAAAATCAGAAACTAGTCTCCAAGTGCGAAAAGTGGTCTACGACCACAAAGAGGTGGTCCACAGACCATCTCCCTCCCTCCAGGGAAGAGAAACAAGGCTTGGTCCACAAACCGAGCCAAAGCACAAAGAGTTCAGAGGCCCGGAGGCAAGGCTCTCAGCCAAAACTTCGGAAACTCGAAACGAGCACAACATGCACCATCCCTGAGCGCTCAATCGATGACTTCTGAGTCTTACGGTCGGTCAAAAATGGGGTGTCTACACACACAATTTCAAAACACATCACCTTGGGATAATCTAAGTTGACTCTCTTCTTATAAAACACTTTATACTTTGACTTAATAATAAAACACTTTGTACACTGATTTGGGATGTACTTAACCCAAATCAACCTGCTATCTCGAATTTTGTATTTCCTATAGATGAGAAATGTTTAATAATAAAAGAAACACTTTATACTCTAACTTATGCATTTAATAATAGGTGAGATGTGGTAAGAATAAGTTGAATTGGGAGAATTGAAAGTCCTCCACACTGCTGGCTCGAAGGCCTTCAGAAAAGTGCAATATGATGAGGTAGGTATTAATTATAGAATCTATAATTTATGTTTTGTAATTGTAATTGAACAATGTAATATATATTGATGTTTAATGTGTGCTATAAATGGCACAGTGAGACCGTGCCACTGGAGAGGAACTTAGACTTGTGAGTTGTACAAAAAGACGCATTTCAGTAAGAAAAAAGAGGCATGGGTGCATGCTGATGCTGAGATTAGACATGTAAGACATCAATCTTTATGTACTTTCGTTCCTTATATCCTTAATAAAATGTAGATGGATGCTTAGTTTTATCTCATCTAATGATTATTGTAGTACAAGCTTGAAAAGTGACAGGACAAAGCTATTGAAGATGGATTTGGCCCGCTATCCGATGAGCAACTTTCTATTGAGGTATTTGGACAAAAAGCTGGTTATATACGAGGCTTAGGGCATGGTTCAAAACCAAGTACAACATTATCTGGAAAATGTATTTGTGCCCAACTCGAGATGGAAAATAAGGCTGCTACAAGGAAGGCTGAAGAGCAACGAAGAATCAATGAGGAGCCGGTGGAAAGAATTCAAATCTTGGAGTCTGATCGCATGGAATACAATGCCAAAGTTGACTTCTTGATGCAGCAAATCAGTCAAAGAGGACCCTATACTGATTCTTCTTCTTAGTTAGTCATCTTTTCAAAATGTTTGAGTAATTGATATTTGTTTCATTCAATAAATCTAATGAATCTTAGGATATTAATATGATTGGATTGCAAGTATATGCTAGTATTGGTTATACATCACTGTGCTTTTAGTATCTTTCTGTTACTTATTATTTCAGGTTTCGGTGTTTGTATCTTCATTCACTGCTATGGGGTAGCTGATATGCACATAGGATTGTTTCTCACAATCTATGTTGTTAGCACAAGAGTTCAAATATTTTCTTTATTAGGTATTAATATTGTTTTCTTTTTGTTTTTTTTTATTTTTTTTATTTTTTTTGTTTTGGAACAAAGTATTAATATTGTTCTGTAACCATGTTTTTATGCTAAAATCTTCATGGAAACATTTGGTTGAGAAACTAAAAAAGAGCTGGCATTACCTCTTTTTTCTAATTTCGAATTTGTGATTAAGTTTATTATTTGTGTAAGCATGATGCCACTGGTGAGATTGATTTTCACCATGCTGGAAGCACTTCTGTTCTTAAGGAGAATGTTCCCCATGTTCTCCCAAAGGTGTTTTGGTGGATTCATGAAATGCGAGGTCATTACTTCAAAATGGAATATGTTAAGCACCTCCCTTTGGTTGCTGGTGCCATGATCGATTCATGAGATATATCATTAATAGCAATGAACTTGCTTGTTATAATATTGGTTTAATGTACTGATGTTTTGGCACATTAAATTGCAATCTATTAAATTAATCTATCATTGGATAATTTTTAATTGGTAATCTATTTAAGAGTTTGGCCTATTCTATGCAGGTTCTGCAAGCTTACGTCGATTTGAAGGCTTAGGAGCTCTTTGCGAGATTTTGAATGACATTTCAGCGAAACTCTTGAGAAGGAGATGTGATGAGTTGTTCTATTTTGTAGGTAGATATAACTCCAATTTACAATCTGTTCATTGAATAGTTGAATGCTACAAGCAATGCTTATGGCACTAGCCTTATAAATTGGAAATGATACTTTTGAAATCTCTATCAGTTTATGATATACAATCCAGATATTATGTACTAATGAATCAAAGTATGGTATTTGTTTGTCATTGAAATATCTTTTGATTAATCCTCTTAGAATGCGATGAGCATGTTTTTTTTTTTTTTTCTTGAAGTTTCATTTGTAGATGAACAGATGGTCTGGTGATATGTTTGATATTTTCTGTTTGGTTGTTGAGAAATCAGGAAAAGAATATAAATTGATGTTCAAACTAGTATTTTTTTTAGAGTAATTGTTACAAAATCGAAAAGCCCCCCCCCCCCCTCCCAAAAAAAAATTTATCAAACTTTTAGGGACCAATTTTAGTTGTCTCAAAAAAATTATAACCTTTATAGACCACTTTTAATTGTTTGCAAAACTAAAACTTTTAGCTACCCCTTCCACTTGTCTCAAAAACTAAAATTTTAGAGATGAATTTGTGTTGTCTCAAAAATTAATTTTTTGTCTCCATAATTTGTCTCAAAATCAAAACTTTTTGCAACCACATCTTTTTGTCTCTAAAAGTGTATTTATAGTGACAAATGCAAAATTTTGTCTCTAAAAGTCAAATTTTGACTTTTCTGGATGGGCCATTTGGGACAAACTTCGCGACGGAGGAAATTAGTTGGCTAAAGTTTTTCCCAACAAATATTACACTTTTAGGGACGGAATAAATTTGTCCCTAAAAAGCTGATTTCTTGTAGTGCACGACACTCAGAAATATCATCAATGGAAAAATTGCCTAAATGTCCAGACTGAACTAATATCCTCAAACGATTACTCGACAAATGACCTAACCTAGAATGCCAAATATAAAATAAAGAAAACTTAGTGTTTAAACAAAAAGAAGACAATGCAGTAGAAGACACTTCTGGAGAAACATGCAAGCTGTCCAAGATATATAGTTCTTCAACTCTACGCTCGATCCCAATTTGCCTCTTGGATACTCGATCTTGTATAACACAATAAGAAGAAGAGAAAACAACATCAAAACCGGAATAAGATAATTGACTAATAGAAATAAGACTGAGTGAGAGGTGAGGCACATAAAATACAGGAGAAAGAGACAAATGGGAAAAGGAAATAGAACCAATAGAGTGTATAGGCATAGAAGAATCATTAGTTGTAGCAATAGTGATAGAAGAAGAAAGGAGAGGCACAATTACTGAGGAGAGATGCAACAGGGGTCATATGATGTGAACAACCAGAATAAAAAATCCACAAAGTGTGGATATTACCTGAAGAGGATGAACCAGACAAACCTAACTGAGTGGTAGTCATAGCTAAGGCCTAGGACGAAAGATTTGGATTGGCCACCATGAAAGACTTGAATTGCTCAAACATAGACTACATATTGGAAGATAGACCATTCTCAGAAACTGGTGCAGAAAATGTGGCAGATGAGCTAGATCTTGAAGACGTCGACTTAGAGGATGGTGGACCAAATGAACAACCCTTAGGCTGCAAAAGGTTAGGACAAGCATATTTCCAATGGCCTTTCTGATGACAGAAGCTGCACTCATCCATGGAAACTCGAGGCTTGGGCTTACCAGTAACCTAAAATAAAGGAGAAGGTGGGGTGGGCAAAAGCGGAGGAGTGGCAAAAACTGACTGGGAAGCAGGAGCACCATGAGCCACTTCAAACCGAGTTTCTTCCACAATAAGCTCATGGATAGCACCATCCACATAAGGCAAGGGAGACCAATGAAGAATAGCTCTCCAAAGTGGCTCAAATTGATCACGAAGGGCCATAAGAAATTGAACAAGATGTTGTTTCTCCCGATACGTGGTACAATTGTCAAGTAACTGCAAATCTGATTGTTCCATCAAAGCAAGCTGATCCCAATAAGTAGTCATGTCATTGTAAAACTCCTGAGTGGACTTATCTTTCTGACTAGCACTGACTCAAGGTACACAGTTTTCAAATAGTCCCAAACTTGTTTAGAAGTAGAATACTTGGAAAAATTCATACCAATGGTTGTTTGAACTGAATTATGAAACTAAGTAAGAATTTTTGCATTTCTCTTATCCCATTTAGCACCATCGACCTCAGTTTCTTGAGATTCCGTAGGTCTAATAGTCATACCAATCACATAGTTCCACATGCCTTTACCCATTATAAAATTTTTCATTACATGAGACCAATAAGAATAATTGGTACCATCTAACTTAGTGGTGATAGCGTGCAATTTATCATCAACCATAGTGCTGTAGTTAAGAAACACAGTAAAACCAAAGCAGAGTGACTAACCAGAGTTGCTATTACTATAATTACACCGGTTAGGTCAAACTTATAATAACCAGAGTTGTGACCATATCACCACAAATATCAATCAGAGAGAACCAAGGCAAAGAAGAGAGAGAGAGAGAGAGAGAGAGAGAGAGAGAGAGAGAGAGATTAAACCTAAAACCAGAAGTCGATTTCAGAGTTTGGAGTGAGATTGAGACCTTACTTTGATCGTGTGAACTAGAGGCAGAGATAGAGAGATCACCAATCAAAGTCACACAGAGGAATTAGAGAGCTTCGATCGAACCAGATGAGGGGTCGAAACAAGTTGAAGAGCACTTGGTTGTGTGAGACAAGCCACCTAGGGCTCTGACGCAAGCTAGAGACCAGAACCAGCAACTAGGAAGAGCGTAGTGCTTCGAAGTGCGATGAAGAGAACAGAGAACCCCAACGAAGGCCTTACAAAGAGAGAGAAATGGGCTGCGATGGTCGATGATGACCTGCGAAAGGTATGCTAGCTTCTGGGTCGTGGCTCTGATACCATGATAAAAAAGAAGAAAACTTGTGTCTTGATAAATCAAATGAGTACAAATATATAATCTAATAGAATCAAACCCTAACAACCTAAAGGACTACACTATCCTTAATGAATAATATAAACTACAATAATTCACACTAGCAACTAATTCGATTGTTATATGTAATATTACTAATACTAATGCCCTGCTATTTTGATGACCAGTAACAACACTACAACCTTGCTTAGAGTATATATCACCTCTAATTCTATGCAGTTTCAATCTATTCTTGATAAAATGAATAGCTATGATCTTTATTCAAGAGAAAAGCATAAAACAAAGCAAACTTAAATTATTCATTGCTTATTATATATGTGTGTGTGTGTAGATACCCATTTATAGATGTTGATGAATAGATGTATATAGGTTTTGAGTAATTCAATTTTCAATGTATATTTATATAGCATGGAAACATTTGTATATATATGATTACTAGGCTGATTAACAACGGTAGGATATCTATATAGCTACCATTTGGTGTTGGCTGCAGTATACATTTAAGTTTTTTTTCAATGTAGTGAAAAGGAACTCAGTACACATCTCATGGTTAAACCAAACCAATCTAAGCCTTGTGTCCCATTCAAGTGGGGTCGGTTAGATAGATCACTTTTCTCCATGAAGCTCTATCAAGGGCTATATACTCAGTTAAATTAAATAAACTCATTTACTTTTTTACTATTGCATCCCATGCCAAATAAGTGATTTGATGGAAATTTTTGAAAAATGTTACTTAACCATATGCCTATGCCTATTGCACTCATTGAGTTTTTTTGGAAGATAAAAAAAACTTTTGGTGTTACATGAAATGATTCTTTGATATTAGATTTTCATGGGATAGCCATGTATCCTGGAGAATGAACTTATATTGTTGATTATTAATTGGGTTTATTTGCTGATATCTCAACACTTGTCTTACTTTACTATGCATCGAATCAAGAGTTACTTCTCTCATATGTCCAGGTATATTTAGGTGTCACAAAGAAGCAACAAGATATCGAAGGTAAATATGCAAAATTTTCTCAATTATTTATTTATTTGTGTTCATTTTTATGTTTTCAATCTTATTACATCTGATTCGATTTTATTGCATGTTGGATTTGGTGTGTTGGGTTTGTTTAGAGAAAATTTCCAAAAGCTTCTATAGGGACCTATATGGACTCTTTATTGGAAAGATGCTAATGCTAAGTTTGTATCTATTAAAATTGTAGATTTATTTCCCAATGGCCTTATGTTTTCATTGTTGGGATATATGAAGAAGTAACTCTTGCAACCTCTAACCTGGTCTCCACATCTATGTTGCCGATAATGTTGATGGTTACTCTAACGGTGTTGGTCAATCATGGTGAAAAGCCAAAAAAGTTGAATGGAATTGACCTTTAAAAGTTCAATAGAATGCATAATTCCTTTGAATTTCTGCAAGAATGGACCTTTGAAAGTTTTAACATTAACATTTGTTAACTTTGAATGTGAAGCAGGGCTGTTTTTTTTTTTGGAGTCGGGCATGACGATGTGGCTCTTGAAGACGACTCCAAATAAGATAGGTGAATCAGAGTTGCAGCATTTAGTCATCCAGTTTGGCACCATTTTGCTATTATAAAGTATAGTTGCCCCTCAGCTATGTGATCTTATTTTACTTTAATAAAGTTTCTACCTTTTTGTTAGGTTTTTGTAATTAGCAATCTCGTTTTATAAAATTCCTTTAAGTTGTAATTTTATTCGATCTTTTACTTCAGTGAGGCTATGAGTATTTAGATGCGAATCCAACCCGAATTATGCCTATGCAGAGGAGTTTGTGATCTTAATCCTATCATGTTTGCCACTTCACGGACTATGTCGGGGGTCCAGAGGGCAACGCCCCATGGCGGGTCCAAGGCAACACCCAGGCGAGGTCGAGGGGCAACGCCCCTAAAGCAAAAAGCAAAAAATGCAGTCGAAGTTGTTTATCCGCTCGAGTGGTCGAGTTTGCACTTGAGCGAAGATGCAATCCTCTCAGAAGTTTTACTTGCCTGTAAAAGTATTCGAAGTTGAGATTTTACACTTGAGCGAACAATCCTGCACTCGAGCGCAGACACTTTTTCAGAAACACGTGTTTTTGTCACACCACTCGAGTGGCCATTCCTGCGGTCAAGCGGTGATCGCGATTCTGCCTGCTATAAAGCTGCCATTAAATCAGTTTCTAGGTTATGGCTTCGAGATCTTCTTCTTGGATATTAGGGTTTTCATCTGCAGCCTCGTTGCTTGTTTGCTTTGATATCTGTAAGAGTTTACATCATGATTTGAGTGGATTATATCAAAGAGGGTTGTTTTATTGATTTAATACAAAAGAGAGAGTTGTTCTTCGGTGGATTCTGGGGCTCATCATCGTGATTCGACATTGGCGTTGTGGATTCAACGTTGGACAAGACAATTTCGAGGTGAAGACGGTGGTGGAAGAGGCATATAGGGGTCGGTTCAATTTGGGCATGGATTTGCTAGGTAATTGATGGTACACTTGTGTAATTCCTTTTTGTCTTCTTAGTGGATTGTTTTGTGGCTTTGGGCCGTGATTTTTTTTTAATCACAATTGGAGGTGCTCCAATTATGGTTTTTCCACGTTAAATCGTTATGTCGATTCGTCTTTGATTGTTTGATTGGGATTGTTATTTACTGTTTAAAATTGATACATAATCACAAATTAATATCTAGGGGATTTTAGAATTTTCACTTTTGAAAAAAAAAAGAAAAAGAAAAAAAAAGATGGTTGAAATCAAGAGAAAGCAATATTATAAAGAAAAATAGTACATTATTACAAAAATGATTTGTAACGGGCACTATGTGGTGTGCCTTGCATGTTGCCCCCTCACTAGTAATAAAATTAAAATTTCATTTGTTTAGATGAAAGATGAATTTCTCTATTAGATAGAAAAATGTATTTTTTGACTCTTTTTTTTTTTTTTTAAGTTTGATTATGATCTTGAAAATTATAGGGTTATGGTTGTGGTAGTGTGCGTGGTGATAAAAGTGTGATTTTAATAACAAGTATTCCACTGCCTCATCGCCCTCTACTGGGTGGTCGGCCACGAATTCCGCTACAGCTCTTCCTTTAACTGATTTGTGTGTAACATATTTGAGATCGAATTCGGAGATAAGAAACAGCCAACGAGCTAGCCTACCTATAAGTGCAAGTTTCTCAAAGAGATATTTGCTGGGATCTAATCTTGAAACCAGGACTATAGAGTGAGCTAACAAGTAGTGCCTCAACTTCCTAGTAGCCCATACCAAGGCTAAGTAAGCTTTCTCCAAGGGAGTATAGCGGGTCTCGTAGTCTAGTATCTTCTTACTCAAGTAATAGATGGCCTTCTCCACCTTATCTTCAGATTCTTGAGCGAGCATGTACCCCATGGTTGAGTCCGTTACTGATAAATACAGAATCAAAGGCTTTCCCAGCTCTGGTGGCGATAACACAGGCGGATTTTGGAGGTATTGCTTGACTTGTTCAAAGGCATATTGATAGCGATCGTCCCATTAGAACTTTTTCCTTTCTTCAAGAGACCAAATAGTGGTTCACAAGTCAAGGTTAATTTGGAAATAAACCATCTTATGAATTGCAATTTACCCAGAAAGCCGCGCACCTCCTTTTCAGTCCTTCGTGGTGGCATTTCTAAGATGGCCTTGATTTTGGAAGGATCTACTTCAATTCCTCTCTACGTGATTAGAAAGCCCAGCATTTTCCCTGTCGTTACCCCAAAGGTGCATTTTTGCGGGTTTAACCTCAATTTGTATTCCTTGATCCGTTGAAAGAATTTTTCCAGTGCGATGTAGTGGCCTGCTCGCTGTTTGGATTTGACAATCATGTCATCCACATACATCTCAACCTCTTTGTGGATCATATCATGTAAAATGGTGGTCGTAGCCCTTTGATAGGTAGCCCCAGCATTCTTCAACCCAAATGGCATGACTCGGTAGTAGTAGGTGCCCCATGGTGTGGTGAAAGCAGTCTTGTCCCGATCTTCTGGTGCCATCAAAATCTGGTTGTACCCAGAAAATCCATCTATAAAGGAAAGCAAGGCATGGCCCGCAGTAAAGTCCACCAACTCATCTATGTGCGGCAGTGGAAAGTCATCCTTTGGGCTCGCTTTGTTTAGGTCCCTGAAGTCGACACAGACTTTGACTCTGCCATCCTTCTTCGGAACTAGAACAATATTGGCCAATCATGCCGGATACTCAGATACAAGTAAGAACCCTACATCAATCTGTTTGGTGACATCCTCTTTGATCTTTAATGCCCAATTCGGGCGCACTCTACGTAGCTTCTGCTTGACTGGTTGGGCATCAGGGTTAAGAGGAATCTGATGCTGTACAATCTCAGGATCGATTCCAGGCATGTCTTCATAGGACCACATGAAAACATCTTTGAAATTTTTTAATAAAACGATTAAACGCTCGCGTTCCTCCGAAGACAACGTGGACCCGATCTAGCCCAAGTGCGGATCCTTCTCAGTGCCCACATTAATCGCGATGGTTTCATCAGTACAGGACTTAACATGCCTCTCCTCCTCATGATCAACCAAATTTTTCAAAGCCCGAGGAATTTCTTCCTCTTCGTTTAAGTCAAAAGTTTGAAAATCAAGATCAGTACAGCAAACCAAAGGCACAGAAAAATAGGCAAAGTCCACTGCATTCCCATTCAAACAGTCTGGATCCTCGGTTACAGTTGACTCAAAAGAAAAACTGAAAAACGACTGAGACAGGACCTTGGCATCCGGGTTACCACTCCCGGAAGTACCAGACTCAGATAAACTAGAATTTGACTCTGACTCTACAGACTCAGTGGAATTAGATTCAAACTGAATATTCGATTCAGAACTATTGATGATGCCTTTCTCAAACTTCCAGACCAAGCGTGGAGCCTCAGACGCGTCCATAATAAGATTGGAGAAATCAGCTGCTAGTTTATCCCCAGTCATTGAGATAGTAAAACTATCCCCTAAGTTGGCAGGCTCCGCGTCTACAGTAGAACTCGCTAGTAAGTCAACCAGTGCTTTTCCCAATAACTCTTTTTCTTCTTCAATACCTAGGCTTGCTGTCCCGCCTTGATCTGTGTTAGGACTTAGATTTGTCTACTTGTCTTCTTTTTCTGGTAACTGGTGCCCGAAGAAAATCTCGAACCCCGGGTACCTTGTCTTTGTTTCCCAATCATACCACGGCTTCGGAAATCCACAGAAAGGGAAATCTTTCCCTTAGCGAACAAAACGTCCGTTCAGGGTTCCCTGTATTGGCTTGTGGACTAACTCATACTATTTCCAAGTCCTCTTTGCTTTGATTCTTCCTCTCAACTCATCTGCCTTCCTTTGCCAATCTACAGCGATAGGTTTGTATCCCAGCCCGAAAGCGTGAGGGTTGTGACTCATCTCGTTGGCAACAGTACCTCCCTGCCGACCACTTCTACCTAGTCCTGATCCAGGTATATGCCCCTGATTGTTCATCATGTATATGGACTAAACATTCACGTAATTCCCATCGTCTTCTATCATGATAGATTGGACCAACCGAGCCTCTACTAGAGAGAAACTAGAGAGGAATACATCTTCTTCCCCATGTATGATTTTCAACAATGGTGTGGTAGTTCCCTGAGGAGGATGGATCGCAGAATTACCATACATAGTAGCAATCTAGCCTTTGAAGGGGTACTTTACCAACTGGTGGACCGTTGACGACACCGCTTTCATCTGATGCAACCAAGGCCTTCCCAGAAGTAAGTTAAAGGTTGCTGGTACATCCATTACATGGAATTCTACCTCATGTTCAGATGGGCCAATCAACACTTGGCTTTTGAATGTACCCATAACATCCCGACTGATGTTGTCATAAGCTCGGACGACTTGGGTTGTGGGCGTAAAGTTAGCCAGCCTCAAACTAATGGCATAGGCAGTCCTCACTGGACATACATTAATCGCTGAACTAGTATCTATTAGTACCACCGGAATCCACTTTTTTTTGGCACCCTCAGGTGGTAACTCCTTATCTGTAAAAGATATCATCGGCATAATATCCCCGGATGTAACCAACGATACCAATTGGTCAGTAGTGGTGTCGATAGGCAGTTTGGTTCAGTTCATTGCCTCTAACAGTGCTTGCCTATGCTCCTGAGAAGCCATGATTAGCCCCCAGATTGATATGTCTGCTTGAATCTTCTTGAGCTGTTTCAAGACCAGGTTTCTTTAACATCCTTTTCTTTTAACTTTTCAACTTCTTTGTTGGAGGACTCCGACTGATCTAAGGCCGCAGGTTTAAAGTACCAACCACTCCGAGTCATGTGGTTAATCTCGTCGGTATACCAGGTGTCATCAGAGGTATCAGCCTTCCACCATTCGTTGGTATACACATGACTTAAGTCGCTATCTTCCCACCACTCTTCTGCAGCCATGGTCGGGCCATTATCTGGTTCTATCTGAAGAATGTTCACATCACGCCCCCTGTCATCATACCACTTTTCTTTCACCACAGCCTTGGTTTCTGAATCCCAATACTTCCTAAGCTTTCTTGGCATTCTCTTCCTATCACTGGGTTCCCACTTGGGTTTTCCTATGCTTTGAATATCATCTATTATCGGTTCGACCTCTACTTTTCCTTTTTCTTTTCTCTGCTTTAGGGCTATTTTCCTTTGGATTTCTGCTATTCTTTCCTATTGAAATAGCTCCAACGCCTATTCTTTCTTAGTCAGGGGTGCAACCTCAGCTTTGTTGCTAGCACCAACTCCCTCTTCTTTTCCGGTCTCTTCTATTTTTTCCTCTATATTTGACTCCTCCTCAGTCAACCACCCATTGCTTGTTTCCAGCTGCCTTGGATCCCACCACCCCAGCTGTACACTGTTTGTATCCTCTTTTTCAAAGAAGTAGAGGTTGTTTAGATCTTCTTCCAGCTCAGCCAGGTCTTCTTCCAGTTTGGCCAAGTCATTAAGGCCTTGTTCAGGCCACTCATGCTGATGTTGCCCTAATTCATCCTCCTCGATAGCATTGATACTGAGGAAGTCTGGCAGTATGACTACTGGCTTTGGCTAATCGACGGCCACAATATATAAGTTGGGGTTATATTTCTCTACAAGTGAGGCCCTCTTTTTTTATGACACGGGTATCAGGTAAATCCTTCTCTAGTGCACTCTTTTTCTTCTCTACCTCTGCCGCCATAGGCTCGGGTTTGGTTTGCAGTGTTAAGTCCATCATGTACATGTCTGTGCCTTTTGGAATAATCACCTCTAGCTTGGGTAGGTGGGATGGGATAATATATGCGTTGGCATTATAGGTGGGTGGTAGTGTATGGATTTGGTTAATGTTTCTGGGTGGGGGGACTTGGTTATGCGTAGGAAGTGGGTTGGTAGTTACGTTTGGTTTGGAGGGTGGGGCGATGATTTTGTTGTCAATGAGATCTTGGATCTCATGACGTAGGCGGTAACACAGATCTGTCGAGTGACCATGTTATTGGTGGAAGATACAATACTGAGTAGGGGCATGTTTGGATGGTAATGAGTCAGGAAGTGGTCGAGGATCGAGATGCTTGAGATATCCCTTTTCCATTAACAATTTGACGGCGCGGGCTGGGCTCATATAAAGGGGAGTAAAAACTCTTCGGTTTTGGGGTGGGCCAGTGTTTTGTGAAGGTTGTGAGGTTACAGAGGCAAAGAGATCGGCTATTTTGGTCGTTGTAACAACTGTACTGACATCTGCAGGCCGCAGAATAGTGCTATTACTAGCATTGGTACCCCGGGAGAATGGCTTTTTGCAGGTTCGCTTATTCTGTGAATAATGCCCTTCTTGAAGGCATTTTATATCTGGATCCCCAACTCATGTAGGGTAGCAAAAGTGGATAATGTGCCACTATCATTCTCTGCAGCATATCTGGTTCAAGATTCTGGACCACCAGCCGAACTTGTTCTCTTTCAGAAGACCTATTTGTCATCCGGGCTGCCTTGGCTCTCCACCGGGTGACAAAATCAATGAATGATTTTTTAGGATTCTGGATAGTAGCCTCTAGCTCATTGATGGTTACCTCTATCTGAGTGGTATAAGAGTACTAGTTAACAAATGCCTCAAATTGCTCTTCCCAATTCCATTTTGTAGAGTCCTCTAATTTAGCGTACCAGATAGCTGCTATATCAAACAGAGTTCTCCCGAACAATGATAGTTTTTTAGCCCAAGACAAGGCCATTGGCCTTAGCACATCTAAAAACAAGCGGACGTGCATAATCGGATCCCAACTTCCATCGAATTTGTCGATGTAGGGCATCTTAAATTTCTCCAGTTATCTGACCGAAGCCTCAGTGTACCTGTCTTCAATATCTGGAATGGAATTGAAGCCCTGGGATTTTTTCAGTGCTTTCTCCAACCTAGCAATCTTGATCAAAGCCAGATCAATTTCATTGATATCAAAGAAAAGAATTCCCGCAGGGGGTTGAGCTAGAGGCCTATAAAACATTTCCTGAGGATCTGGAATTTAGGGATTTTCCACTGGTGGAGGTGGATCTGGGTTCGGCTGAGCAGTTGTGATTAGATGTACAGTTGACGCGGATGCCCCAGACGTGCGCCGTAAATCAGCGATGATCTCATTCTGTGCAGCCATTCTTTGGTTCATGGTATCTATATGTAGACTCGACTTTCTTCGCACGCCCCCCTTTCGGAGAGGCGCGAATTGGTCCTACAGTTCAGACTCCTGTCACGATTCTAAATCTAATCTCACAAAGTGCAATGTGAGACTGATAAAGACCAAAGAGTCCAATCTAGCAAGCCATTTTGGAAAATCGATTTTGAATCAAATAATGCCAAACTTGGACTGCTTTGCCAGATTACAGAATTGCCACCTAAATGTTTTGTTTTTGGGAAATTTAGGAAACCCTGACTCGTGCCCATGGCCATGTGTCCGTCATCACCAAAGTTGCCTCGGCTCGGGAACTTGGGTACGAGAGGGGAAGGTCCTGAAAGGAGCACCCCCGCTCGCCCGATTAACGGATCGGCCTCTACTAAGCATGATATGTTGTTTTATAAATCTCATGTGTTCTTATTCAGTTATTACATAACTTTACTATGTGGCGCACACTCAAGCAAGTATAGACTAAATTGTGAGAATTGGAACAAAATAATTCATGTTTGTTTTTCGAAAATGGTTTGAATGTGCCACTCCCAAGTGGGCTAAAATGCGGATTTGCCACACTCGGGTGGGCTTAAAAAAAACATGATGATTTGCCACTTCACAAAGGGGGCTTAAAACACACATTTATCGAATTGTTCCAATTCAAGCAACAAAGCTTTCACCCATAGGCATTTATGCAATTAATCACTTAAGCAAATAGCCTCATGGCAAGCATGCTATCATGGCAACACTTACACTCATGCAAGTATGCTAAAGCGTAAAACTTACAGTGTACTCCGAGCCAAAACAAAAACTAGTTAGAAACAATGCATGATCCTAACTATGTTAAAATGTCTAATGCAACACATGCAACATGAAATTAATAGGCTTAGCTACTAAGATGGCATATGAATGCAATGATTTGATAACATGCTTTGAAACACGTATTCAAATAAGTATTGAATTGACAATGCAGTTTGAATGATGCGCCGAGCCTCGGTGCATGCAAGACAAATGAATGATGCAAACATACAAGCATAAGGTATGCTAATCGAACATGATCCCTAATCTAACCATTGAAAGTGGATAAATAAAAGGGAGAAAGACGTGGGGTTGGAAGACATGCACACATGCATGCACCCTTATTACAACATTGTGCCCTCTCGAAGGAGGGTCTGAATAAATAAGCTAAGCTATACTAAGCTAAGCTAATTATTACAAACCAACTATTTAACTAGTCTAAGCTAATTAATTACAAACCGAATTGAATAACTAGCTATGCTAAGCTAATTAAAATATTACAATGATTGAATCAAATAATTAGCTACGCTAACTAATTGAAACAATTAAATGGCCTCGAGGGCGAGGGACGCATGCATGCTCGGTTGACTTCTTTCCGAAAATCCACCGCCTTGCCTTTGGATGCCTCTGTTTGCACTTTGCTTTGATCTCTGAACACTACACCAATTTCCAGACTGCTTCTGCCCCAACACAGGAACATTTTGAACAACTTTCCCACTGATGGCCGGTCGGCTACCATAGGTGGCTGTCGGCCACTGTTTGTTGCTATCGGCCACCCTTTCCCTGGAATTCTCCTTTTTGCTGCAATGGAGAGCAAACAGAGGCAAAGCAGTGTATTCTCAAACAATATATGTACTATTACCCTCCTTATCATTTCTCAAGCTCAAAGGAGTGTAACTCTTGGCTCTCAAGCCACCAACCAAGCATTTTCAATGCATGATGGCCAAATAGTCAATCTTGTACAAAGTCAATGAATGCACAAACATGACTCTAAGTACCACCACCCTATTATACATGATCAAGAGTGTTGGCCACGAAGAAATGTGACACGTTTCATCACTTTGAGTATGAAACGTCCCACATTTCTTGTGTTTGGATTAACGTCTGATCCAAACACATGCAATGCAACACAAATGCTTATCTTGTTCATGTTTTACTTTGCTCATTTTGTTTACACATTTTACATTACCGATTAATCCTTTAACTGATTAAGTCCAATGTGAAAATCCTCTAATTGGAAAGATGGCCTAAGCCACAAGTGCCTTGAGCATGAAAGAGGCCTCATGCTGTTGGTTAGTAGAAACCCTCAAGAGAGGATTAAAACCATTAGGTATGAGAGCCTCAAGTTCACACTCAAGCCAACAAGGGGCTCAGGACCACTTTCAACACAAATTAAAAAGTGAAGAATAGAGGGAGGTTGCAGAATTTTCAGTGTTGAAATGGCATGAAAAATGGCACTAAATCATGCAAGCAACACATGCACAACATGTTCAAAAGCCAAAAGCATTAAACTAGTGAAAAGCGCTACACTAGAGGCATGCAATATCAAGCTCAATTGACCAAACCACCTCAAAACAGAGCTAAAACATGCCAAAACAGTGGTAAAAACATGCTGAGATAGAGGCATAGAAGACAAGAAAAACATGCTCATTTGTTAGCTCGCAAGCAAGTCACAAGGCACAACTCTCAAAAGCAATGAAAGAGTGAAACAAGTGAGAGTGTGACAGAGCTATATGCACTGAAATCACATGCTAAATGATGCTACAACATGTAATCATTCCAAGCAAAACATGTTAGAGGCCGTAAAATACAAAGCTAGTGAGGGTATTTGCACTATAGCTATACAAAACATGGGTCATATGACCAACATAGCTCAAAATAGAGCTAAAGTAGGCCAAATCAGAGCCTAAAACATGCTGAGATCAAGTCACAAAAAGGTAGAAAAACATACTCACATGCTAGGCCATCTACACTTGCAAACAAGGCACAAGGAGGGGACACCACCCCCTCCTATTTTGGACTTCAAAACCAAGTTTTTACCACTGAAATTCCTCTGGAATTTAGTGGTTTGAAGGGCCAAAAAGTTTGACTTTAGTATGTTAAAAGATGATGCAAGAACCTCACAAGCTAAGGAATAAAAGGGAGAGATAATCCCCTAACACAAAATAGGCTCAAACCAACATGTTAAGGCCTAAAAATGAGAGTTTTTTGTAGTTGAAAACCAGGCCAAAATAGTGTAAAAAAGATGGCAAAGCAAGCAACTAGAACAAAGCTTACAAGGTAAAGTCTTATACCTTTGAAGCACAGCAACAAATAGCAACAATTCTGAGCTAAAACCAGCCTTAAGAACTCAAACAAGGCTTCCAAGAACCTCAGCTCCAAGGTGAAGGTGTTTGGTCAAGGGGCTTAGTGCAAATGTGTAGAGAATTCCCAATTTCAAGCAGGCACAAGCCATGGCCGATGGACATTGGGGATGGCAGACAAGCCACCCTCTCCTCCAGATTCGAAGCAACAAGCTCTTGGTCCACAACCAAGCACAAAATAGACAAGATTAGAGGCTCCAAGGCAAGGCGCTCAGTCGAGACCTTCAAAGACTCAAAACGAACACGAGCGAGCACAATCATCGGGTGTTCAAACAATAACGTCCAAGTCTTGAGGACAGTCAAAAATGGGGTGTTTATAGTTTTCCCTCTTTGACAGAACTCGGAAGTCATGAAATGACGGGAGTGAATGTCAAAGCCCAAAGACGACCCATTTTTGACAAGGCCGAAGACTTAGACAAACAAGCAATCAAAACAAAGAACGATTGCGCCCACAGGTTGCCTACGTATCCCTTTGCAAGGAATCAAACCAGCGTAGTTCTGGGGCAAGATGCAAACGATATGCACGATGCAGAACATAACTTATGATCATGCAATGAGACTGTAACAAAACATCAAGATGCAAATGCCATGCAGAGAAACATTACAACAAACTCATATATAAGCAAGTTAACACGAACCAAACCACATTTCATGTAGAAAGGATATAAGAAAATTATGCAATCTTAACTGCACTTCACGCAGGAAAGATAAAGAGCAACAATCGTCGGGCGCACCACAGGCGGCAAACAAGATTCCAACGCGTGGCACACGCGAGAAGCGAGATGGTGTGAACCGAGGTATACATCCTAAGGTTCTGAGACATAGAGAACAGCAATAACAGGTGAAAGACATCCAACCATTATGCAATCAAAGCAAAGAGCGGTATAAGCATTCGAACCCGTCCAGATACATTTAACCAAAGCATCCTAACGCGCCGCCTGCGAGAGGGAAAAGAGAGCGGTGCAAACACCGGAGGGTGATATAAACATCGAAGCACGTTCCAATGTTTCTAACCAAAGCAGAGTGGTATAAGCGTTGGGAGACGGTCCAAACGCTTCTAATCGGAAAGGGGGTATAAACATCGGGCACACGTCCCAAGTGTTTCTAACCAAAGGGGTGGTATAAGCGTCGGACACACGTCCCAAACGCTTCTAATCCGGGGGGGTATAAACATTGGGCACACGTCCCAATGTTTCTAACCAAAGCAGGGTATAAACATTGGGCACACAACCCAATGCTTCTAACCAAAGGGGAGGTATAAGCGTCAAACACACGTTCCAAACGCTTCTAACCAAAGGGGTGGTATAAACACCGGGTGTACCCGAGTGTTTCTAACCAACAAAGGGGTGTGGTGTAAGCACCGGGCGCACCCGAATACTTCTAACCGGGGGAAGTGGTATAAACATCGGGCACACATCCCAAGTGTTTCTAACCAAAGCAGGGTATAAACATTGGGCACACAACCCAATGCTTCTAACCAAAGGGGAGGTATAAGCGTCGGACACACGTCCTAAACGCTTCTAACCAAAGGGGTGGTATAAACACCGGGCGTACCCGAGTGTTTCTAACCAACAAGGGGGGCGATGTAAGCATCGGGCGTACCCGAATGCTTCTAACCAACAAGGTAGTTCAAAGGACAGGAATGATCTTACCCGAAATTTCTCTGAATGAACCATACATACAATATCGTCTGGTTGCACCAGCCTTGAATGAACCATACATACAATATTGTGCCTGCATAAGAAAGAGACTTAGCAAATATAGCAAGATAGGAATGCATGTTCCATGCGAATGTGGGAAGCGCATATTCTATGCAAGCGTGGTAAGTGCATATTCTATGCAAAGGTGACAAATGCATGCTCCATGCAAGATTAACAAATGCATATTATATGCAAATGAGAAACACATATTCTATGCAACGAAAATTGTGGCATGCTCCATGCAACATTGAGATGTATAGTTTATGCCATACTAACAAACTTATGCTCTATACAACAGACACAAACCTTCTCATGTGAGTTGTGAGAGCATATACGATGTAATGTCATGCGAGCATGCACAGTTTATGCAAACATGAGAACATGTGTAATGCAACGCAACATAACCTACATATTCTATGCACAAAAAAAATGCATTTTCAATGCAACATCAATAGCATGTTCGATGCAAAACACCAAATAAAGAAATGCGCGTCTTAACAAGACCGAGTCAGTTGTAACCTCCAATTTACCTCTTGGAGGAGTTGCAACAAGTTAAAAGGATACACCTCATACATACTGAGCATTACATACTGAAAACACTGTTCGGAGCTTCCGCAGAGGCCACTTGAGCTTAAAAAATGTACTTCCCTTTCATTTTCTTGAGGGATCAAGGCACAAAACAGCAAAACAACATCCAAGGAGAGCATCAGAGGCCTGCCGGCCACTCTGGGAAGCCATTGGCCACCCATCGGCCACAAAATAATGCCATTGGCCACAAATGTGGCTGGTCGGCCAACACTGGTGGCCGGTCAGCCACCGATGACAGATTCGGGGCAATTTTGGCATTTCACGATGGGTCTTTAAATATAGGGTTCCAAACCCTATTTCTTCACTTCTCCCTTGCTGAAAAACACTTCCCTTTTGCTCTAGACCATTTTCCCCTTCCGATCCGAGCTTCAAACGCATTTTCCAACGCGCTAAAAATGTTTGATTTGATAAACCCTCATAGTTTACAACACTTTGAACTGACTGAAAAGTGATTTCGGTGTTCTCTTCTTGATTTCCACCACTCGGGGTTTGTTTCCCCCGAGTTACCCTTGATTTCAGTGCCCTCTTCCGAGCCTTGACCTTTTCTTCCATTTTTCCCCCTCGGAGTTGACTTTTTGTTGACTTTTGGCATTCCCGCCCATTTTCCACATTTTTGGCCATTCTTTAATCCTTCCTCGAGATGGCGGATGACATCCCACATGACGGAGCTCCTTCGAGGATAGAGATGGACCCAGAGTTCGAGCCATTGCCGCTTAGCATTTGACCATTCAACCCGACGATGTACCATCCTAAGGTACACATGCTACCTCCCGATAGCATTCGCCAATTTAGGGGGTTTGCACGAGGTGAACCAGAAGATCTCTTACTACACGAGCCAGAGTCACATCTATCCCACGGCGCCTTTGAGGTATACATTTTCTCTGTATTTTCCGCAATGTAGGTTGCATTTCTTGTATAGCTTACACTACTTTTCATCTATTCATCCCAAACACACTTTTGTACTGTATTTCTCATATTGCCTTGCATCTGTTTGTCCCAAACATACCCTTGCACTGTATTTCTTACACTGCCCTGCATCTGTTTGTCCCAAACATACCTTTGCACTGTATTTCTTACACTGCCCTGCATCTGCTTGTCTTGCTTACAGGGGGATTCACATGCCTTTCGTGGATACGGGACCACCTCCGCGAGGGAGTGGTATATGGAGCTTCTTGACGCCGTCCGTCACATTGTCGATGAGGCCGGCTTCGGCGCATTTTGCATGGGGCTCTCACGTCTCGTTGCGAGCCGGCCTTTACTTGGCGCTTTAATAGAGAGGTGGTGGGATACCACCGATTCCCTCCACTTCTCTACAGTAGGAGATATGACGATGACTCCCTTTGACTTCTCTATGCTCACCGGCATAGCAGTAGGGGGTCACCCGATTCCTTACGACACTGACATGGGCGAGTGGGAGGCCACTCAGATCTACTTGCTGGCGATTCGCCTACCCATTTCCCGATCACGGATGATGTGATATACATGGTTCGTCGATCATTTCAGAGGGACGACCCCGACGACCTACGAGGAGACCGAGTACTACGCCCGGGCTTTCCTCATGTTCTTGTTTGGTACTACCTTGTTCGCCAATCAGGCGAACACCATTGGGCTCTACCTTATGAGCGTTCTGGTGGACCTGTCTCGCGTCCGATTCTACAACTAGGGCGGCGCAGGCTTGGCCACACTATACGGGTACATGAGCTCCACTTCTCGGCGGAGCGGGCATCTGCTAGGAGGCTACTAGAGGGCCTGAGAGGTACACCCTACCCTTCTGCTCTACACTTCTGCATCGCATTTCCTGTATACTACACACACTGCACACAATCTGCTTTCTGCTTTACATTATCTGTACACTGCACTACACACAATCTACTTTCTGTTTTTCCTGTACACTGCAAACACTGTACACTTTCTGCTGTATCTGTATTCATTTGATATACACTCACTGTTATCCTGCCATCTTCCGCAGCTATGGGTATACGCCTATTTTCTGAGGCTTGCCCCGAGCCAAAGGTGGAGATACCACCTATGGTGCCGTACTCACACAGATACGACGGGAAATGCCAGCGGAGGCCCCGAGAGTCATTCTCATTCTTCCGTCAATTCTTCGACACTGTGACCGCCGTAGAGGTAACCCAAAATTTACAGTTATTTCAGCTTTACTTCATATTGCATCTCTGATGGCAGCTAATAACTTGTATATTCACTATTTGCAGATCACCTGGCAGCCGTGGGCAGTGATGCCTGACGGGGTCAGAGATCAGTTTGCTGGCGCTCAGGAGGCTTCCCGATTTCGGATCTTGCTCGAGGGCCCAGTTTGTCGAGCATGGTTCTTAGGGGAGCGATTCCTGTGACAGAGCCTCGGCTTGCCTGAGCCGATAGTTCCGATGCCGCCTCCCACATACATGAGGGTCACAGAGAGGTACACCACGCAGGAGATGATCGACTTCACGAGAGGTTGGGACGCCGACTTCTTCAGGCTTAAGGGTGATTACACTGCCTTTATCTAGACATACCTCATGCCACCTCTAACTGGGGCCCGTGGAGGTGAGATAGCCAGAGCTCTAGCGGCAAGGGAGAGAGCGGGAGGATCTAGGACATCCCAAGCTCATGATAGGAGAGGTCCCCAGGCGAGGCAGAGGGCAGGGTGGCCAGAGCTGCCCACTACACTGACCTGCTGGGGATCTAGAGGGGAGACTTATCAGATTCCCATTGAGCCCGCACCACCTAGTCATGAGCTTGTCAGAGTTTGAGGCACGACCCCGGTATGTACCATACTTTACATTTTGCACATTCAATTCATTTCAGTTATGCTTCGTAGATCGCTGACCATCTCAACACATTTGCAGGCTTCCATTGAGTACATCGGACAGGCTCTCGAGCTGGTGGCCTCTCTGATAGGGATGGTTCAGACGAGCCTGAACCTGCTAAGTCTTTACAGGATTCCAGTAAGTCCCTTCAGTTTGCCCTTCATGCCATGAAATTTTCTACTGGTACATTAGCATTTCAACTGCAATTTGCCCCATACTGATTTGAATTAATTACATTAACAACACTGCATTGATGCACTGCTCCCACACACTGCATTCGACACTATACTCATCTTGGCATTTCATAACTGATGCATTTGACAAACTGTCCTTTTCAGGTCCCTTTTCAGATACTAGTTCCACCGGATGCCCCAGCGGGAGTCGCAGCAGGACCTTCAGTGCCTCCCCAGACAGTAGGGAAAGAGAGACGAAGGACTCCGACACGCAGCCGACCTATCCCAGATGATGATGAGACAGACGAGGACGAGGAGCCAGTGAGCCCACAGTCAGAGTCATTTGAGGAGGGAGGCAACGCTGAAGAGGGCTCCAAGGAGGGGAGCGAAGATGCTGAGGATGGCTCTGGGTCAGATTCAAATAGTGGCGCTGATGGCGATAGCTCCGAGTCCATGCGCAGGAAGAAGACGAAGAGGGCCTCTCGATCTTGAGGTGGTTGGCGCCAATTCAGATGCTTTTGCTTTGTTTTCTTTTTGCTAGTTGTGTTAGCACATTATACAGCCTTAGGCAGTTTTATTTTTTTTAAAACTTGTACTCTTTTGTAAAAAAAATCCATGATTAGAATGAAAACAACTTTTTTGATAAAAACATGTTATATTTTGCATTCTGAGCATTCATCGCATCGCATCATTTTACACAAAAGTGGGATTAATGGAAATTGAAAATTGTATTGGCAACTACTTAATTAGGTAATGAACCAACTAACACATAAATAGAGTAAAACAACTCAATGAACAAAATGACAACTCAATAGTCAAAACAAATGCAACTCGATAAACAAAACAACAACTTGATAAGCAAAACATCAACTCGATAAGAAAAACAATAACTCGATAAGCAATACAACAACTCGATAAGCAATTTGACAAAATTCTTAAAGAGAGACCGAAGAGATGTACCAAAAGTGGAACAAAAGACAGGTTCTTAGCACCTTAAACACATGGGTGGACCATAGGGCAAAAGAGGAGGCCACCGGCCATAAAAAGATGTTGCCGGCCATCAAAAGTGGTTGTCGGCCACTAGCACTAGCCGGTCGGCTACAAAAGTGGTCGGTCAACCACCAACACTGGCCGGTTGGCCACTAGTGCAGGGAACCTCCAGATTGCTGCCACCTGTTTTCCACTCAACACCTTATCTTCTACAAAAGCTTCAGCTTCGTGGTTTCTTCATTCCAGCTCTATTTTTGCCACAAATGGAGCCATTCTTTGCCGAAAAACTCTTGACTTGGATTGCAACTTTAGATGGCTCGAAAAACTTGAATTTCCCAGGTTTGAGGATAAATGCACTATTCTCGCTAAGTCGCACTCCACTGTGTTTTCCATTCCTCCATGCCGTAGCTAGATGTTGGAACCCGATTACATATGTTTTTAGCTTTGGGGGCCAAGAGATATGCCCCACAATCGAAGACTTCCAAGCTTTGATGGAATCCCGGCGTGACGAAGAAGTCTTGCCTCAGTCGTGTTTTGGCCACATCCAAGCTTTAGGATAGATGTGTGGGCTAACTTTACACGACACTTGATCTTTGGTTCGCAATGGGGAGTTGGATATTCCCAGCTTGATTCATCGATTTTCTGACGCCGGCGACCGCGGCGATCGTCTTTGGCAAGGTTTTCGGCAGCATGCCCTCTGCTTGTGTATGTTGGCTCATTTCCTGCTTGCCCCTGGCTTCGGAGGGTCTAGCATTCGCTTGATTGAAGTTGCCCAAGGCTTCAAAGAGGGCAAGAGCTGCATTGGCTTGACATTAGCCGAGACTTTGATGGGCTTGGATACTTTCCATCGCCAGGAGACATCCAAGTTCGCAGGAAGTCCACTACTCTTACAGATAATGTTTCCCACCCTTCTCATATGTATTTCTCACATTACTCGGCCCTTAGGCTCTGTTTTTCTCTCAAAACCCCTTTCTCACTTTTCTCTCCATGTACACCTCTCTATTCTTTAATCTCTCTTATTTTTCATCCCTCCCTAGGTTTGGCTCATGGACAGGTTGAAGGTAGTGGATGCTTGTCCTACATATTCAGCGTGCGGCTATTTTTTTTGCCCACGGCTAGTTGATTTCCCGAATGAGGGATGGTGGTGCCAATGGATGTGCAACAGGTCTGCTGTTGACATTGCTTGGTGTTGCCCCTGGTTTGATCTGCCTGGGATGAGCTACAACATGTCTCGCCAACCTGGCATTCAATTGATTGGTTTGACACACTGTGTCTTCTACTTTCCATTCCGGTTCCAGCTTCAGTTTTGACTTGACCAGACTTGCCCAGAAGAGGGGATAGAGTACCCAGCTTCATTTCCGATCCGAGGCTCACAGCTAGCTTGGTATACCACTGCATGGAGGACAAGAGAACTTTTGGCTCCCGCTTCCACTTTCAGTTGCGCCCTTTCTGGCGAATGCATAGCTTGGCTTGAAGATGAGGCAGAAATCGGGCCTACTTTGGCATCTGAAGGTTCCATAAGCTCTGGGAGACGGCGCAGCAACACCTGACTCAACTATGCCCCAAGTTTATTGCTTTAATCTGTACTTTCAAGTTTTCCTTTTGAATGTAATAAAAAGGAACGTCGATTTGTATCAAGAGTCGGAGAACTCTGTATTGAAATCAATGAAATTGAAGGTTGTGGGTACTGAAAATTTTCCTTTTGGTCCAAAAATGGTCTAAGTTGTAAAAAGATCAATTTGAACAAAATCAACTTTTAGTAAAACTTTTGAAAACCATTTTCGATAAGGATCACAATTGGACACACCCGAGATCTATCG
Source organism: Camellia japonica (assembly GCA_030407325.1). Taxonomy (NCBI): domain Eukaryota; kingdom Viridiplantae; phylum Streptophyta; class Magnoliopsida; order Ericales; family Theaceae; genus Camellia; species Camellia japonica. The sequence continues at coordinate 127,724,733 of JAPPVO010000019.1, read as the reverse complement.
CTGAGATGCACAACCCCGAATCCAATAACTGCAAAGTTGCCCCTTGTCTAAATAGCATTGTACTGGAGATGACAACCGAACTCTTGGATGCAGAAAAGACAAAGGTGACCAAAACAATCACATGGACACAGTTGATTTGGAAGTGTTTATGGCTGGACTTCAGAATGAAGTTGCCTACGTATCCCAAAGATGGGAATCAAGCCTTACGTAGTTCGGTTAGGGTTCACTCGAGTTTTAACACTCTCATTTTGCGCTCTAACTTTTGCCATGGCCGCCCTTTCTGGGTTTTCAACCTTGCTAGCTCAGTCTTTCTTATTTCCAATTTTTTGTGCTCTAACTTTTGCCTAGGTCGCCCTTTCGGGTTTTCGGCCTAGCGAGCCTCTCAAAGGTAGTATTTCTTCAACTTGTCCATGTTGATTGGTTGGGAGAATTCAAGGCCACCTAGGTCCATAAGAATGACAACTCCACCCCACCAAATAGATTTGATGATGTAACGACCAGTCCAATTGGGTCTGAACTTGCCCCTAGGGTCATGGTTGGGAGCTCGATTGTCTTTGAGCACCAAATCCCCTTCTTTCAAATTCCTGGACTTAACTTTCTTGTTGAAAGCCCTGGCGATTCTACGTTGATAACCTTGGACATGGTACAGTGCTTTCAACCTCCTCTCATCAAATAGCATAAGTTCCTCGAACCTGCTCTGCTGCCATTCCGCTTCTGCTATCTGGCACTCACCCATAACCCGCAGTGACGGAACCTCAACTTCAATCGGTAGAACAACCTCCATCCCATAAACTAGAGAATACGGAGTTGCCCCAATAGATGTTTGAATTGATGTTCTGTTGCCCCAAAGAGCAAATGGCAACTTATATGGCCAGTCCCTGTAGGTTTTCACCATCTTTTGTAGAATGTGCTTGATGTTCTTGTTGGCGGCCTCAACAGCTCCGTTGGTTTGTGGCCGATATATGGATGACTTATGAAAAGCCACATTGTATTTCTCCAACAAGTTGATCGCTTCCTTCTTGAAGTGGGAACCATTGTCCGAGATGATCTCATTCGGGACCCCATAACGACAGATGATATTATTCATGATTAACTTGGCTACATGTGACACTTTCAGCACTGCATAGGATTGCACCTTGACCCACCTTGTAAAGTAGTCTATCACCACCAGGATATACTCATGCCCGTTTGACCCCTTCGGAGTAACTGCCCCAATAACATCAATTCTCCAGCCTAAAAACGGCTGTAGACCGCCCGAACTCTGCTCTATGCGCGAGAGCGCGAATTGTAGTTCTAGCTACTGTAGTTCGAACTCCTGTCATGGTTCCGAATCTAATCTCACAAAGTGCAATGTAAGACTGATAAATCACTAAAGAGTCCAAATCCGACAATTGGTTTTGGAAAATCAATTTTAATCAAAAAGAAAAGCGCCAAACATGGACTGTTTTGCCAAATTTCAGAGTCGCCACCTAAATATTTTGTTTTTGAAAAATTTAGGAAACCCTGACTCGTGCCTAAGGCCACGTGTCCGTCATCACCAAAGTTTCCTTGGCTTAGGAACTTGGGTACGAGAGGGGAAGGTCCTGAAATGAACACCCCTGCTCGCCCGATCAAAGATCGGCCTCTACTAACATGATATGTTGTTTTTGAAAACACATGCATTCTTTTTCCGGTTATTAGCTAGCTTACTATGTGATGCGCACAGCATACAAGTATAGACTAAATCACTCAATTTGGAATGAAACATCTCATGTTTGTTTTTCGAAAATGGTTTGAAGATGCTACTCGCAAGTAGGCTAAAACACGGATTTGCCACAAAACAAGGTGGGCTTGAAACAACATGATTTGTCACTTCAAGTGGGCTTAAAACTCACATTTCGATGAATTATTCCAATTCAAGCAATGAAGCCTTCATCCACAGGCATTCATGCAGTTGTAGCAATTAAGCAAATAGCCTCATGGAAAGCATGCTAAACATGGCAGTCACTTACACACATGCAAAGATGCTAAAGCATAAACACTCACAGTGTACTTCGAGCCAAAACAGAAGCTATGTTAGAAATCAATGCATGATCCTAGCTATGTTGAGATGCCTAATGTAACACATGCAAAAATGCAACTAAAATAGGCTCGGCTATCTAGAATGGCATATGAATGCAACACTTGATAACATGCTTTGAAACACGTATTCAAGAAAGTGTATTAAAGTACAATGCAATTTGAGTGATGCGCCGAGCCCAGTGCATGCAATACGAATGAATGATGCACGCATGCAAAGCATAAGTATGCTAATTGAAATATGCCCTAAACTAACCATTGAAAGCTGATAAGTAAAAGGGAGAAAGAAATGGGGTTGGAAGACATGCATTACACACACGCACGCTTATTACAACATTTGCCCTCTCGACGGAGGGTCCGAATAAATAATACAAGCTAGCTACGCTAAGCTAAGCTACTTAACTAATCTAATAATCTAATTAGACTAATTATTACACAACACAAATTGAATAACTAGCTACAACTAATTATTACAATACTTTAATTAATTAACAATTTAACCAATCATGGTAACTAACTAAGCATGTGATGTATGTGAACTAGGCTGCCACAGCTCCGCCTTGAACAATGAAGGATACATGCTCTCGATTGTCTCGCACGTAAATCCATTGCTATGCCCAGAATTGCCTCTGTTTGCATTTGATTTGATCTCAGAACACTGCACAAGCTTCCAGATTGCTTCTGCTCCAACATGGGGACCTCCTAGCGGACTGCCGACCAAAAAATGGGGGTGTAGACCACCTGTAGACCAGAAAAACTGGTTGTAGACCAGAAAAAGTGGTCGGCCAACCACCTTTACTGGTCTGCTGACCGAAAAATCTGCCAAACTCCAGTTTTGCTGCAACAGAGAACAAAAAGGGGCATAGCAGTGTATTTGCAAGACATGTGTGCACAACCACCCTCCCTAACATTTCTCAAGCTCAAGGAAGTGCGGTGCTCGACTCTCGGGCCACCAACCGAGCATCTCAATGCACGATGGCCGAGAAGCCAAGTTTACACAAGTCAATGTCAATGAATGCACAAATAACATGTAAGGGCCTCCACCAATATCATGCATGATCAAGAGAGTCGGCGACCAAGAAATGAGGCGCGTTTCATCGCTTCAAGTATGAAACGTCTCTTGTTTCTCATGTTTAGATTAACGACCAATCCAAACACAATGTAACACATGCAACATGCCTATCTATGAATGCTAGAATGGCATACACAAGATTCTAACATACGAACAATGCATGCATGGCATGCTCGGAGGCTAAAGTATCAAAGCAAGTAAAGAGCATCATACAAGAGGCATGCAATACAATGCTCAAACAACTAAACCAGCTCTGGATAGAGCTCAACCATGCCAAAACAAAGGCCAAAACATGCTGAAAAGGGGGCCCAAAAGCTTATACAAGCATGCATACACATTGGCTCACAAACAAGGCATGAAGATACAACTCTCAAACACATTGAAGGAGTGGAAAATGTGAGAGTGTGGCAATGAAATATGCTTTGAAATCATGTATAAAATGATGCCAAATCATCCAAACAACACAAGCATAGCATCCTAAGGACTTGAATCATTAGGTTAGTCAAAGCTATTGCACTACAACCATGCATAACAAGTCCCATATGACCCAAACTACTCAAAATAGAGTTGGAGCATGCTAAATCAAGACCGAAAACATGCTAAAACATAGGCTCAAAAGGGAAGGAAAGCATGTTCATTCATTGGCTCACAAACAAGGCATAATGTATAACCCTCAAGAGCAATGAAAGAGTGATAAATATGGGAGCATAGCAAAGACATAAGCTCTGAAAGTACATTCCAAATGATGCCAAATCATGCACATATCACAAATAAGGCATGCTAGGAGGCTCAAAGCTTAAGGCTAGCAAAGGCACTTATACCATAGCCATATCAAGCAAGCCCCAAAGGGCCAAGGTGACTCAAAATAGTCCCAAGGCAGGTCAAAACAATGCCAAAACATGCATGGAGTAGAGCTAACACATGTTAGAATGGGAGGCATAAACCATGATGCATGCAAGGCCAATGAGCATGATTACACTACAAGTGTAAGAAGAAAATGAGGGATGCCCTAACCAACCAAAAACAGAGTTGTATCATGGCAAAATAACACCAAAAACATGCTCAGACGATGGCCCAAAAGCTTAGGCAAGCATGCATACAAGTTAGGCCATGATCAAGGCATAAAGCATGACTCTCCAAAAGCATTGAAAGAGTGAAGCATGAGAGAGTATGACAACACTACACACACTGAAATCATGGTAGAAATGAGGCCAAAGCATGCGAACAACTCAAGTAAAGCATGCTAGAGACTTTGAAACTTAAAGCTAGTGAGCAAGATTGCACTATAGCTATACAAAGCAAGGCATGCACGACCAAAACCACTTAAAACAGAGCTTAAGCATGGCAAAACATGAGTAAAAGCTTGCTGGAGTGGGGCCAAAAACATGCTAAAATGATGGTCCAAAGCATGATGCATGTTAAGGTTATAGGGAGGATTGCGCTACAAGGGTATGAAGCATGCAAGAGGCAATCAAACCGACCCAAAACAGAGCTATAACATGTTAGAATAATGCCTTAAACATGCTAAGATAGAGCCAAAACATGCTAGAAAGACATGCTACTTTGCAAAGCTACAAGTAGGATTATACTACAAGTACAAAAAGCATGTAAGAGGTGACCAAGACAGCCAAAAACAAAGTCATAGAAGGTCTAAAAGGTCACAAAAAGTTCTCAAACAGTGCCTCAAGAAGATAGAACTACATGCTCTTTTGATGAGCCATCAACACAAGCAAACAAGAGAAGAGGAGGGGGGACTACCCCCTCCTATTTTGGGCCACAAAATCAAGTTTCCACCACTAAAATTCCTCTGAGTTTCAGTGGTAGAAAGGTCATGCAAAGGCTAAAACAAAAGCCTCAAGGGATGGCTCAAAAGCCTAGCAAATAAGGCATACAAGGGAGTGAAACACCCCCAACACAAAAGAGGTCTCAAACAACCACCTTAAGCACTTGAAAATAGAACTTTTTATAGTTGAAAGCTAAGCCAAAAGAAGCATGCAAAGATGGCTAAGTAAGCAACTACAACAAAGCTTTAAAGAGGATAAAGACTCACCCTTGAAGAACAAGAATAAGGCAGCAACTCCAGCAACTTTTCTGAGCTAAAACTAGCTCTTGAGTCCAAGCAAGACCCTTAGGTACCTCAGCAACAAGATTGTGGTGTTTCACTAGGTGCTTTAGTGCAAAAGTGTGAAGAAAAAAACACTTTAAGGCACAAACTAGTGCAAATATAGAGAGAGGGGGGGAAATCAAGAGAGAGATATATGTATAGCTCTAAGCAAATTTTCTGAACCCTAGAAATGGAGAAAGAGTCGGTCTTGAAAGCTTCGGAAGATGGTTAAGGATACTATACAAAGACTAGCTTTCTATTTCGAATCTCAAGTCGGAAGTAGCAAGGGAAGTTGAACTCCCTCTTATAGAATTCCAAGCCTCAAGTTTGTTGAACAAGCTAGAAGCTTGGTGCAATCCCACCATACACGTGTATGGAGGATGCCTTCTGTGCCCAATAGCTGGCACAGCTGGCAAGGAAAATATCTGCAGAAAATGCAAAAAAGCTGTCGACCAGTTGAAGTGGTCGACCAACCACTCCCACTAGTCGACCGACCATAAAAGGTGGTCTACAGGTAAGAAAAGTGGTCGACAAAGGGGAGAGAGGGTCTACACAGAGAGTGGAAGGTGGTGGCAGGCTACCGACCACCTTAGGTGGTCCACAGACCACCCACCCTAGCTGGCCGACCACCAAAAGTGGTCTACAGGGACAAAAAGTGGTCTATAGGGGGGAAAAACTGGTCTACACCCCTGTTCCACTCTCCAGGCAAAGGATAACAAGGTTTGGTTCAAAAACAAACCAAGAAGGAAGCAAGACAAGAGTCCGCGGGACAAGGCACTCAGCTGGAAGCCCCGAAAACTAGTCTACGGGTACAAAAAGTGACCTACGAAAGGGAAAGATAGTCTACGACTACAAAAAGTGGCCTACAGGCCTCTATCTCCCTCTAGGCAATGGCAGCAAGGCATGGTCCAAAAACCAAGCCAAGAGAAGAAAGTTAAGAGGCTCCGAGACAAGGCACTCGGCCGAAGGCTCCGAAAACTCAAAACGAGCACAAACATGCACAATCATCGAGCGCTCAAACGATGATGTCTGAGTCTTAAGGTCGGTCAAAAATGGGGTGTCTACAGTTACCCCTCTTTGACAGAACTCGAAAGTCATGAAATGATGGGAGTGAATGTCAAAGCCCAGAGACGACCCATTTTTGACAATGCCGAAAACTTAGACAAACAAGCAAGATAACAAAGAGATGTGTCCGCAGGCAGGGGCAAGATGCAAATGACATGCACAATGCAAAACATAACTTATGATTATGCAAAGAGGGCTGTAATGAAACATCTAGATGCAAATATTATGCAAAGAAATGCTACAGGAAACTCATACACAAGCAAGTAAATGAACACGCCACGCGTGGGAATTACAGGTTGTAGACACCCCATTTTTGACCGTCCTCAAGACTTGGATGTCATCATTTGAACACTCCATGATCATCCATCCCCGTGTTCGTTTTGAGTTCCTGGAGGTCTCGGCCGCGCGCCTTGCCTCAGGATCTCTCAACTTCTTTGTTTTGTGCTTGGTTGTGGACCAAACACTTGTGTTTTGCTTCTAAGGGAAGAGGGTGGCTTGTTTGCCATCCCCTCAACCCATCGGCCAAGGGTTGAAGCCATCGGCCTTGTTTTCTTGCCATCGGCCAAAAGTGTTAGCCGATCGGCACTCTTTTTGGTCGGCCGGCCCTTGTGTTGGTCGATCGGCCATATTTTCTGGCCGAGCCCTGTTCATTTTTTTTATACAGATATGTTATGCCAGTTGTCACAGCTGGCATGCACAATTCCCCCCCTCCATATGTGTATGGAGGGATTTGCCCATTGATTAGCTTGCTTAGGAAGCTTTAGGATTTGGAATTCTATTAAAGGGGAGGCCCTCCTCCCTTCTCAGGGTTTTGAAAAATCTGAGATATAAGATATATATATCTCTCTATATTTGACCTCTCTCTCTTGTTTAGGGCTTGTTCTTGCTCTAAAGTGTAGTATTATCTTACTATTGCACACAAACACCTACTAGAACACCATCCTTGGTTACTGAGGTGCTAGGGAGTTGGTGTTAGAGTTCTTGAGGTGGTTTTGATCAGAGAAAGGTGCTGAAGCCTTGTTCTTGAAGGTGTTCTTCAAGGGTGAGCATTCTTACTTTAGATACCCCATTTTGGCTTAAGCTTTTAGCCCCTTTTGCTTATTGTTTTAAGCTTAACTATAAACTACAATAAGTTCTGTTTTTGCATGCTTTAGATCTTTGATTAAGATCACTCTTGTGTTTGGGGTTGTTTACCCCCTCTTAGACCTTGTTTGGCCTCATTTTTTAGCCTTTTTTTTGTGAGCTTCGGGACCACCTTGTTTTGGCCTTCTCACCACTAAAATTCAGAGGGATTTTAGTGGTGGGGATGGTGTTTTAAGGTCCTAAGAAGGGGAGGGCCATCCCCTCTCCTTGCATCTTCAATACATGCCTTAATATGCCTCATGTGTGAGCATGTTTGTTAAGTTCATGTTGGCCATATTTTAGCATGTATTTGTGGCTATTTTGTTGAGGCTCACCACTATTTTTGCTTGTCTTGGTCATGCCATACATGGTTTATACACTTGTAGTGTAAATCACACACACTAGCTTTGTATGCTTCATGAAGTAGCATGTCATTCTAGCCTATGTTGTGTCCATTTCAGCATGTTCTTGGGCTTGTTTTACCATGTCATACCTCTATTAGAGTTTGGTTTAATGGCCTCTTACATGCTCCATATACTTGTCTTGCAATCCCCCTCATTTGTCTTAATATGCATCATGTTGTAACATGTCATTCTAGCATGGTTTTGGCTCAACTCCATGAAGCTTTTAGCCTTGTTGTAACATGCTTAAGCTCTGATTTTGGTTGTTTTGATCATATATGCCATGCTTTGTATAGCCATAAGGCATTCTAGCTTGTTAGCCTTAAGTGTCCAAGTCACTAGCATGCTTTACTTGGACCATTTCAATGATTTGGCATCATTTGTTATACTATTTCAGTCCATATAGTATGCTCATATACTTGCACTTATCACTCCTTTAATGCTTTAAAGAGTTGATGTTTTATGCCTCATGAATGGGTCATTGTGTATGCCATCATGCTTAGGCCTTTGGGATGCCATCTAAGTGGGTTTTTGGGCTCATTCTAACATGCCATAACTCTGATTTTATTGGCTTAAGTCATGCCATGTTTGGTTTTGATAAGTGTAGTGTAACACCCTCTTTGGTAGCCTTGCATGCCTCATGTTTTTGGCGTTGTGTTCTAGCTTGTGTTGGCTAGTTTCGAGCTTGTTTTTGGTCTTGTTTAGACCTGCCTTGGGACTGTTTTAGGTCCCCTTGGCCCTTTGGGGCTTGCTTTGTGTGGCCATGGTTTGAGTCCCTTAGCTAGCCTCAAGCTTTGGGCTTTCTTGTATGCTTTACTTATGTAGTTTGATTGGTTTGGCACCTTTCCATGCATGATTTTAGAGCTTAACATGTTTGTCACATGTCCAAATTTGTCTCTTTTAAGTGTGCTTAAGAGTTGTCCTTTCATGCCTTAGTCTTTAGGCTAATTAGCATGCATGTTTGTATGTGTATTTCATGTCTTTGTTTCATCACTTTGGCCACTGATTTGGGCCTATTTGAGAGCTGTCCATTTTGGTTTAAGTCCACCCTTTGCATGTTGTTGCATGCTTGCCTTTCATGTTGTCGCATGCTTGCTGCATATTTAGTACCTTGCACGTTGTTGCATGCTAGTATGTTGCATGCTTGTTGCATGCTTATCCCTTTATCATGTTGTCACATGCTTGTCTCATCTCGTATGTTGTTGTACACTTGTCCACCTTTGCATGCCTTGCATGCTTGAATGTTCATGTTGCACCTTGCATACTTGCTTAGGTTACATTGCATTTGGCATGCTTGTCACCACTAGCCTTGTATGGCATTGTCATTAACATGCTTATGTTGCTTTGGATTTGCATCATGCTTGAGTTGCTTGCATGCTTAGGTTGCATAGCATTGTATGTGCATCCCTTGCCTCTTGATCAAGCATGATAGAGGTTGGGGCCCCTTATATGTTTTGGTGTGCATTTCATTTGATATTAATTGCACATTCGGCTCCTTTGGCCATCATGCATTGAAATGCGTGATTGATGGTCCGAGGGTCGAGAACCATACTCCCTTAAGCTCATGACATGATAGGGAGGGTGGTTGTGCACACATTGTCTTGCAAATGTATTGCCATGCTCTGTCTATCCTCTGTTGCAGCAAAAGAAGCAGTCAGCAGGAAGGGATGGCCGATCGGCTATCTTCAGTGCCGACCGGCTATAAATTGTTGGCCGAGAGCCTAATTTTTGGTCGATAACCAGTTTTCCTCGCCCGATGGCCCTATCTCTTGGCCGATGGACTCTCAGCATGTCCCCAAGGTAGTTCAAAAGTGTCACAGAAGTTGGCACAGTTTCCAGAGGTGCAGAGCAGTGCAGACAGAGGTAACATGTAGCATGCCGATGGATTTCCGAGCGAAGCCGATCAAGCATGCATTTGTCCCTCTTCCCGAGGCTGATTTACTATTTTCATAGCTTAATTAATTTTTTTAATTAGTTAAGCGGTTTTGTAATAATTAATTAGCTTGTTTGTTAGTTAATTAGGTGATTTATATTATTATTTTGGTCCCTCCGTCGAGAGGGCACAATTTTGTAATAAGCGTGCGTGTGTGTGATGCATGTCTTCCAATCCCACTTCTTTCTCCCTTTTACTTAACCGCTTACGATGGTTAGTTTTAGGACATATTTCGTTTAGCATATCTTATGCTCGCATGCGTGCATCCATTCATCTGTATTGCATGCACTAGGCTCGGCGTATCATACTAACTACATTGTATTTCAATTATTACTTGAATACATGTATCGGAGTATTGCATCTCATATGCCATCTTAGAATAGCCGAGCCTATTTCTAGTTGCATTTTGCGTGTGTTGTATTAGCCATCTTAAAATGAGCTAGGATCATGCATTTGATTACTAACTAGTTCTTTATTTTGGCTCGGAGTACATTGTGAGTTTTTACGCTTTAGCATCTTGCATGAGTGTGAGTTTTAACATGACAGCATGCTTGCCATGAGGCTAATTGCTTATATGATATAACTGCCTGAATGCCTGTGGGTGAAGGTTGGATTACTTGAATTGGAACGATTCATTGAAATCCGTGTTTTAGCCTACTTACGAGTAGCAAACTTCAAATCATTTCTAAACAAACAGATATGCGATGCTTTGTTCCAAATTAGGCGATCTAGTCTACACTTGTGTGTTGTGCGCATCACATAGTAATTCTAGCTAATTAACCGAAATAAGAATGCATGTGTTTTCAAAAACAAGATATCATGTTTAGTATAGGCCGATCTTTGATCGGGCGAGCGGGGGTGTTCATAGATGACCTTCCCCAATCGTACCCAAGTTCCCGAGCCGAGGCAACTTTGGTGATGACGGACACGTGGCCTTAGGCACAAGTCAGGGTTTCCTAAATTACCCCAAAATAAAATATTTAGGTGGCGACTCTGTATCTGGCAAAGCAGTCCATGTTTGGCACTTCTTTACAAAAATCAGTTTTCCAAAACGATTTGCCGGATTTGGACTCTTTGGTGATTTATCGGTCTTGCATTGCACTTTGCGAGACTAGATTCAGAACCGTGACATTTGAGTCCAACCTGTAGTAGCAAGGCCCGAGGGTGCACCTACACAGGCCGAACTCCATTTCATGCAGAAAGGATGTAAGAAAGTTGTGCAATCTTAGCGAACGTATGATAGATACACAAAGTGAGCATGTGTGATAAATACACAAAGCGAACGTGTGATAGATACATAAAGTGAGCATGTGTGATAGATACACAAAGCAAACGTGTGATAGATACACAAAGTGAGCATGCGATAGATACACAAAGCAAACGTGTGATAGATACACAAAGTGAGCATGTGTGATAGATACACAAAGTGAGCAAAGTGTGATAGATACACAAAGCGAACGTGTGATAGATACATAAAGTGAGCATGTGTGATAGATACACAAAGCGAACGTGTAATAGATACACAAAGTGAGCATGTGTGATAGATACACAAAGCGAACGTGTGATAGATACACAAAGTGAGCATGTGTGATAGATACACAAAGCGAATGAAGTGTGATAGATACACTAAGTGAAGAAAAGTGCGATAGATACACTAAACAAGCATGTATGATAGATACACAAAGCGAATATGTGCGATAGATACACAAAGTGAAGAAAGTGTGATAGATACACTAAGTGAGCATGTGTGATAGATACACAAAGTGAACAAAGTGTGATGGATACACAAAGCGAGCATGTGTGATAGATATACAAAGCGAATGTGTGCGATAGATACACAAATTGAACAAAGTGTGATGGATACACAAAGTGAGCATGTGTGATGAACAAAGTGTGATAGATACACTAAGTGAACATGTGCGATAGATACACAAAATGGACAAAGTGTGATAGATACACTAAGTGAACATGTGCGATAGATACACTAACGGTGAACAAAGTGTGATAGATACACAAAAGGAGAACGAAGTGTGGTAGATACACTAGGTGAACATGTGTGATGGATACACAGAGGGAAACAAAGTGTGATAGATACACTAAATGAACAAAGTGTAATAGATACACTAAATAAACAAAATGTGATAGATACACTAAGTGAACAAAGTGTGATAGATACACTAAATGAACAATCTTAAACGGAACTTCTCTGAATGAACCATACATACCATGTCGCCTGGTTACACTAGCTTCAACTGAACCGTACATACAATATCGTGCCTACATAAGAAAGAAACTTAACAGGTACAATGTAATACAATGCATGTTCTCTGCAAGATCAATCAGCATGTTCTATGCTAGACACTAAATGCATGTTTCATGCAAATGCGAGAAATACATATTCTAAGCAAGATAATCAACGATGCACATGATATTGTAGACCGCCCGAACTCCGCTCCGCGCGCGAGGGTGCAAATCGTTGTTCTTAGCTACTACAGTTCGGACTCATGTCACGGTTCTGAATCTAATCTCACAAAGTGCAATGTAAGACTAATAAATCACCAAAGAGTCCAAATCCGGCAAGTCGTTTTAAAAAATCGATTTTAATCAATAAGAGCCAAACATGGACTGCTTTGCTAGATTTCAGAGTCGCCACCTAAATATTTTGTTTTGGGAAATTTAGGAAACCCTAACTCGTGCCTAAGGCCACGTGTCCGTCGCCACCAAAGTTGCCTCGGATCGGGAACTTGGTACGAGAGGGGAAGGTCCTAAAATGAGCACCCCCGCTCGCCCGATCAAAGATCAGCCTCTACTAACATGATATGTTGTTTTTGAAAACACATGCGTTCTTATTACGGTTTATTAGCTAGCTTACTATGTGATGCGCACAACATACAAGTATAGACTAAATCGCTCAAGTTAGAACAAAATATCTCATGTTTGTTTGTTTGAAAATGGTTTGAAGGTGCTACTCGCAAGTAGGCTAAGTCGTGGATTTTGCCACCCTCAAGTGGGCTTAGAAAACATGGTGATTTGCCACTCTCAAGTGGGCTTAAAACTCGCATTTTGATGAATTGTTCCAATTCCAGCAATCCAACCTCCACCCACAGGCATTCAAACAGTTATAGCAGTTAAGCATATAGCTTCATGGCAAGCATGCTATCATGGCAATCACTTACACACATGCAAGGATGTTAAAGCGTAAAAGTTTACCTAGTACTCCGAGCCAAAAAAGAAGCTAGTTAGTAATCAATGCATGATCCTAGCTATGTCAAGAATGCCTAATGCAACACATGCAAAATGCCATGAGATAGGCTCGGCTACCTAAGATGGCATATGAAATGCAACAATTGATACATCTATTCAAATTGGAATTGAAATAAAATGCAGTTTGTATAATGCGCCGAGCCCGGTACATGCAATATAAATGAATGAATGCAAACATGCAAGCATAAGTATGCTAATTGAAATATGCCCTAAACTAACCATCGAAAGCTGATAAGTAAAAGGGATAAAGAAATGGGGTTGGAAGACATGAATCACACACACGCACACTTATTACAACATCTGTGCCCTCTCGACGGAGGGTCCAAATAATAAGCTAACTAGCTAATCTAAGCTAATTAAACTAATTATTACAAACCAAACTAATTAACTAACTTAGCTAATTAATTATTACAATACAAATCAAATGACTAAATTACACGAACTAATCATGAATACTTAAATGGCCTCACAGGCGATGAAGAGATACATGCTTGGTCAGCTTTGCTTGGAAATCCACTACCGTGCCTCGTGTTGCCTCTGTTTGCACTCTTTTGGACTTCTGAAAATTGTGCCAATTTCCAAGGTACTTCTGACCCACCTTATGAACACTCTGATGGGTGGTCGGCCGAGGGGAATAGCCATTGGCCAAAGAAAATGATCATCGGCCAAATTGATAGCCGATCGGCAGACTAAGATGGCCGGTCGGCAGCTCTGATGGTCGATCAGCCAACATTTCCTGCAAATTCTCCTTTTGCTGTAACATAGCACTAAACAGAGGCATGGCAGTGTATTTGCAAGAAAATGTGTGTGCAACCACATTCCTTATCATGTTAAGGCTCAAAGGAGTGTAATGCTCGGCTCTCGAGCCATCAATCACGCATCTCGATGCATGATGGCCAAAGAGGCCGAGTTGCACAAATCAATGGCAAATGAATGCACAAAAAATACATAAATGCCTTAACCTCTATCATGCATGATCAATAGGGTCGGCGACCGAGAATTGAGACACATTTCATCACTTCAAGTATGAAACGTCCCTTGTTCCTCGTGTTTGGATTGACACCCTTTCCAAACATAATGCAATGCAAGGCATGCACACACAATGCAATGCAACAAGCATGCAAAAACCATGCAATGCAACAAGCATGCAACAACCTGTTATCTAATCAACATGCTAAACATCGTGAACATGCAACATGCAAACAACATGAGCATGCAACAACATGCAAGCAACTATGCAATGGCAAGGGCCATGTAATGCAACACTTAGTGGACTTAAACCGCATATGGACAGACCTGAGAGGGTCCAAAAACAGTGGCCAATAACACCAAAACTAAGGCACCAAAAGGCAAAACATGCATGAACACATATTGGTCCATAAGCTAGGCAACAATGCACAACCCTTAGAGGTACTCAAAGGGTGAAAGAAATGGGAACATGGCAATGCTATATGCTCTGAAATAACATGGTAAGTGATGCCAAATCATGGACATGTCATAAATGAAGTATGCTAGGAAACTCAAAGCTTGAAGCTAGCATAGGCATTTGCACTACAACTATGCAAAACATGAAGCATAAAGCCAATACAACCCAAAACAGTCCTAGATCATGCTAAATAAAGGCTAAAACATGCACGGAGTAAAGCCAAAACAAGCTAGCATGAAGGGCTAAAACATGGATCATGCGAGGGCAATAGGAAGGATTACTCTACACCTACCAAGACCAAGCATGAGATGACTTCACCAACAAAAATCAGAGTTATATCATGGCAAAATAACCCCAAAAACACACTGAAATGATAGTTCGCAAGCTTAGGCGTGAAGGCATACACAATGACTCATGTCTAAGGCACAAAGAACCAACCTTCCAAAGCATGGAAAGAGTGACAAATATGAGTGCATGAACATGAAACATGAACTGAAATCACATATGAAATGATACCAAATCATGAAAGTAGCCCAAGCAATGCATGCTAGTGGCTTGGAAACTCAAAGCTAGTGAGCTAGATTGAACCATGGCTATACAAAACAATGCATGCATGACCCAAAACACTTAAAACAGAGCTAGAGCATGCTAAAACATGGACAAAAGCTTCTTGGAGTTGAGCCAAAAGCATGCTAGAAAGATAGTCTAAAGCATGATGCATGTTAGGCCATTGAATGGAATTGCACTACAAGTGTATAAACCATGCAAAGGGTGATCAAACCAACCTAAAACAGATTTGAGACATGTTAAAACAACACCAAAAACCTACTGAGATGGACTCAAAACAAGCTTAACAAACATGCTCAAACATGAGGCATACAAGGCAAGCATACAAGACACAAGGAGAGGGGATGACCCTCTCCTATTTAAGACCTCAAAACACACTTTCCACCACTGAAATTTCACTGGAACTTAGTGGTAGAAAGGTCATGCAAAGACTAAAACAAAAGCCTAAAGAGGTGGCCCAAAACAAGGCACAAAAGGGGGTAGACCAACCCCAACACCAACAAGACCTTAAACAATCATTTCAAATACATGAAAATGAAGCTTTTTATAGTTGAGAGTTAAGCCAAAATAAGCATGCAAATAAGGTTAAGTAAGCAATGAACACAAAGCTTAAAAGAGGGTCAGTGACTCACCCTTGTAGAACAACTTCAAAGAGGCAACTCCAGCAACTTTCTGAGCTAAAAACCAAACTTTGAGTTCAAACAAAACCCTCAAGTACCTCAGCAACAAGAGTATGGTGTTTGAGTAGGTGCTTTAGTGCAAAAGTGTGAAAAAATTACACTTTTGAGCACAAACAAGCACAAATATAGAGAGAGAGGAAGAAATCTAGAGAGAGAGTGATATATATCTTGTATATCAAATTTCAGAACCTCTGGAAAGGGAGAGGGGCCTCCCTTCTTATAGAAAATCAAATCTCAAGCTTGTTGAGCAAGCTTGAGACTTGATTCAATCCCTCCATACACATGTATGGAGGATGAAATCTGTGCTCACTAGCTGTCACAGCTGGCACAAAAATATCTAAAAAAGCAAATAAAAAGGCCTTGGCCAAAAGATATGGCCAATCGTCCAAAAATGGTGCCGATCGACCATCACTAATGGCCGATGACAAGAAAACAAGGCCAATAAGCACAAGGCTTGGTTGATGGGTTGCAGGGCTGGCCAACAAGCCACCCTCTTCCCTCAGAAACAAAACCACAAGTCCTTAGTCCACAACCAAGCACAAAATAGACAAGTTGAGAGGTTCTAAGGCAAGGCACACAGCCGAGACCTTCGAAAACTCAAAACGAACACGAGCATGGATGATCATCGAGAGTTCAAACGATGACGTCCAAGTCTTGAGGACGGTCAGAAATGGGGTGTCTACAGTTGCCCCTCTTTGATAGAACTCGAAAGTCATAAAATGACGGGAGTGAATGTCAAAGCCTAGAGACAACCCATTTTTGACGAGGCCGAAAACTTAGACAAGCATACAAGATTACAAAGAGATGCGCCCGCAGGCAAGGGCAAGATGCAAATGACATGCACGATACCGAACATAACTTATGATCATGCAAAGAGAGCAGTGATGAAGCATTTATGCAAAATAAGAAACAACATTTTAAGCGAATAAGAAACAACAGTCTCACACATTTCAACAGAAAGGATGTAAGAAAATTCTCAATACGTCTCACACGGAGTACATACAATATCGTCTGGTCGCGCCAGCTTCAAATGAACCGTACATACAATATCGGGCCTGCAAAAGAAAGAAACTCAACAGGTACAGTATAGTAGTAACACGTGTTCAACGTTTCATCAAAACACAATTCCAATACGAGATAAACGCATGCACATATGATGCCGATGGAAATATGCATAGCAATGCAAATGAAAAGTGCATAGCAATGCAAGTAAGGTGCGTGACAACACAAGCAAGGTGTGTATGAAAATACAACAAGTGTGCGTGACAACGCAAGCAATGTGTGCATGACAATGCAACAAGTGTGCATGACAACGCAAGCAAGGTGTGCATGACAATGCAACAAGTGTGCGTGACAACGCAAGCAAGGTGTGCATAACAATACGACTGAAACAAGCATAACAATGCAAGTAAAATATGCGTGACAGCGCAAGTAGGGGGATGCATGACAATGCAACCTAAGTGTGCGTGACAACGCGGGTGGAGGGGTGCAACACAATGCAACCTAAGAGTGCGTAACAACGCGGATGGAGGGGTGCATGACAATGCAACCTAAGAGTGCGTGACAGCGCGGATGGAGCGGTGCATGACAATGTAACCTAAGAGTGAGTGACAACGCGAATGAAGGGGTGCAAGACAATACAACCTAAGAGTGCGTGACAACGCGAATGGAGGGGTGCAGGACAATACAACCTAAGAGTGCGTGACAACGCGAATGGAGGGGAGCAGGACAATGTAACCTAAGAGTGCATGACAATGCGAATGGAGGGGTGCAAGACAATGCAACCTAAGAGTGTGTGACAACGCGGATGGAGGGGTGCATGACAATGTAACCTAAGAGTGCGTGACAACGCGAATGGAGGGGTGCAAGATAATGCAACCTAAGAGTGCGTGACAACGCGAATGGAGGGGTGCATGACAATGCGAGAGAAATATGCATAACAATGCGAACAAAATGTGCGTGACAACGCAAATAGTGTGTGCATGACAATGCACGAGTGTACGCGACAACGTAAGTAAGGTGTGCATGACAATGCAACGAGTGTAAGATGCACATATTCAATGTAAGCATGGTAAAGGCATGTTAACCACAATGTTGATATGCAACTTCAAAACGAGAAGAGGTATACTCAATGTAATGCAACATATTCAAAGCAATTTTCGAATCTTGCAATATATAAGCGGATACGAAAAAGGATACACCTCATGCATATCGAGTGCCGCACACGGATGACACGGTTTGAGGTCACCACGGAGGCCGTTTAACCTTCAAAAGTTTATTTTCTTGCACTTTCTTGAGAGATAAGGGTACCAATCAACAGAACTACCCCAAACAAGGGCATTGGAGGTGCATCGGCCACAAGGGGAAGCCATCGGCCATCCATCGACCATCAAACAACCTTATCAGCCAACAAATTAGCCGATCGGCTAACAATTTGGCCGATCGGCCAAAAGTGGCAGATTCGGGGCAGTTTTGTCCATTTGCCTCGGGTCTTTAAGTATAGGGTTCCAAACCCTATTTCCTCACTTCCTCCAAGCCGAAAACTCTTGCTCTCTCTCTCTCTAGGTTGTTCTCCTCCCTTTGATCCGAGCTTTTCCTTCGTTTTCGAGCCTCCCTCAACTTTCGATTCACGAAACCCTCATTGTTTCAAACACTTTGAACCGATTGGAAATTCTATTCGGTGCCACATTCTTGATTTCCATCACTTGGGGTTTGTTTCCCCTGAGTTAGCCTTTGTTTTCATGCCCCCTTCCGCACTTCGACCTTTTCTCCCATTTTTCACCCCTTAGGGTTGACTTTTGGTTGACTTTTGGCATTCTTGCCCGTTTTCCATACCCTCGACCATTTTCTCACTTTTCTCGAGATGGCGGACGATGTTCCACAGGGTGGGGCTTCTCCAGGGATGGAGATGGATCCTGAGGTCGAGCTCTTACCTCTCAGTGTTCGACTTTTCGACCCGGCGACGTACCAGCCTGCGATACATGTGTTACCTCCAGACAGCATTCGCCAGTTTAGGAGCTATGCGCGAGGTGCTCCGGAGGACCTCCTACTACGCGAGCCAGAGTCGCATCTATCTTACGGCGCCGCTGAGGTATACTCTTCCTCTTTACTTTTTGCAATGTAGGTCATATACCTTGAATAGCCGATACTGCCCTTTATCTGATCATCACAAACACACTTGTAGATCACATGCTTAGTTCACCATGAGCACACCCATACATGATATTTGTGTCAACTCGAACACATGCACACACACTGCATTTTTATCAATTCTGAACGCATTCAAACACTGTATTTTTGACACTACTTCGCATCTGTTTGTCTTGAACACAGGGAGATTCCCATGCCTCCCGGGGGTATGGAAACACCATTGCCCAAGGTTTATATATGGAGCTACCCAACGAGGTTCGCCATATTATCGACGAGGCCGGCTTCGGCATTTTCTGCATGGGACTCTCGCGCCTCACTGCGAGTAGGCCCCTTCTAGGCGCGATAGTGGAGAGGTGGTGGGACACCACCAATTCCTTCCACCTTTCTGCTGCAGGGGAGATGACGATGACTCTCTTCGACTTCTCCATGCTCATTGACATTGGAGTGGGGGTTGATCCGATCCCCTTCGATACTAATATCGGCGAGCGGGATGCTGCCTAGATGTTCTTGCTTGGCGCTCACCCACCTCTCTCCCGGCCAGGGTTCGTGAGATACTCGTGGTTCGAGGACTAGTTTCGGGTACAGACGCTGACGACCCACGAGGAGGTCGAGCAGTATGCCCGAGGATTTCTTATGTTCTTGCTGGGCACCACTCTCTTCGCCGACTGGGCGAACACAGTCGGCCTCTATCTATTGAGCGCGCTGATGGACGTGACCCGGATCCAACGCTATGACTGGGGTGGCACAGGATTGGCCACACTATACGGATACATGAGCTCCTTCTCTCGTCGTAGTGGACACCTGCTAGGGGGGTACTGGCGAGCCTGGGAGGTACACATTTTCTTTCTGCTTTACATTATATGTACACTACACACACTGCGTACACGCAATCCGCTTTACACTGGCTATACACTGCACACACTGTACAATACACTGCATACCATTCTCTGATTTCTGCTTTATCTGCATACTGCCTTACTGATAAGCATACTCATTATTGCCCTGTTACATTCTGTAGTTGTGGGTGTATGCTTACTTCCCGAGGCTTGCTCCAGAGCCAGAGGTGGAGATGCCCCTCGTTGTTCCCTATTCTCACAGATATGACGTGAGGTGCGAGCGGAGGCCACGAGAGTCTTTCTTGTTCTTCTGTAGATACTTCGATACCATTGCTGCAGTTGAGGTATTTCAAACATTATAGTTCATTTAAGCTTTGCTTTACATTGTACTCTCAATAGTAGATAATAAACTGTATAAACTGTCATTTGAAGATCACCTGGCAGCCCTGGGCAGTGCTGCCTGACGCAGTGAGGGACTAGTACATGGGCTCTCGGGAGACCGCCCGATTTCGAGTCTTGCTGGAGGGTCCGGTCTGTCGGGCGTGGTACTTGGGTGAGTGTTTCCTGCATCAGACCCTTGGTTTGCCCGAGCCAGTCGTTCCGATACCACCCCTTACGCACATGAGACAGACAGTGACCTACACCGCGCAGGAGATGGAGGATTTCACAATTGGCTGGGATGCAGACTTCTTCAGAGATGAGGGCGACTACACCGTCTTCATCGAGACTCATCTTATGCAGCCTCTGGCCAGTGCTCTCCGAGTTGAGAGGGAGAGGCCAGCAGCCCCAGTAGGAGGAGTAGGAGCATCGAGGGTGACTCAGGCTCGTGACAGGAGTGGTTTCCGGAGGGGACGGAGAGCAGAGTGGCCAGCCTTGCCCACCACTATGACATACCGTGGGCAGGCCGGAGAGACATACCAGATTTCGATCGCTCCTCCCCCAGCTGATCATGAGCTCGTCAGAGTCCGAGGCTTGACCCCGGTATGTGCTATACTTTGCATTCTGTACAGTCATTTCATTTCATTTGATATCCTGTAGAATACTAATTATTTCAACACTTTTGCAGGCTTCCATCGAGTATACTGGACAGGCTCTGGAGCTATCGGCCTCAGTGATGGGGATGCTGCAGAGGAGTATGGACCTATTGAGTATCTATAGTATCCCGGTAAGTTCTTTCAACCTCAGTCTCAAAACCTTACATAGTCTATTCCATACTGATCTGATGCATGACATTATCAAAACGGCACTTGATACACTGCACTCACATACCACTCATGGCACTGATACACTGTATCTCATATACTGCTCACAGCATTCATACACTGCGATTACTTACTGCACTTGATACCATATTCAGCTTCGCATAGCATATCTGATGCATTTGCCAATTTGTTCTTTTCAGGCCCTATTCCAGATACCAGCCGCAGCGGGTGCCTCGGCAGGACCATCAGTACCTCTCCGAGCAGCAGGGAGAGCAGAACGAGGGATTTCAGCGTGCAGCCGTAGCAGAGCCGGGCGTACTCACTCTAGGAGTAGCTCACAGGCGCCTGTCCCAGATGGCAACGAGTCTGATGCAGAGGCAGAGTCATCTCAGGATGAGGCTGGAGATGGCTCAGCTTGAGACTCAGGCAGCGGAGCTGAGGGCAGCGATCCTGAACCTTTGTCCAGGAAGAGGACGAGGGAAGACTCCCGCACTTGAGGCGACCGGCGATGATCCAAATGCTTCTCTTCTTTGCTTTATTTTTCTTTTTACTAGTAGTTTTTGCACATTGCACTGCGTCATGCAGATTGTATGTTCTTCAAAACTATGTACTTTTGCAAAAGAAAACATGATGGAATGAAACATCTTTTTTATTGAAAAAGTGTTACATTTGTACATTCTAGGCATCGCATCGGATCGCATCGCATCATATCACATAACAATGTAAATGAGATTGAACTTTGTTTTGAAAGCTAAACAATCGAATTGCATTGATCAGGTAGTGAATCAACTGATAACAAAACAACTCGATAAGCAAAACAAGACTTGACATACTAATTAAATGCAAATACAACTCGATAAGCAAGACGAGAACTTAACAATTAACACAAAATACAACTCGATAAACAAAAAAAACAACAACTCGATAAACAAATTGAAGTAACACAGGCGTGACTTCGCAAAATCATCACCGAAAGGCATTCGAAGTGGAACAAGTCACAAGTTCTCAACATCTCCAACACATAAATAGCTCAGAGAACAAAAGGAGAGGCCATCGGCCAAGGTGAGAGGCCATCGGCCACAAGAAAAGACCATCGGCCATAATTACTAGCTGATCGGCTAAAAAGATGGTCGGTCGGTACCCTTTTTGGTTGATCTGCCAAAAATGGCAAGAACCTCCAGAATGCTGCCACCTGTCTTCCACTCAACACCTTATCTTCTACAAAAGCCCCAGCTTCGTAGTTTATCCATTTCAGCTAAGTTTTTGCACCAAATGGAAGCATTTCTTGTCCAAAATCTCAAAAATTGGATTGCCAACTTGGATGGCTCGGAAAAGTTGAATTTTTTAGCTTCGAAATCAATGCACTATTCACACTGAGCTGCACCCCGCTGCGTTTTCTGTTCCTTTATGCCGCGGCAAGAAGTTGGAATCCGATTATGCACGTTTTTAGCTTTAGCGGATAAGAGATATGTCCCACTTTCGAAGACTTCCAAGCTTTGATGGAGTTCGAGCGCGATGAAGAGATTTTGCCACAATTTCGCTTCGGCCACATCCAAGCCTTAGGACGGATGTATGGACTCACTATGCATGACGCTCGGTCTTTGATCCGCGACGGGGAGTTGGACATCCCCAGCTTGGTTCATCGGTTTTCTGATGCTGGTGACCGCGGCGATCATCACTAGCAGGGTTTCCGGCGACATACTCTTTGCTTGTGCATGCTGTCTCGTTTCTTGCTTACCTCAGGCTCCGGAGGGTCTAGCGTTCGGTTGATTGAGGTTGTCCAAGGCTTAAAAGAGTTCAAGAGCTGCATCGCCATGACACTAGCTGAGACATTGATGGGTTTGGACGCTTTCCATCACCGAGAGACGACTAGATTCGCAGGGAGTCCACTACTGCTACAGGTAATGTTTCCCACCCTATCTCACATATATTTCTCACATCACTCGGCCCTCAGGCTCGGTTTTTCTCTCAAAACCCTTTTTCTCACTTTTCTCTCAATGTACATCTCTCTATTCTTTAATCTCTCATTTTTCATCCCTCCCTAGATATGGTTGATGGATAAATTGAAAGTTGTGGACTCATGCCTAGCGTATTCAGCTCGCGGCTATTTCTTCCGGCGACGTCTAATTGATGCCCCTGATGAGGGATGGTGGTACGAATGGATATGCAGCTTATCTGCATATCGCATTTCTTGGCGCTACCCTTGGCTCAATCTACCAGCGATGAGTTACAGTATGTCTCGCCAGCCCGGGATTCAGTTGATCGGCCTGACTCACTGTGTCTTTTACTTTCTGTTTCAATTCCGGCGCCAGTTCGGACATGATCAGACTTGCCCGGAAGAGGAGATAGAGTACCCTGCTGCATTTCCAGTCCGAGGCGCATAGCTAGCTCGGTATGCCACAGCATGGAGGACTAGAGAGCTTCTGGCCCCCGCTCCCACTTTCAGTTGCACCCTCTCTGATGAGTGCATAGCTTGGCTTGATGAAGAGGCACAGGTTGGGTAAAAAGATTAATTTGAGCAAAATCAACTTTTATTAAAACTTTTCAAAACCATTTTCGCGGATCATAACTGGACACGCCCGAGATCTATCACTAAGATGTACAACCCCGGATCCCAGCAACTGGAAAGTTGCCCCTAGTCTGAATAGCATTGCACTGGAGATCACAATCGAGCTCTTGAATGCAGAATAGACAAAGATGACCAACATGATCACATGGACAAAGTTGATTTAGAAGTGTTTACGGCTGAACTTCAGAATGAAGTTGCCTACATATCCCAAAGACGGGAATCAAGCCTTACGTAGTTCGGTTCAGGTTCACTCGTGTATTAACACTCTCCTTTTGCAATCTAACTTTTGCCAAGGCCGCAATTTCTGGGTTTTCAACCTTGCGAGCTCAGTTTTTATTATTTCGAATTTTTCGTGCTCTAACTTTTGCCTAGGTCGCCCTTTTGGGTTTTCGGCCTAGTGATCCACTTAGGGAAAGTATTTCTTCAACTTGTCCATGTTGATCGGTTGGGAGAACTCTAGGCCATCTAGGTCCATCAGAACGACAGCTCCACCCGACCAAATAGACTTGATGATGTAAGGACTGGTCCAATTAGGTCTGAACTTGCCCCTAGGGTCGTGGATGGGAGCTCGGTTGTCTTTGAGCACTAAATCCCCCTCTTTCAAATTCCTGGAGTTAACCTTCTTGTTGAAAGCCCTGCAATTCTTCGTTGATAACCCTGGACGTGATACAGTGCTTTCAGCCTTCTTTCATCAAAGAGCATAAGTTCTTCGAACCTGCTTTGCTGCCAATCTGCCTCAGCTATCTGACACTAAGCTAATACCCATAATGACGGAACCTTAACTTCGATAGGCAGAACAGCCTCCATCCCATAAACCAAGGAATACGGAGTTGCCCCAGTAGAAGTTTGAATTGAAGTCCGGTAGCCCTACAGAGCAAATGGCAACTTATCTGGCTAGTCCCGGTAGGTTTCCACCATCTTCTGCAGTATGTGCTTAATGTTCTTGTTAGCGGCCTCAACTGCTCCGTTGGTTTGCGGCCGATATGTAGATGACTTATGAAAAGCCACGTTGTACTTTTCCAACAAGTCGATCACCTCCTTCTTGAAGTGGGAACCATTATCTGAAATAATCTCGTTCGGGACCCCGTAGCGACAGATGATGTTGTTCCTGATGAACTTAGCAACATGCGATGCCTTCAACACTGCGAAGATTGGGCCTCAACCCACTTCGTGAAGTAGTCTATCACTATCAGAATATACTCATGCCCGTTGGGCCCCTTCGGAGTGACAGCCCCAATTACATCAATCCCCCAGACTGAAAACGGACATGGCAAAGTCATGTTGTACAGCTTCAACGGCGGAATGTTCATGCAGTTTGCATGGATCTGACATTTGTGGCATCGCTGAACAGAGCCAATACAATCCTCCTCCATGGTGGACCAATAATAACCCTGTCTAAGGATCTTCCGGGCTAGCATCACCCCGTTCATGTGTGCTCCGCATTCTCCTCCATGGATGGCCTCCATCAGACGTTTGGATTCTTCAGCATCAACACACAACTTATGCATTCCGAGATGACCCCTCTTGTACAGTTTACCTCCGCAGACGATGAATTGAGCAGCCATTCTTCGAATTGCCCTTTTATCCTTGGCATTTGCCCCTGGTGGATACGCCTCTTTTTCCAAGAAGTTCCGAGACATCGTAATACCAGGGATTCTCATCTTGTACTTCATCTATGGCAGCAATCAGCTCGTAGGCTGGCACAAATTTTTGTTCAATGATGATCGGACGCATCCGGACCCCGAAAGGAATGTCTATCATAGAAGATAGAATTGCTAATGAATCCGCAAAACTGTTGTTCTCTCTTAGCAGATGAGCGAAGTTCAGCTTCTCAAACTGAGGAATCAGCTCGTCCAAGGTCTGGTGATAGATTCTCATCTTTTCTTCTTTAACTTTCCAATCTCCTTTAGCTTGAGATACAACAAGGTTCGAGTCCCCGATGACGTCCAACCGTTTTACCCCTAGTTCGAGGGTGGCTTCTAGTCCAGCAATACATGCCTCATACTATGGTTCATTGTTCGATACTCTGAACCGGAGTTTGAATGCTAAGGGTATCCGGGAATTGTCGGGCCCTATCAGCAACACCCCTATCCCATACCCGTATTGGTTTGACGCTCCGTCAAAGTACATCCTCCAAGTTTCTTCTTTGACATGCAGAATGGCCTCGTCTGGGAACCGATACTCAACTGCTTCCTCCCTTTCAACTGGGTGATCGGCTAGGAACTCTGCTACCGCTCTCCCTTTCACTAACTTGCGCGTCATGTACTTTAGATCAAATTCAAAAAGTAGAAGCAACCAACGAGCTAGCCTACCCGTAAGTGCCGGTTTCTCGAAGAGATATTTGATGGGATCTAATCTCGAAACCAGTATTACAGAGTGAGCTAACAGGTAGTGCCTCAGCTTCCTGGTAGCCCATACAAAGGGCAAACAAGCCTTCTCCAACGGAGTGTAGTGGGTCTCGTAGTCCAGCATTTTCTTACTCAAGTAGTAGATAGCCTTCTCCACTCTGTCCTCAAACTCTTGTGCAAGCATGCAGCCCATTGTAGTTTCAGTCACTGAAAGGTACAGAATCAACGGTTTCCCCGGCTCAAGCGGTGACAACACAAGTGGGTTCTGTAAATATTGCTTGATCTGTTCGAAAGTAGCTTGGCATCGGCCGTTCCATTGGAACTTCTTTCCTTTCTTCAAGAGACCAAAGAGTGGTTCACAAGTCAAGGTTAATTTTGCAATAAACCGTCTTATGAATTGCACTTTACCCAGAAAGCCTCGCACCTCCTTTTCAGTCCTCGGTGGTGGTATTTCTAAGATGGCCTTGATTTTCGAAGGATCGACCTCGATACCTCTCTGTGTGATTAAGAACCCCAGCATTTTCCCTACAGTAACACCAAATGTACATTTCTGGGGATTTAGCCACAACCGATACTCTCTGATCCGTTGAAAAAAATTTTGCAAGGCAGTGTAGTGGCCCTCTCTTTCCTTGGACTTGACAATCATGTCGTCCACGTACACTTCAGCCTCTTTATGGATCATATCATGCAAAACTATGGTCGCGGCCTGTTGATACGTAGCCCCAGTGTTCTTCAACCCAAACGGCATCACCCTATAACAATAGGTTCCCCAAGGGGTGGTGAAAGCAGTCTTCTCCCCGTCTTCGGGTGCCATCAAAATTTGATTGTAGCCTGAAAACCCATCCATGAACGAGAGCAGCGCATGCCCAGTAGTAAAATCCACTAATTCGTCGATATACGGCAGAGGAAAGTCGTCCTTCGGACTGGTTTGTTCAATTCCCTGAAGTCCACACATACCCGAATTTTGTCGTCCTTCTTCAGCACTGGAACTATATTGGCCAACTGAGTTGGGTATTCAGATACCAGCAAGAACCCTGCGTCAATTTTCTTGGTGACCTCTTCTTTGATCTTGAGAGCCCAATCCAGGGATCCTTCGGAGCTTCTGCTTAACAGGTCGGGCCTCCGGGTCAAAAGGGATCCAGTGCTGTACGATCTCAGGATCGATTCCAGGCATGTCTTCGTAGGACCACGCGAAAACATCTTTGAAATCTTTTAATAAAGCGACTAAGCGCTCGCGCTCCTTCAAAGACAACGTGGACCCGATCTGGACCAGCCGCGGGTCCTTCTCAGTACCAACATTAGTTGTGGTGATTTCATCAACCAACAGTTTAACAAACCTCTCCTGCTCTTGATCAAGCAAATATTGCAAAATCGGAGGAATTTCTTCCTCGTCGTTTTCATCGAAATTTTGAAAGTCTTGATTAATGCAATAAATTAAGGGTACAGAAAAGTACTCAGAAGCCACAGCCATTCTATTCTCATTAATCACTTCCAAATCGCCTGATTCCTCTGTTACAACAAACTCAAAGGAAAAAAGAAAAAGACGACCTAGACAGGACTGTGGCATCCGGGTTGTCACCCCCAAGAATACCGGACTCAGACTCAGACGAGCTGGAACCTGATTCTGACTCCACAGACTCGGTGGAATCAGATTCCGGCTCACTACCTGACCTGGTGCTGCTCGATAAAAAGCCCTCCTCATACAGCCAGACGAGGGAGGGTGCGATGGATGCATCCAGAATGTTTGAAGATGGGCTCACAGCCGCTTCATTCCCAATCATAGAAACTGAGAAGTTGTCCCTCAAGCACTCTTGTACGATCTGAGGATCTGTGAGTAGACAAGCCAGTGCTACCCCCATTTCAAATTATGTGCTCTTAGATCCCTCCTCCTTGCACTGCTCAGCCTCAGCTGGTGGGTCTGTCGGCTCTTCGGCAACATCATCCCCGGACAATTACAAGTCAAAGAAAATCTCAAACCCCGGCAAGCACCGCCTCTCTGTATTTAGCCATGGCTTTGGGAAGCCGCAGAACGAGAAGTCCTCCCCCCTCCTGGACAAAGCGTCCGTTCAGGGTACCCTGGATAGGCCGGTGCACCAACTCATAAGGCTTCCTGGCTTGCTTTGCTCTGGCTCTTCCAGCCATCTCTTTTCCTTTCCTTACCCAGTCCTTGGTAGGCAGATAACCTAGGCCAAAGGTATGTCGGTTGTGCGGCACTTCGGCCGATGCTGTAACGCCTTTCCGGCCACTTCACCCTAATCCCATCCCAGGGATATGCTGGAGCTTGTTCATAAGGTAGACAAACTGTGCGCTGACATAGAGCCCCTCATCAACAGCTAAAATGTTATGTACAACCCGGGCCTCGGCTAGGGTAAATCCTGACAGGAACACATCCTCCACACCATGCTCAATATCCAGAACTGGTATAGAAACCTCTGGCGGCAGATGTATTGACGAATTCCCAAAAACTATAGCCACCCCCTTCCCATGGGGGTACTTCAGCATTTGATGCAGGGTGGAAAAGACTGTCTTCACCTGGTGTAGCCACGGCCGCCCTAGGAGTAGATTGAAGGTTGCGGGAACGTCCAAGACATGAAAGTCAATATCTTGTTGTCCTGGACCAACCTGAGTTTGAATCTGCACAATCCCCATCACCTCTCTGCTGGTATTGTCGTATGCCCTTATCACCTGGGCAGTTGGCACAAAATCTGCAGGCTTCAACCCGATAGCATATGTCGTCCTCGACGGGCACGCGTTGATAGCAGATCCTGTGTCAACAAGAACCACTGGTATCCATTTTGCTCTACACTCCACAGAGATGTAGAGTGGTTTGTTATGATTCATGCCCTCAGGCGGCAGTTCCTTGTCAGTGAAGGTCAACGTCGGGGAAGCTCCTCCCGGAAAAACCAATCCTACCAACTGTTCAGGCGTGGTGTCGATTGAAAGTTTGGCCTCATCCATCACAGAATGGACAGCCTGTCTATGAACTCTTGAGGCCATAAGCAGTCCCTAGATGGAGATGTCTGCTTGTATTTTCTTAAGCTGCTTCAGTACAGCTTCCTTTTCGAGCAATTTTTCTTTTTGCTTCTCCGCTTCTTTGTCCTTTCCGGATGCCTTTGGTCGATCCAAGTGTGGGGGCTTGAAATATCGCCCACTCCTGGTCATGTGGTCCACCTCTCCCACATACCAGGTATCATCCGGTTGGTTTTGTCCCCAATTTTCATCGGTGTGGACAAGACACAAGTTGTCGTCTTCCCACCACATGCCATCGGTAACCGACAGACACCTGTCCGGTTCCGTTACAATAGCTTCTGTGCGCACAGCACATTCCGTCCTTATACTCACAGCACATTCCATCCCCGCAGGGGCTTTGGCCTTTCTAGCCCTTTCCAGATCTTCGATCTTTTCCTGCTCGAACTGCTTCAGCGCAGCCTGCTGCTCAGTATCTTCCGTACTCAAACTGCCCGTATTCTGAGCAAAATTCTTTACACCGATGCTCTCCGGCGGTGCATCCTGATTCCCGGCCATTCCGGCCACCGTTGATATCCCAGCTCCTAATTGCCTCTATTTTGGCTGAGGTACCTGAACAACATCCGGCTCGTCGCTGAGCCACCCAGTAGCTTCTGCTGACCCTTCTGGATCGAACTAGTTGACAGTCACATCCCCCGGATCCTATTCATTGAAGAACTGAAGGTTGGCAATGTCCTCTTCCAGCTCAACTAGGTCACCTAGCCCCTGATTAGGTCCATCCTCCCGTACCACACTGATCTCTACCACCACTGGCAATTCCACCATTGGCTTAGGCTGATCTATTGGTGTGATGTAACCGCTCGAATTGTAACAAATCTCGCAGACCCCTCAAACTCTGAATGATCATTCCCATCTGCCTCCACTGTCGACCCAATTCTATCTTCGATAGTCACCGCCACTGGTCCTGGTTGGGTTTGGGAGATGTCCAACATGCACAAGTCTGTGCTGTCTAGAATGAACACCTCCGGCTTGGGCAGGTGGGAAGGGGTGATATATATGCTCGGGTCATATGGAATGGCTGAGGTTTGGATCAGACTAATGTGTTTGGGAGGTGGAGCTTGGTTATGTGGTGGGAGTGGGTTGGTGGTGACATTCGGCTACTCCGGAGGCACGATCACCCTGTTGTCAACGAGATCTTGAATCTCATAACGCAATCTATTGCACTGGTTGGTGTCATGACCATGCTGTTGGTGAAAGGCACAGTACTTGGCCGGGTTATGGGAGGAAAGAAGCTTGTCCAGTAATGGCCGCGGCTCCAGGGGCTTCAAGTGCCCTTTCCTAATCAAGACCCCCAAAGCTTTGGACAGAGACATGTATAGCGGGGTAAAGGCTCTCTGGCCTCGGGGCGGATACCTGGCGGTTTGTGAGCTACTTCCGGACGCACCGATGAATGGTGTAGCTGCAAGGGTTTTTGGGGTGGTGGTGGTGACCATACCCACATCCGAAGTTCTGGCAGTTGCAGCACTGCTTGTGCCTGCATTCGTACTACGGTTGAATGCCCGCTTGGGCTGCTCTCTCTCATGGTCAATCAGACCCTGTTTCATGGCGTCCTCGATCTGCACCCCGATCTCATGTAAATCCGCAAAGGTGGGAAGGGGGAGGACGATCATCCTTTGCATGAGCTTGGCCTGGAGGTTGCGCACAACCATCCGTATCTGATCTTTGTCAACCGGCCTGATGGTCATCATCGAGGCCTTGGCCCTCCATCGGATCACAAAGTCAGAGAAGCTCTCCTTTGGCTCCTGTCTAGTTGTCTCGAGATCATGAGTTGTGACCTCGAAATGCATGTTGTAGGAGTATTGAGCTATAAAGGCCTCAGCCATCTCCTCCCAGCTTCTCTTAACAGAGTCCTCCAGCTTTGCATACCAAATAGCCGCTACACCCGACAGGGTCCGGCCAAACAGGGAAAGCTTCTGCAATCTGGAGAGGCCCATCGGCCTTAGGATATCCGAAAACAGCCGCAGGTGCACCATAGGATCTCCAGAACTGTCAAAACGGTCTATGTACGACATCTTAAATCGGTCCGACAGAGTCACGGCTGAGTCGGTGTATCCATCCTCTATATCCGGAATGGATTTCACGCATTGAGCCTTCTTGAAAAACTTTTCTAGCTCGCTCACTTTTAGTGCTGTTGGATCCACCTCGAACTCAAACGGTGTATCCACTAGGTTGGTGGACGTTTTGGATAGCTGAGGTAGGATTGGAGGTAGAGCTGGCCCCGTTGGAATGTCCGTATTTTCCTAGACGTTTGCAGTCTTCCCGGGTGTTGGAACCCTAGGTGGGGGAGGAGGTGGGTATGAAGCAGATGCTCCGGCTTGCTGTGGTTATTGTTGTTGCTAGAGCCTGGCAATAAGCTCCGTTTGTTGGGCCATAACCTCGGCTTCGCGCATGGCCAACTCTGCTTGGCGGGCAGCATCTCGCTGCATGGCTTGCATAGTTTCTTGGAGCTGACGCATCATCTCTTCCATGCCTGCCATAATGTGTTGATCTATCTGAACAACCGGTATATCTATCTCTGCGGTAGAAACTGAAATCTCAGTCCGACTACTCAAGGACCACTGATCTGGCAACCGCTGTACCGATGCACTATGCCTAACCGACCTCCGTCTAGCAACCAGGGGTAAAGAAAGGAACACTGCTTGTCCGTCTATCAAATTCGCGGATCGATGAAGTTTGCGACCTCTAACCCAGAGTGCTTGGGGAATATCTTCCTGGTCAGATGCAATTGTGCTAAACCCTTGCAAAAAGGTAAATAAAGCATAATAAGGAAACAATAAACAGAAAAACAGACAACATAACGACTTAAATTAAGACAACACACAGTTGGTATTTGCAAGCCGAATATACTGTTCTCAAATACTGATCACTGTTCCCAAATCACTGCCCCAGATCTGATACCCTCAGGTAAAACTGATTCCCCAAATACTGATGCCCTCAGGCCTGATACACAGACTTGCAAATTGATACATGCATTCCTGTAGAGGCACACTCTAAAAGCACATAGCAAGCAAGTGAGAGTAAAAACACCCCTATGGAGGGGTAGGGTTTCCCTGTCCTATTTTGTCAGGAGCTAGGGTTTCACTACGCAAACAACGGTTTCAAACAACCTAAAATCGAGTAAGCAAACCTGTCCTAGTTTGGAATAGTCACTATGGATTCCGATATGCACTAGGCCAAATGGTCAAAAAGGGTGCCTCGGTAACAACTGAGGTTTGTGTTCCCATCGTGGCAGAGCCCGTAACCGGTTAACCTTATGGCACGCAGTCTCAGGCAAACCGTTCAGGAATAGCAGACGGCGAACACGGTGTCTTAGGCGCACCAATGCAAATGCAATGCAAAAGAAACACATAAGTGTAAACAAAACAAGATATCATGAGTTCGAGTCAAGTTCTCTAACTCCCCAGTAGAGTCGCCAGAAACTGTAGACCACCCGAACTCCGCTCCGCGCGCAAGGGCGCGAATCGTTGTTCTTAGCTACTACAGTTCGGACTCATGTCACGGTTCTGAATCTAATCTCACAAAGTGCAATGTAAGACTGATAAATCACCAAAGAGTCCAAATCCTGCAAAACGTTTTGGAAAATCGATTTTAATCAAAACGCGCCAAACATGGACTGCTTTGCCAGATTTCAGAGTCGCCACCTAAATATTTTGTTTTGGGAAATTTAGGAAACCCTGACTCGTGCCTAAGGCCACATGTACGTCGCCACCAAAGTTGCCTCGGCTCGGGAACTTGGGTTCAAGAGGGGAAGGTCCTGAAATGAGCATCCCCGCTCGCCCGATCAAAGATCGGCCTCTAATAACATGATATGTTGTTTTTGAAAACACATGTGTTCTTATTCCGGTTTATTAACTAGCTTACTATGTGATGCGCACAGCATACAAGTATAGACTAAATCGTTCAAGTTGGAACAAAACATCTCATGTTTGTTTGTTTGAAAATGGTTTGAAGGTGCTACTCGCAAGTAGGCTAAGCCGTGGATTTTGCCACCCTCAAGTGGGCTTAGAAAACATGGTGATTTGCCACTCTCAAGTGGGCTTAAAACTCGCATTTTGATGAATTGTTCCAATTCCAGCAATCCAACCTCCACCGACAGGCATTCAAACAGTTATAGCAGTTAAGCATATAGCCTCATGGCAAGCATTCTATCATGGCAATCACTTACACACATGCAAGGATGCTAAAGCGTAAAAGCTTACCTAGTACTCCGAGCCAAAAAAGAAGCTAGTTAGTAATCAATGCATGATCCTAGCTATGTCAAGAATGCCTAATGCAACACATGCAAAATGCAATGAGATAGGCTCAGCTACCTAAGATGGCATATGAAATGCAACAATTGATACATTTATTCAAATTGGAATTGAAATACAATGCAGTTTGTATGATGTGCCGAGCCCGGTGCATGCAATACAAATGAATGAATGCAAACATGCAAGCATAAGTATGCTAATTGAAATATGCCCTAAACTAACCATCGAAAGCTGATAAGTAAAAGGGACAAAGAAATGGGGTTGGAAGACATGCATCACACACACGCACACTTATTACAACATTTGTGCCCTCTCGACGGAGGGTCCGAATAATAAGCTAACTAGCTAATCTAAGCTAATTAAACTAATTATTACAAACCAAACTAATTAACTAACTTAGCTAATTAATTATTACACAACAAATCAAATGATTAAATTACACGAACTAGTCATGAATACTGAAATGGCCTCACGGGCGATGAAGAGATGCATGCTCGGTCGGCTTTGCTTGGAAATCCACTACCGTGCCTCGTGTTGCCTCTGTTTGCACTCTTTTGGACTTCTGAAAATTGTGCCAATTTCCAAGGTACTTCCGACCCACCTTACAAACACTCTGATGGGTGGTCGGCCGAGGGAAATAGCCATCGGCCAAAGAAAATAATCACCGGCCAAATTGATAGCCGATCGGTAGACTACGATGGCCGGTCGGCAGCTCTGATGGTCGATCGGCCAACACTTCCTGCAAATTCTCATTTTGCTGCAACATAGCACTAAACAGAGGCATGGCAGTGTATTTGCAAGAAAATGTGTGTGCAACCACATTCCTTATCATGTTTAAGGCTCAAAGGAGTGTAATGCTCGGCTCTTTAGCCATCAATCACGCATCTCGATGCATGATGGCCAAAGAGGCCGAGTTGCACAAATCAATGGCAAATGAATGCACAAAAAACACATAAATGCCTTAACCTTTATCATGCATGATCAAGAGGGTCAGCGACCGAGAATTGAGGCATGTTTCATCACTTCAAGTATAAAACATCCATCGTTCCTCGTGTTTGGATTGACACCCTTTCCAAACATAATGCAATGCAAGGCATGCACACACAATGCAAAGCAACAAGCATGCAAAAACCATGCAATGTAACATGCATGCCACAACCTGCTATCTAATCAACATGCTAAACATCGTGAACACGCAACATGCAAACAACATGAGCATGCAACAACATGCAAGCAACTATGCAATGGCAAGGGCCATGTAATGCAACACTTAGTGGACTTAAACCGCATATGGACAGACCTAAGAGGGTCCAAAAATAGTGGCCAATAACACCAAAACTAAGGCACCAAAAGGCAAAACATGCATGCACACATATTGGTCCATAAGCTAGGCAACAATGCACAACCCTTAGAGGTACTCAAAGGGTGAAAGAAATGGGAACATGGCAATGCTATATGCTCTGAAATAACATGGTAAGTGATGCCAAATCATGGACATGTCATAAATGAAGCATGCTAGGAAACTCAAAGCTTGAAGCTAGCATAGGCATTTGCACTACAACTACGCAAAACATGAAGCATATGGCCAATACAACCCAAAACAGTCCTAGATCATGCTAAATAAAGGCTAAAACATGCACGGAGTAAAGCCAAAACAAGCTAGCATGAAGGGCTAAAACATGGATCATGCGTTAGTGATGATAAGCTTCACCATGCTTGCATGCAGCCAGCAACAATTCAAGAAAATGCAAGGGCCAGACAACACTCGACGAAAAATAGTGAGTGTCGAAATCTGTATTCTCTATAATACACTATGATGGAAACACATCGCTGGGTTGCTATCCACACGTTGTATTGAATGGTCGTAGTGGGCTTGTGATTGTTTCACGTTTGTAGGATTGTAGCATGTAATAATGTCATCTTCCTATTGTTTTTGTAAATTTCAATTCGTTGTAAAAGTCCAGCTACGTTTTGTCATTGACTTTTTCCTGCAACTGTTATTTGTATTTGCAATCTTATTTAATTACCAACAATGCACGCAGATTGCGTTTGGCATAAAGTTGTAGTTACAGTTATTTTGGACTCATACGTCTTACTTGTCTTGTACGTCTGTCACTTTCTTGGTTAAAGAGTAGAAAGGAGATTAGGGAAAGGTGGAAGGCACTCCCCTCTGATGAGAAAAAGAGGTTTGTGAAAATGGCTAAGGCGAGCGCCGAGGAACACGCCAAAGTAGTACCATGTGCACCCAAGTCTAAAAAGGTCATTACTTACTTTATGTTTTCGTAAATGCATTTGGCTAGGTCATGCTTTGCTGACATTGTTGGTTGTTTTTTTGTATTAATTTAAGGGTAAAAAATGTGCAGGGTAAAAGGCAACTCCGCATATCATTGAAGTCAATTGTTAAGCTAGTTAACCGGTTCAACAAAGCACAAAAGCAGGCAGTCATAGACATTGGGTTTGCTGGCCTTCTGGGGATGAAGTGTACACGTATAGATCACAACTTCTGCGCATGGTTGGTACAGAACTTCGATCCTGACAGTAGTTCATTGAATGTTCATGGTTGTCAAGTCAGGCTCACCTGTAAGGCAGTTAATGTTTTATTGGGAATACGGTGTGAAGGCGATGACGTACAGTTGGCTGGGTCATTAGAAGCATATCCCAATATCTACGATGAGGTTGGAGTTGTTAACGAAGTCATTCCTTTGAACAAGTTGAGACTTTATCTGACCGAGACTGATGGTGCGGACGACGAGTTTCGGAGGAAATTTGTGCTGTACGTGTTGGGGGCCATGTTGTGTCCTACCACAATGACCGGCTTGAAGCCATCGTTCGTTCATGCCGTGAAGGACGTGAATCGTATGCGAGCTTGTAATTGGGCAAAGTTGACACTGCAATTCCTTCACAACGGTGTTCGCAAGTATAAAGGTCATCGCGGTGCAACTGGATGTGTTTTCCTGCTAATGGTATGCCAATAACTCGATCTTTTGTTTCCATTCCCCCGTTCATATGTTTCATGCATTATTCTGTCATGGTTCAACAAATTGGCCTTGATTGGGACATACAATGTTACCTGCATTGTGAGTACGACAAACAACACTCTTCCTGACCAAGTATGGTAGTCGCAGAAATATATTTTCTGCGACTACCGTGATGAATTTAAGAACAAAGAGTACAGGGCAAAAAGTATGCCGGACCTCAATGGAGGAACCAATTAAAACTACGTTGCGAAAAGTCCTACATAATTGATTGATCTTCATCGGTTTGGAATAATCAATCAGACACAGAATTCATGACACAGGAAATATTATACACATTTGTACGCAGAGTTGAAGAATAATATACAGAAGAAACCTTGATACGACCATTACCAAACCAAACATATTGATTCTGGGAAAGGTCTTTTGGGTTGCAGCCATTCATATATACAAACATGTACATAACAAATTTTCTTGGTTTCATCACTAAAGTCCTTGGTGTGCTGTACATTTATTTTCCCAAAAAACATTGCATGATATGTGACTATAAAGTTGACAGCATCCTAAACAAAAGCGGTATTCTATGTACGTTCCGCTGCAAAATTGAGAAGAATGAATGTCATTGTTACTGAATATAG
This sequence comes from Camellia japonica, assembly GCA_030407325.1. Classification (NCBI taxonomy): domain Eukaryota; kingdom Viridiplantae; phylum Streptophyta; class Magnoliopsida; order Ericales; family Theaceae; genus Camellia; species Camellia japonica. Next base: position 127,688,046 of record JAPPVO010000019.1, on the reverse strand, counting down.
TTTTTTTTGTGGGAAGAATAACTTAATTATGGTGTGCCCCTTAATGTCCACAGCTATTGTACCTTGATTGTGTTTGTCTGAGCTCGACTACGACGCGGTCCACACCTCGGCTACATGATTGGGGTGATACCCAAATACGGGAGACGCTGCGACGTATCAGAAGGAAGCAAAATTTCCCCAATTGCGGTAAGCACTCCAACCACTGTGCACATTTCACACCATCGACCCACTTGTCTTCAACATACAATGTCAGACTTCATTTATGCGTTTCTATGATTAGGTGGAGTTTGATTACAGTAACAACGAAAGCGACGCCGATGATGCTGACATGGATGCATGCCATGTCGAGAACCAACAAAAAGGACAGTACAATGAAGTCCGTATGAGCAATTTGGAGTCCGATATTCGCGAACTGAAGGAAATGATGAAGCAAGTTATCCACAACCAAACAGATTTAATGGAGATGTTGCGACATTTCCAAGGCAAGCAAGTTGTTGACAATGACAAGGTAATCTATCCAAGCATTACGCAATTTTGGCACAGTTGAGCCACATCATTTTACCGATGATTTTAAGACTAAGTTCACGAATGTGTATGTATGATTAGGTGGAAGGCAATGATGTGTGTATCATTAACCTCTCCTCCAATGTTGCGAACTGAAGGAAATGCTGAAGCAACTGCTTCAACGTTTCAGTTTGGGCTGCAACGAACCGTTCACTGAACAAACCAATTTAGGTGAACTGAAGCAAATGCTACACCACCTCATCGAAGGTATATTCTCTACACCACAACCGGCAGGCGTGGACAAACAGGGTGTGGACCCTGCTGTTGGAGTCGAGGCGCATGACGATGGCGTGGTCAAACCATCTGACGAAGTTAACCCAATGGAGTGTAATATTTCAGATGTACAAGGGGTGGATCACCAACAACAGAATTTGAAGGGAACCTTGGCAAGGGACAAAAGTCATTTCCATGATGGGCACAAGCTGAACATCGAAGAAGGTGGGGACAACCAGAAGAAGGGAGGCCTTCAGTCAGGGGAAACATACGAAACTGAAGATAAATACACTCCTGACCTTCAGTCAGTGGCCGTGAAGAACGTGCCGTGATGTGCATACTTCTCCTACTAAGCTTGGCAAACCATTGGGAGCAACTGGAATCGTTAGAAAGTGCAAAGGGAAGAGGAAAAGGAAAAGGAAAAGGGAAAATGCGCGGAAGTGGAGTTCAAGCCACTGAGGTCGGGGATATGGTTCGGTGCATCGATAGCAAAACAAATAGTGGAGTTGACGACATAAGTTCACCTGTGGATGTTGATGGTGTCGATAAGGTGAACAAGGTACAAATACTGCCTTTAATGCCCCACAAGTTCTGAATACCCAATTCATGCCCACATCAATAATGTGAATCAGTAATTTTACAATCATCTGTGTTGTATTGTACTACTCGTCAAACAATTGCATGTTTGCAGTTATGACTGCTGGCATATGTTTGTACACATTTCTAACAAACTCCGCACCAAACATCACAAGTTTGGAAAACTCTGAGGGTCACAGTTTATACATCATTTCACGTTCTTTTTTATGACTACCGACCTTGTAATGTAAGCTTAAATTTTTTTAATGAAATGTGTAGTGTTAGTTGGCTGTTTATTTTTGTAGGACTCGTTCAGGATGTTGGACAGCGAAGGGTTGTTATCGGCGGAGGAACAAAAACTTCTTGACTATGTATTTGACGATAGCAAAAATGAAATGTATTGTTTCGTTTACTACATGCAAATTTTAAATGACAGTCCACTGTGAAATAACTATCGTTCTAAGGATCATTTTTGCTTGTAGGGACATTGTTGTTTCCATGAATCTTCATGGACGGGCATGTGAAGTTGGTACCCGGCGTGACATGCGCACGCTCAAACCGGGGTCGTGGCTATCCGACACTGTAAGTGTTGGCTGCGCAAATATGAAGCTACGTTTTTCAGTACCCCTGAACTCAGAAACCTTTCTAATCAACTTGCCTTGTGTCTTACATACAATGTTCCAACCAATCAACTTGGTGGTCGTGCAATTGACTAATCGACAGAGGGATTTACACAATGACAGGAGGCACACTGATTGGTTCTTTCCCGTATATCTGTCGGTAAGTAAATGTTTAAAGCTACGTTGTGTTTTGTGTATGACATATTTTGACAAATGTTTCCGTCAATGACCTTTATGCATTACACATGCAGACTTTGATTATAAATAAAGATACGCAACCTCTGCACCATGAACATACCGTGACATCATTTTTCGGACATGACAGATACACTGGTGCGATTGATGCATGCCAGACGGTAATATCAATGTTCATCCCGTTATATTAAAACGAAAATATGTAAGCCATTACATGTTTACATGGCCTCTAAACAAGGTATGCCCTTGTGTTTACATGTAGATTTACATGCCTTTCAATTACAGAGGAGTGCATTGGTTGTACGTTAAAATTGATATGGTGGACCGTGTAGCCTACCTATTTGACTCGGTCCCATCCAACCGACCGAACAAAAGGAAGCTAAATGCGGCTAAAATTTTGGTATGTCCTTCTGGTGCATTTCTGAACACTACAACAAACTTGAACATCCTTTACATAAACCAACTTCAACCTTGTGGAACAGGTTCAAACTATGCACGACTTGCTGCAACTACACTTTCGAAATGATTATGTTACAGACGTGCGTAGCTTCCGCCTCTGCATGTTAGATGAGAGGCCAGTACAACAACTGGACGAGTAATCCACAATCCCTCCCTCACATTAATGTGTATGCTGCATGACTGATTTAATGAACCTACTGACATTGACGACAACTTTAATGTGAAATTATTTTTGTAGCACGTTTGACTGTGGGATGTTCATCATCAAATTCATGCAGCAACCTGATTTAAGCCCCGGTCCACACAAGGTACATTCTACCGCTTCATTTCCATTTGTCAATCAAATCCTTCCTTGTATGTCCTGCAATTTTAACTGATTTGTCTTATGATCTTTCTGTACAAAGTTTGCTCCCTCTGTGCGTCATAAGTTGTTGGTTGACATCGTTATGGATGTCAATAATGCAAAGATCGCAGAGTACCGGGAGTGCCTTCATATGAGCAATGCCACAAGCTAGGCCAGTGATGGGAATGGGCTGCCAGTACGCCAGTAATTTGGGTGCCAACAGGACTTCACCAATTTTTTATTCTTTGATTTCAATATGGATGTTAATTATGGCTCCCCAGTATTGTTTTTGGTGGACGATGTAAAGATGGACTAACTGCAAAGTGCAAGTCAAATGTAAACATGGATCGAACATGTCGATGTGGCTGCTGTCTTAGTTCGGATTTTGTTTACGCATGTTTCTTGTTCGGATGAATGCGACTGAAACAAATATAATTTACGGCTGCTTTTTTTACTCATATTTGGAATGTACTTGCTGCCCAATTTGTCAGCATCACTTCGATGTCGCAACTGTAATAAAAAAACAATTTGAACTTTTTAAAAATAAATAAAAACTAATATAATTACAAAATGAATTTATAATGAAATTGTTTTTACTGGCTGCTGTCGTAGTTGTATTTTTTGTTTGTTACCGAAATGAATTTATAATTTAATTACAAAAAAGGGAAAATTAATTTTCAGAAATGAAACCAACCACATTCTGAATGAAAACTCAATACTCTTTGTAGGTAAGTTATATATCAGCCCATTAGCACATATGACTCCAGCCAAAACAAAACTTTCATGGCTTACAGGGAAGGTTAAAAAAAAAAAAACAAATCTACATATCTGCTGCATCATCAGCAGCGTCTTCTGAGGAGTTGTCCGTACTGTCTGATTGACTGTCCTCATCCATTGTCTTATCAGACTTCGCTTCGTCCGCCGCCAATTTGTCATCGGTCAGCCAATCAACGTTCTGCTTCATAGCGCCGACTTGCCGCTCCAAACTTGACAACCGTGTGTCCACTTCATTCAGCCTTTCGTAGATATCTTGCAACTGCTGCAATACAGGAGCAACATGAGCTTCAACAATAGCTTCAATCTTGTTCGAATCAGACATTTTGTAGGAATATGTGTATGGTTTATTTTACTGACTACTTTTTAAAAGGAATGTACAGATTCATAATACTACACAACACCATGCTGTAAGTATTTGTAAGATATGGTACATGACTTGTATGTTTTCAGAAGACCTCATGCATTGTGACATACATTGTATTAATATCTCAATCTGGCCGAATTCATCTTGCAAAAATTCGTTCCTTCTTGCATGCACCAAGTCATCCGTTAAGTACCCCTGATCGTCCATTATTTGGCATTTCCAACACACATGCATTGTACCTTCCATGAGTACTATCCCACTGTCATTGATTTCCACACCCACAGTTTAGCATACATTCACATCCGTCATTTGTATTTGTGCCCCAACCCAATTACATGTCTACTCATCCATAAAGCTTAGCAAAATTCCTCTTATCAGATACATATGCCTTTCCAACTGCACCGAACCTATTAAATGAAATACCCGTAGTCATTAATTTGCTTTTACTCAGTTTGGGTAGGTGTTGCCACCAAACAACAATAAGTGTGTTCACATCTTTAAACCTACCACCAACGTATTAATGACTACGGGTTTAAGGTAATTTAACATTTACAACCAACCACAAAAAAGTTTGCAACCAGTGTTGTTTCCTTTGCATTTGGGTTTGTTTTTGCGTCCATATATTGTTCGTGAACCTGCGAAAACAAAGTTGGGCTCAATCAAGAACCTTCACACCTATGGATGCACACCACGGTAATCGCGGTCGTGGACAATCAGTTGCAAGGGCTGACAGCTCCCGACCGAAGTCACCAGAATTGGATTATGCAGGTGGGTATATCGATTCCTTCGGTGATCGACGTTTCTTTGAAACAGGGTTCCCACTGTGGAGTTTTCAACCTCTACGATTACAATTGCACCCCAATACAAGATGCAAGCCTGGGGAAGTATTTTGGAATTCCAGTTTCACTGTTTGCCAAACGAGTTCAGTGTGAACACCACTGTCGATGTGTTTTTGTCAAGGTTACTAAAGCCCGATCGGTTGAAATGCAGCGGCAATTCCCTCATGTCAGCGAGTCCCAAGTTAGGCGTCGTTTGCAAAGTGAGATTGATCAAATGACTCGTCGACTCATTAGGCACTCACGCATAGAGGACGCAAAGGCAGAGTCGAAGATACATGGATCGAACCCGGCATCTGCGATCAAGGCTATAATGGAGGATCCTGCACTGGTGTCGGACCCTGACCTTTCAGATTACTCAGACTCCGAGGTTGTTGATTTGAGCGAGGATTAGGAGACCTGGACATGTGTATGACATAGTAAGCGTAGTGTTGTAAGATGCCATCGTGGTGCGAAAAAATACGACTTAGAAACTAACAAACCGTCATACTCTGCTAACCATTTCAACCGTGCATGCGTTAATGTCTTCATCATTTCGACTTTGTTGAAGGTATTTTTTTGGGTCACCGTCATCGACTGAAAGCTGTCTTATGATTTAGAATCAAAGTACGATGACAAGGTCATTTTTCTGTAATGTCAATGACCGATATCAGAAACTATCATTAACCTATGTTTTGTTGATTACTTCATGTTTTGTGAATCGTTGAATATGGACAATAAGGTTTAAGTGTCAGAATCATTCAATGGAATCACAAGGTGTAATTGCAAAAAAAAAATTTGTGCACGACCGGCCAACGGTCTCATACACTCTAACATCAATATGGGCACAAATGTTTTGTTTTTTCAAACACAACGGTTGTGTGGAAGCATACGCCGTGGGGTCAACCTGTGCATTACCAATTTGTCTCCCATTGCGCATTGTTATGAACTAATCAACTCCCCTTGAAACAACAAAATATACAATAGACCATTCAGAAACAGAGTATTGATATTCATTAATGAAGAAGTCAGCACGATGGTGAAGAAATGTACCACGCATTCTATATCTGCTTTCAACTTGCTAACAGATAATAGTTGAGGCGACAGATAAGTGACAAACAGATACTAGTTGACAGATGACAGATCTGCCAAATCTGTTCATTACAAACAAACCTGCAACAGATAACAGAAGTTGTTCATTACAACCAAAATTCATGCACCCAGATAACAGAACCTGCAACAGATAACAGGTCACAGATAAGTGACAAAGCACCCACAAAATTCAGTCATCCACAAAGCATCCACAAAATTCATCCACATAGCATCCACAAAAATGAATCGACATAGCATCCACAAAATTCGTCCACAGATCTGCCAAATAGCATCCACAAAGCTCTTACAATGACACCAACGTTTCCCAAAATTCATTACATAATAAAATTACAAGTTACATCATAATAACTTATAAAATTCATTCCGTACATTCATTCCATACTAAAATTCATTCCACAAAGCTATTAAGTAAGTTACATAAGTTACATCATAATAAAATTCATTCCATAAACATTAGTTACATCATGAAGTACAATACAACCAAAACTGTTCCATTCAATTTCCCAAAATACAATAAAGTACACAAGTTACATGATCAAGTACAAAATGATAGAAAATATAATGAAATACACCATCGCTTTGATAATATTTTCTATCCTTTCAAGCCTTCGACCATGGACATTTTCCAAGTCATCAAGCCTCGTCCTTACATCGTTCAAGTGTTCTACTGTTAAAGCATCACAAGCTCTAGTGTTGGAAGGGATTCTGGACGTAACGTCTTCATCATCGTCATCCACGAACTTGAAGTAATTGCAATGGGGAGTGGGAGTGGTACTCTACAATGCATGACAATCAGTTAGTTGAATACGACAAATATTAATGTGACTACTAAAGGATTAAAATTTGCAATACATACTTACATATCTTGATGGGCAAACAAAGAACAAACGCCCTTCATTTCCATTTTCATTGGTTCTTACAATACGTATGGCAGCGGTTCTTCCACAATTGCACAGCCTCGTTTGTAATCTTATGTTGCTAATGTTAGAAGAAGAAGCCATTTTTTAAATCTGCAAACATGAGAAATTTGTAGTGCTCTGCTATGCTTCTGTTTGATGGGGTTAATAGCAGTTCTATTTGAATTTGAGGGAGAGAGTGTGTCTTTACTGAAAACATCTATTTGTTCAAACTGCCATGTTTAATAGCATTTGAACAGAGGTTACACAGACTAAACTGTAATAGCATTTGAACAAACATGGCAGCTCAATGTACACACATAGCATTTTCAAACTGAACAAATACAGCAGTTTCAAACATCGCAGTTTCAAACATAGCATTTGTGATTAATTACACACATAGCATTTTAAATCTGAACAAACATGGCAGTTTTACAAACATATGAGTTCAATGTCAATTCAATTATCAATCACACATGTTAAACAACTATTATCAACAAATCATACTGAAGTGAAATGATTATGGCCAGATTGTTGGAGAGTGTGATTCAGTAGTTATCAAACTAAAATAGTTATCAACAAATCACACATGTGAATTTCAACAAAGCACACTGAAATACTTATGAACAAATCATTAGTAGTTATGAACATTTAAGTTCAGTTTGATAATAGTTATCAATGTTCATAATAGTTAATTCAATTCACGCAGCTAACATATTAGTTGATAGCAGTTCATTACAATAAATCATGCGTGATTGACAACAAATACACCAAAACCACATTATCAATCACACATTGAAAATTACACAACTATATGCATTTGTTCAACTAATTATCAATCTGCATAATCATACTATGTTCTGCAAAGATGTGATCCTTTCATTTTATGTTCGATCACTTTCTGCATAATCATACTACGTTCTGCAAAATTTATACTTTCACTCTACAAGGTAAATGCATATATGTTCCGGACAATATGTGCCACATTTTTCAATCATACCATTTATGGATCTGCATAACAGTAATTTTCAAAGCCCTAATTTTCAAAGCCCTAATTTTCGAAGCCGTAATATTCAAAGCACTAATTTTGAAAGCCCTAATTTTGGAAGCCCTAACTTCCAAATTTCAAATCTACTTTGTCAAGCACAACCCTAACTTTTTGATTTCAGTGTTTGGAGGACGAACCTGGTTCATGTATGGCCTGAAAGCCCACGTTCTCGTCAACAAATTCCTTCGGTACAGCCGATGGTGGTCGTGGTGGAGCTATGGTTCGCGAAGCAGAGAAAATGAGGGCTACACCGGTGGGTTGGGTTTACGAGTGGGTCACCGTCGGGAGTGGTCGCCGGTCAGGCTGGGTTCGGTGGAGGAGGAGTGAGTGTAAGAGTGAGGGGGAGTGAGAGTGAGATTGAGCTGTATACTCTGTATAACCTGTATAGCAGAGCGGGAAAACGAAAATTTTATTTCTTTATTTAAATTTTTACTGAAAAAGGCAAAAATTCACTGAAAAAATGAAAAAGGCAACAACACATCGAAAAATTTTAAAAAATTATTGTCTCTACTTTTTGCACATCTTTTTGTAAAAAACTAAAAATTCGTCTCAAACGTACTGGGTATGTTTGGTTTGAATTTTACAGATGAGTTTCAGGGAAAAGAAATCCACAAATTGTTTGGTTTGACATTTTTCTCAAAAAATTTCGAAAATCACTTTCTCTGTTACACATCAATCAAGCACTTTTTCTCTCTCCTCTGTCCTTCTCAATCACTTTTTCTCTGACACACATCTACTCAATTCTCCCAAAATATCAAATCATCTCAAACTCCCAAAAAAAAAAATTCACTCCAAATATACAACCAAACTAACCAAAAACATTTGTAAACTCTGTCTCCAACATTTTTTTCAAAAAGAACTCTCCCAAAAACAAACCAAACAACCCACTACTTTTTTGTAGCTCATATGTTACCCAAATAGCCAAAAATTGCAAGAATCAGGCTGTTCCCAAACGAGGCCAGTCTCTACTTTAGTCATGACGCAAGCAGCGAGAGAACATTGAACCGACAACAAATGTAGTTGTGAGATGGCAATAATAGTACTGGTAACTATAAGGGGTGGGATTGTTACTGAGGGAATTATTAGTCAGGGGACTGACAGTGATGGGACTACAAGTAATATTGTCATGGTTTAGTGCTGGGTTGGCATGTCTTGAAGAAGACAAAAGGTAAAAAAACTTACTCAACAAGCTAAAAAGTTACCGCTACACACAAATTAAAATATTTAAAAACATAAATTGCTTGATGCAAATTACAAGTAATAATGGAAGACAGAGTGATTGGTCTGTCACGGTACAAATTACACATGGGTGCACAACAAAATTACACAGGACAGTGTTGTTCGGTCCATGGGAGCTTATCACAGGTCCCGTTTTCACAATCTGAATCGTTCAATATGTACAACTCATCCAGTACTATATGTCTATTAAAAATCATGCTCATCGGATATCGCTAACTATATGATTAAATAAGTTTTGTATAAAAATAAGGGATGGTGTTATAGTTAACGGTTGAAAGAAAACAACTCCGATCAGATACCTATCGATATTCGATCAACGTGATTTCCCATAGACATGTAGTACTCGACGAACGTACACATATAATGATTCAGATTATCAAAATGGGTCCCATGATGGCCCCCACGGGCCGAACAGCACTGTCCAATGCAATGCCAAATATTTGTGTATTCAGAATACGTTGGGATTATGATACCCTCAATATATACGTAGATTTGCTGGTTTAGCCCCTGTTATCCTATGTAATGTACATACTGTGCTTCGTTAGAGCATCTCCAACGGTGAATTTCTGATGAAAAAAGGATGCTTTCCTCAATTTGATACCACTGGCTCCAACGCTTCACCTTTTATCAAATCTGCTCCGGGGACAACCGGTTGGTCGACCGGTAAGAGAAATTTTTTATTTTTTATTTTTTTTTAACTGTTTGAACCAATTTTTTTAAACAGTTTCAACCTTTTACTGGTCGATCGGTTGGTGGACCGGTAAGTTAAATTTTTTTTTAAAAATTGTTTGAACCCTTTTTTGGGAACTGTTTGAACCATTTGGTGGTCGACCAGTTGGTCAAATGGCAGGTCAACCGGCTGGTCGACCGGTTGGTCTCCCCCAACGGTCATGCGTAGTGTTTTCGTGAAATGCGGAGCCTGTCTTCGATTTGGTGAAACGTTTGGTGGATTCTCGATTTGATATCAATTTGGTGAAACTGTTGGAGCTCGAAACAGTGCTTTTTTCACCAAATTTCAAATTTGATGCTAGGTTTGGTGAAGCGTTGGAGATGGTCTTACTAATTAAGTTGCTGTCTCAGTTTGTTTCTACTAATGCGTTCGATATGTCCAGTCCTGAACGAAAATAATTTACGCCTCGTTTTGCATGTAACAGTTTTACCTTTATAACCCAACAACCACTACCAGACAGCAACAACCCTAATTGTAACTCCTATCTGCGAAAACAAAATTAACTATTAGTAATCCACTACTTATTACTGTGAATAAGTAGTTTGTTATAATTATATTGGTAACATTCTAGTTACATCCACAATGGATGTGTTACCGTATTTGTTACTGTCAGCTGTTAAAATTTGCCCAACAAAGTTTCTTGTTTGTTGATTCTGTGCAGCGGTAAGGGCAACGTTACTGAGCATAATTACTGTGCAATGTTAGATTGCCTGTTAACAGTAGCTACCGTTTTTACCGTGGGAGGGAAGGCAGGGAAATGCTGGGAGAAAGCCCTCCCGGACATCCGACCGAGAGTCACACCGGACGTCCACTACGACAATATCTGTACCGGTCGCTGAACTTTATGTTTTTCTAATGTTGGGGTTTTTTGTACTTGTTCGCAAATTTTTGCCGCCTCCAATGTTTTTTGAAACTGAAATTAATTATACACATTTGTTTATTACATATATATGTATACATATACATATACATATTAAGAAGTCATATTTTACAACCCAAACGGAACCCATATTTCACAAAAAGTCAAAAAGTACATTTATTTATATTAAAAAATTGAGGACAAACAATTGGACTTAAAAAGTGCAAATTTTTTCTTTTTGGACTACAAAAATTAGTAACAATATATGAATGATTGGGTTAACTTTTTCACTGTTTATGGAAAAATATGTACTAAAAAGTTGTATTAAAAAGTTTGTGTAAGGGAAAATTAGAATTCAGAATTGTGCAGCCGTAATTTTTGACTTTTGGTGAATAGTGACAACCTTTTAAGGTCAAGTTTGGCAAGAAACAAAAAAGTCAAAAAATCAAAAAGTTGCTCAAAAAGTTAAAAAGTTATCAGTATTCAACAAAAGTCAACAATTACGGCTGCACAACTCCCAATCCTAATTTTTCCCTACACACTAATTTATATAATTTTTTGTTGAATACACATTTTTCCATAAAAAGTCAAAAAGTTAACCCAAACATCCATATTTTTTTCCTCAATTTCTTAGTCTAAAAAGACAAAAAGTACGCTTATTTAGGACACCCCAAACAACCCCAAGTTTGTGAGTAACTTTTTGACATTTTAATTTTTTTCCAACTTGTCAAACTTGGCCTTAATATGTAGTGTCACGTACGTTTCCGTTTCCCTCCCAAATTTGGAACAAAAACCAAAGTCGGCAGACAACGCCCATGAAATCCCACAGATGCAGTACTTTTCATGATGACCCACATGGCGTAGCCTTTCTAATCTCACCAACTCATTTCCATTTCCCACATACAATTTCGGCAACTTTGTTGTCCCTCCTTCTCTCTCCATTTCGGTTTTGTTGTTCACCTCCAGTAACACACTCTCTCTTGTCTCTCCATTTCGACTGCGCCAGATCGCCGACGGTAACACTGGTCATTTTATCGGGCATGTCTAACTCTGTCTATTTTTTCTTGATTAAGTACATTATTATCATGACCTACTGTGTTCCCCTCGCACGACATTACCATTTCTGAACTATTAAACTGTTCATCCTTAGGTCATTGAAACCATACGTAGGATTAGGTATACAAAGTACACGGGTGACAAACTCATATTGCCATTGACGAGTTCCACAGTGACAAACGGTCTTGGTTGAGTAGTGTAGCCGGTTTTTTATTTCTCTGCATGAATGTAAGTTGCGTATGTGTGCTCCTGGGTTGAATGTCCGCTGTGACCCTGTTTGAAGTGTGCGTATTGGTTGTTGTTTCTGGCTTGAAGTCGTGAATACTATAAAACGAGTACAAAATATGGGCAATTAATTTTCGTAAAACAGTGACATGCCATACGTGCATAAATTAATGACAACATATCGTACTTAAACAATAAACGAAAAGTACCACTCGTACAATGTACGTACGAGTGAATGGTCCGTTCATTGCAAGTTGTTAACAGTCAATTTCGTTTTGTTACAATGTTCTTTCTGCATCCTTATCAATCTTGCATGAAATTCTTTGCAGGAATTATCGTAATTGGATATGGGCGACATGTCAGACGATGCGAATCAACAGTGAGTTTATGTCGTTCACTATTTGATACAGTTAGTTTTGCAAGGATATGTTTCATGTACGTACTAAATTCCACGGTCTGTTCGTGTATGACATATTGTGCCGGTATGTACTGTCATCAGGAGGTTGTGCGATTTGTGTTTCACACATTTGCGATGGCCTCAAATTGCACCATGAATTTCGTGTAATGGATTAAAACTGTCCATCTCTTACCAGAATATGTGCACATACGGCACATGTCGCGTATTCTGCCGAGAGAATTTGTGAAATCCCTAATTGACTGAGTAATACTAAACCACTTCAGTTAATAATTTTCGGTGACAACGGAAAACGACATTACCAATTTCACGAAAATGGCACAACTTTGGAAATGACAAGGCAAGATTGACTGCCTTTAAAGTTAACCGACGAAGATGATAGAATGCACAAAACGTACATACCTCCGATGTAATTTGGCCTTCAATAAAATTTCATTTGCGCTGATATTTGTTACAGGCAAAGGAAAACAGTGAACCCAAGTGGCAAAGGTTCATGAATCAAAATGGTTGACATTACCGAGCCCCCTCGTCGAAAGCGGCCAGTTGAACCATTTATTTTTTACAGGTTCGATCCGTGTTCTTCAAAGCGGCTCACAATACGAACACTCTTGTTATAAATGTCTGACAGTATTTTTGCACAATAGTGCATTACATATCTTCAACTCATAGTTTGGCCCTGTGCAAATTTTACTTTGTAGTCTCAAGAAATTAGGATTTTAGAGACCAAAAGTAAGGGCCAAAATAATTTGGACCATTTATAATTGTTGTTGCAGAAATCATGTGGTTATTATATTTGTAGCAACGAAAATTGGACATTACAGATGCATTATTATGTAGTTGGGACCAAATTTGTTTGGGTCACAAATTGGTCTGTAAATGTCAATGGTTGCGATTTGTGTACATAAATGTATATATATCCATCTGTATCTAACATATACTTAAGCCGAAATTGACAATGGTTGCAGCCAGCAACAATTCAAGGAAAGACGAGAAGCAGACAACCCCGGACCACATATGGTTAGTGTGCAGACATGTAGTAAGTAGAGTACAGTGATGGAAACACCTGACTGCTGTCATAGCAAAGTATGGACTTCAATTCCATGCGCACACCAGTCATGTGCTTCTATTGTGTCGCATTCAGCGATTTCCACCAGTCATAGACGCCATATTGCATGTTCTTATAAACTCCGATTATTTGTAAAATTCCATGTCCGTTTTTTTTTCAAATGTGTGCGAAATAGTAATTTGTATGTGCAATCATATGTAAATACCACAAAATGTGCACACATTGCGAGTGATACAACTTGTGGTGACAATTATTTTGGACTTACAGTTCTTATTTGTCCTGCATGTGCATCACGTTGGTGTAACACTTACAGAGCCGAAAGGATATTGGGGAAAGGTGGAAGGAACTCTCCTGTGATGATAAGAAGAGGTTTCAGGACATGGCTAAGGCAAGTGCCAAGGAACTGGGCGAAGAAGTTGCAAAGAAAGCTGCAAAGGTACTTACGTGCTTAATGTTTTCGTAACTGCATTTGGGGAGGACCTGCTATCGACACAATGCTGGTTAAATTTTTGTATTAATGTTCACGTTAATAACATTGCAGAGTAAAATTCAAGTCTGCATATCGTTGAAGGCAATTGTTGATATCGTGAACCGGTGTAACGAAGCACAGAAGCAGGCAGTCATTGATATTGGGTTCGGTGGCCTCCTCGTGTTAAAATGTACCCGTATAGATCACAACTTGTGCCAATGGTTGGTACAAAACTTCGATCCGGACACGTGTTCGTTGAGTGTTCATGGCCGTCACCTGAGGCTCACCTGTGAGGAAGTGCATGTCTTATTGGGTATACGGTCAGAAGGCAATGACGTGCAGTTCACTGGTTCAATAGACGCATATCCCAATATCTACGAAGAGGTTGGAGCTATTAAGGGAATCATTCCTTTGAACCAGTTGAGAGTTTATCTGACTGAGAGTGATGGTGCGGATGACGAGTTTCGGCGGAAGTTTGCGCTGTACGTGTTGGGGGCCATGTTGTGTCCTACCACAATGACTGCCTTGAGCTTGTCGTTCGTTCATGCCGTGAAGGACGTGACCGGTATGCGGGCATGTAATTGGGCAAAGTTGACACTGCAATTCCTTGTCAAAGGTGTTCGAAAGTATAAGATGAAAGGTCAGCGCAAGGCAACTGGATGTGTTTTCCTTCCAATGGTAACGTAATCGACCGTTGTTTGTTTGTACCATGCCGATTACATATTTCATCCATTGTTGTGCATATGGTTCAATAAAATGGCATTCGTTGCGAAATACAAACTTACCTGTTATTGAATAGCATGACAAATATACTTATACGGGCCACATTTTCTGTAACCACAAAGAGCTTATCAGTTTAACCGAAAGCTGCATGGGGATTCTGCCATCGAGACACATAAACACATAGATATGATTGTGTTGTAAGTTGTATGCATTGTTAACAAATAGGGATTATTTTGCTCGAAACTATATACTAAATATCTTTTCCCTCTTATAATGCAGCTATTTTACTTGGATCGTTTTGGCCCTCCCTGTAAGAGTACGTCGACTACTACACGCTCCATCCCTCGGCTAAATGATTGGGGTGATGCCGAAATACAGGAGACGCGGTGACGTATGGGAAGGAAGCAAATGTTGGAGCAACATGAGGTAATCAACCCATTCGTGCACATTTGACAGCATTGCCCCACCTGTGCTATGGAAACAGTGACAGACTGAATTTGTGTTCCTATGACTAGGTGACAAGCAGTGACAAACAGTGACCCATTCCTTAGCGTATGTCATATTTTCAGTTTGTTCCTCCCTATTTACTCTCAAATACTCGAACTTTTGGGGGGAAAATATGAAGTTTCCATGTGGACAATGTTGTAGCCTTACAAATTCAATTTTATGTACTACTTACGTTACGAAATGAATTTTGGTTAAGCCCTGAAGTCAGATTTTTGGAAAAGGTTGAAGATTTTGGTTTTTTAACCTTGTACAAATGTGACCCCATTGTCGTTCAGTTATTGTTAGTTAGTTTGTAATTGAAAGATTCTCTTTGTTTATGTAAATGGGAAAAGGTAAAGTAGTAAACATGGGATCGACTGTGAAGTTTTTATCCACACCAGATGAGCATCATTTACAACAAATTTTTTGTTCATTTCAGACAAATGGAGTGATTAATTTTTATTAGATATATTTAATATGTAAAGTGTGTACACATACGTTGTGTGCAACTTAAGAAAGCAGACCGAAACTTTACGATTCACAGTTGAGATCGATTAACGATTCAGTACACTACCATTTGCATTCATGATTTGAATCCCGATTTGACAACTATGTTAGGTGGAGTTTCATCCAACAATAGCGGAAAGCAACGACATTGATGACGCAATCGACACACACCATGTCAATAACAAACATAAACCACGGATTGATGAAGTTCGTTTGAGCAAGGTTGAGTCCGACATTGGTGAACTGAAGGAAACCATGAAGCAAGTGCTTCACAGCAATGCGGAAATAAGGGACATGTTCGTCAATTTCCGAGGGAAGGAAGCTGTTGACAATGCAAAGGTAAGCAAAAGCAATCAGTACACATGCTTCACACAGTTCACAGAGGTTACTTGAAGATGAAATATCGTAGTAAGTTAATGTATGTGTTTGTGTGATTAGGTGGAGTCGACTCAAACAAATTGTAACATTAGCATATCCTCCAGCATTGGTGAACTCAAAGGAATGCTGAACGAACTGGTTGCAGCTATATTGTCTGGGAAACAACCGTTTAATGAACAGACACATATTGCTGAAATGAAGCAAATGATGCAGCAAGTGCTGGAAGGTTTATCGGAAATAGCATAATTGCCTCGCGCAGAGCAAAAGGGTGTTGACCCTACCGTGGGAGTCGAGTTGCATGATGGCGGCGTGGTCTTCCCAACTTACTATGGTAGCCCAAATGAGGGTAATGTTCAAGATTTACAGGGGATGGATTGGGAGGACAATAATGTGAATGGAATGTTGTCCAATGAGATAATTGATATGCACGTTGGACAGTTGTGTACCGTCCAAGAAGTTGGGGACACGCACAACAACCATGGCCTTGCCTTGGAGGAAACATACGCAAGCGAAGAAAGCAAATCTCTTTCGGTTCAGTTTCTGTCCATGAAGAACGTTGCAAAAGAGAGTTTATCTTCCTTTGATGATTTGCAAACCCTGCCACCAATGCGAGGAGAAGCAGACAATGTGCATCCTTCTGCCGGTAAGCTTGCCCAAACATTGGGAGCGGGACAAATTGTAACAGGCACATGAAAGGGAAGAGGAAGAGGACGAGGAAGAGGAAGAGGTGTTGGAGCGACAGACGTAGGGGATATGCATTCGTGCAACGGTAGCAAAATAAGTACTCGACTTACTGCAGAAAAATTTCCAAGTCGCCACATCACTTCACCTTTCGTATGTTTCATTACCAATTGATGCCGACATCATTACTGATCATAGTTGAACCATTATTTGTGTTTTATTTTAATAGTTGTCATTGTAGTGCAAGTTTGCAGTAACAAATGTTGTACAATTGTCTTACAGATTTCGGACAACGTCCTGTCCAAACTGCACAGGTTGGAGAAGCGGTTCCGTTCAGAGGTTAGACATCGCTTCACCAATTTTAGATGCATAAGGATGTGTTATGTATGTTGTAAATTACTTTTCTGAACAGTGTTCAGTTACTTAACTGTTTATATTAATAGGAGGAGTTGATGTTGCTTGATTGTTTATATTGATAGAAGGACTTGATAACACTGGAGAGCAGAGAGGTTTTATCAGCGGCTGAACAGAAAGTTGTTGACTTTGTACTTGACGACAGAAAAAATGAAAGGTACGGATGAGTTTAGTACTCGAAATTAACCTGTTCCGTAGTAATTGTGAAATAAGTTTGAATTCCACAATTTTCATTTGTCGTCCTATGTTTATTTGATTTTTGTAGCTATCAGTGCTTTAATTTTTCATTCTGTATGATTTTGATGGGTTTATGATGGGTTTATCTATGTCGTATGTAGTATTTTCTTTGAATTGAATGCAGTGGCCTAGGGAAAGATCACTGGCTAAATTTCATGTCTGAAGTTTTCTTCTGTTGGTCTTATCCTGCAGACATGTAGCTATTGAGAAAATTGCAAATCACTGATATTTTCACAAAATATTTACAAATTCTTGGAAAACTTTATAATTTTAATTATGAAACTTAATCAAGTTTACCAATGATTTGCAAAATTTTTTGAAAACTTATAATGAAGGGCAATTTTCCGTAGCTATTTTCTTCTAGTCTGCTTACATTTTCCATTTTGATCATTTTGGGATATTGTTGGCTCCAGTTTGTAAAAAACATGTATTTTGTTTTTTTGTTAAGTTGCTCACCTGTAAATGAGCATTTCAATTTTCACATATTATTTCCATGTACAGACATTGTTATTTCGTATTACATTTAAACAAATTGCAAACCTTATTTCGCAAGTTGCCTCGTGTGTTACAATGTTCCAGCCAATCAACTTGGTCACGGTTCAATTGACTAACAGACAGCGGCAAGTACACAAAGACGGGAGGCATACTGCGTGGTTCTTTCCAATATATCTGTCGGTAAGTAAGTGTTTTAGGTCGGTTGTGTATTGTAGAAGACATATTTTCAGAAAACTTTGGCTGACTGAACTTTACACACCAAACATGCAGACCTTGATACTAAATAAAAAAAACTCAACCTCTAAACCATGAAAATATCGTCAAATCATATTTTGGACATGACAGATATACTAGGGTGCTTGATGCATGTGAGAAGGTAATATGAATGTCCATCCCATTGAAGCGAGTACATTTAATATGAACGTCGGTAACATGAATGTCGATCCCATTTACATGAATGTCAATGTAAATATGAAAGTGCATACATGTTCGCATGCCCTCTAAACAATGTCTTCACTTGTGTTTCTGTGTAGATTTACATGCCTTTCAATTATAGAGGAGTACATTGGTTGTGCCTAAAAATAGATATGGTAGACCGTGTGGCGTACCTGTTTGACTCATTGGCATCCGCCACACTGGACACCAACAAGCTGAACACGGCAAAAATGTTGGTATGTTGTGCTAAATTTCACAAATCTACTTCCACACTGTCACATCCTGCACATAAACTAACCGTCTCATTCTGCAACAGGTTCAAACAATGCATGACTTACTGCAAGTACAGTTTGGAAATGAATATGCTGTACACGTGCGTACCTTTGATGTCCGCATGTTAGTAGAAAGGCCATTACAATAGCTAGACGAGTAATCCACAAACCCTGCGTCAGCTCAATTGACTCCTAAATCACTCATTTAACGAACCTGGTAATATTTTACGAGAAACTGAATGTTACATTTCATTTGTAGCACTTTTGACTATGGGATGTTTGTGATCAAGTACATGCAGCGGCCTGATATACCCAGCGGTCCACACAAGGTACATTCTACGGCTTAATTTCCAATTACGAAATAAATCCGTTTATTTCCTACCGATATAACTGTACTTGATTTGTGTTATTCGCTTTCTGTACATAGTTTCATCCTTCTGTGCGTCGGAAGTTGTTGCTTGACTTCGTTATGGATGTGAACAATACAAAGATCGGCGAGTATCCTTCGTGCATGTGATTGATTGCAATTACAACAAATATGGCAGCGATTTTATCATGGCCTGCCAGTACGAGAGTAATTTCGATGCCCAACCACAACTGGATTACTGCATCAGCTTGTCGTGACAACTTTTTAGGTCGCAGCTGTGATAATACTAATTTCCCACGCGTATTGATTGTACACATAATTCCAATGTTTGGGACTGGAACAAATGAGGGAAAGTAGTAATGTTTGTTTGCTTTTATCGTGGCCTGTACGTAATGTGATACACATAATTCCAATGTTATGGGTACAGAACAAACAATGCAATGTGATATTTGCCCAAATGAATATAGTAATGTTTGTCCAATGCAATGTGATATTTGTCCAACAAACAATGCAAGTTGAAAGTACTAATGTTTGTTCTCTTTTACCACATGAATTATGTTTGTTCGATTTATTTGAATGCCATGATTTTGTCCAAAACAAAGCAAAAAAAATCCCACGGAACAAACAAATAGCAGTGACTATAATGCACCAACAGGGGTCCACCTGTGTTCAGGTCAACCACTGTAGTCTGCCAATGACCGTTTCTGCAATCCACCTAGTTAGTCCATGCAATATCCTCCTAACTGTTGCACCATGTGGGCCCTTACGTGCAGTTAAACTAAACCCCTTTCAAATGTGTAACTGATGGACTCTGACGCTGACTTTCACACATGTCATGTTGTGGTTGATCCACGTGTGAACAGGCACAAGCAAGTACAAATTTTAAACAGCAAACGTGCCACAAATTTTAAACTGCAATCAATGTCATGTTGCATACTGCCTGGTTGTTTCCAGTGTATCGGTCGGTAAGTAAGTGTTTTACAGCAGTTGTGTATTGTAGATGACATATTTTCAGAAATATTTGGCTGACTGACTTTACACACTAAACATGCGGAGTTTGATACTAAATAAAAACTACTAAACATCTGTACATGACAGATATACTGGTGTGAAGAAGTATGACATCCTTTACATAAACGAATCCTTGGAAGGGTAACCAACCACATAGGAGATATATAAACAGAAGATATGTGAAGAATAATTATCCAACCATGTGGGAAACTTTGAAGGGGACTTGATTACTTCATAACAATGCACAAACGGAGAAAAATTGCACAAAAAATAAAAAAACCATACAACATACCATTAAAAAACAGTGTAATGACATTAATTTTTTTATTTTATCGGCAAAAGAAAAAACTTTATTGATGAAAAAGAACATACAAGGTGTGAATGATACATCAATAAAGAGGAGCTTGGAGCTAAAATAGCTCCAACCTCCTAGTTGCTGAGAGACCAACGAAGAGAAACAAAACCAGAAGGAAAACAATAAGAATGTAACTCGAAGCCCATCCTCACAAAAACGCATAACAGGGCAACCAGATGAAACTCCAAAGCAGCATGAACAAACTTGAGACCATACACCCAGGCTTCAGACGAAGAGCACAATGCAGCCACAAACCCCATGGCCAACTTCAGACCATGAAGAAGATACCAACAGCCACATAACCGAAACAAGCACACAGAGGTGAAATAGCAGACCAAATATGCTACTTAGCAGCAACCACCAAAAGACATACAGCAGCAGTTTGGATTTAAATTTGCAGTTAACATCACAAATCTGTAATTTACCGCAGCAGTTTGAACCATTGACAGCAGCTCCAGATCAGTGAACTGCGTTTGACCTCTAGACAGTAGCCCACCAACACCAGAGCTGCAGCAGAGAAGAACCATGACGTGCAATGCAGCCCTACAACTGAAGCTACACAACCCAGATCCTGCACTTCTGCGCTGAATGGATATAACCAAACCAGGAAATCACCTAAAGACATACTTCTGCATCACACTACCAAGTATGACCCCATTTCAGTCTGAATTCACACAGATCACAGCAGACACCAGCTACGAGCCTGATCCATTACACCTGATCCAAACTTGACAGCAGCAGCCACCATTGAGACTTGAGCCTGATCCTTCAACCTCCAAAACTAAAAAATAACTACAGCAGCAGACCAACAATTAGAAGAAGGCAAGCAGCAGACTTCCAATAACTTTCCCCATTCCAGCAGCAGACTTCCAATACAGCACACCAAAACATCATTCCAACAATTGCAAAAAGGCCAATATGCAGCAGCAGACTTAAGCCTAGTCCTTGATCCCATATAGCAGCAGCAGAGTACATATATAGCAGAGCAGAGTTGAAGCACAGCAGAGCAGCAACCAGAAATGAGCATGCTTGACCCCATAAACTAAGGCAGAGCAACAACCCAAAAATAAGGCAAAGCATAGCAAAATTGACGCACAGCAGAGCAAAATTAGCCACCAAGAAAATCTGCTAATACCAGGTATACACCCACTTCCCCTTGCTTCTATCAGCATAGCACAGATTGACCAAAATCCTGCACTGTATTTGCAAAAAACACCAAACACCACCCCCCCCAATCAGACTTTGATCCTAGCCAGATTATTGACAATGTCCTCCACTGAATACTGTAGTCCTCTATAACTTTGCTTACACCAAAGTGCAACCCTCACTTTCACCGTCTCAGCCAATTCAGGGCCATTAACAATCTTCTCATTAAAAAGGCAATCATTTCTAGCTTTCCAAATCATTTCTAGCTGTGCAATACAAAAGAACACATATATCAAGTAGCCTAGGATTTGGGGAACAGAATGGCTAGAACACCCCATTCTGATTGAGCATCTGCCAGCGTGGCTTGGGCTTGGTCCAACTCAACTTTAGTTGTCTGAATTGATGCAGAACAATGTGTAATTTGGGAGAGCATCATCCTTGCTTCTTGATTAAGCTGGTCATGTTGCTGCTGCAGATGAGCCTTTCTTTGCCGGACAGAGGCAAGTTCTGCTATGAGTTTGGTTTTCTCAAGTTCAAGTGCTGAGTGTTGCTCAATAATGGCTGCAGAGGTTTGCTGGCTGAGTTTCAGTGAAGTAGATATGGTGTGGGCTTCGTTTAGGAAATCTTTTTTGGTTTGAATATCCTTCGAGCAAGTCCGAACCATCTCTGAAAGGGTTGGCCATTCCGTGATGATCTTGGCCAATTGCTTCAGTTGAATGGGGTTGAAAGGATTATGGGAAAGGTTTAGAACAGCAGTAAGACAGGCCAAGGTTTCATCAGGTTTGTGGAGAATGATTTCTTCAACAGGGGTGTTAATGAGGTTCATGAAGGTGGTTAAGGTTTGTTGAGTTTCAGCATGGGAGAGATGTAGCCTTTGAGGTAATGGGGATATTTCGTCTAGATGTTGTTGAAGAATAGAAAGTTCGGCCCAAATATCCTGACATGGACCGATGACCTGTGAACATAAATAGTTTGGTGAGAATATATGCTTGCAAGTAATAAAGAGTAAATAGGATGAGGTTGGAAATGGTAGTACCTGTCCTGATAACGTGTGCGCAGATGGTTGGCCTTGTTCGGCTGCGGTTGTGGCAGCAGGAGGGGTTGTTTCTAGTACTGATGAAATGGCGGCATCAGCGCCTTCAGGCTCTTTTTCTGGTTCTGCTAACAAGGGAAAGTGATGAGGACCTTCAAGTTCTGTCTCAGACATTGGATGTGGAGATGAGTCGTGTATTATGTCCATCCCTGTAATTGGAGAACAATACCAGTTACTTAAAGAGAAGTTTTTTTTTTTTTTTCAAACGAGCAGCCACATTTGTATTTCTATTTACCTTGGTTGTTGTGAACTTCTGGTTCAGGGGATTTTGTATTGTCATCTGTTGGAGAGGATTGGTTGTTGATTGAAATGTCAAATTCAATCCTCTCTGATTCTTTGTTTGAAGTTTGGGAATTGGAGGGGTTGGATGGTGATGGTTGAGGGCTAAAGACAGAAGGGACAATGTGTTCAGGAGAAGTGGAAGGATGTTGTGATGCAGATTGTGTAGATTGCTGTGGCGAAGACTGTGAAGCAGGTTGTAAGGAAGTTTGTTGCGATGCTTCAGGTGGTGGTGGAGCTGGTTGTACAGTGGGTTCTCTAGGTACATTGCTGATGGGACTGGGAATTCGATGAATGTGTTGAGGAGAAGTGGAAGGATCCTCATCATCAACAGCAGTAAGGAGTAATCTCCTTCTTTTTCTCTATACAAAAGTAAGTGATCAGTCGGGCGTGAATGGAAATTGAGATGATGTAAATATGTAAAGTGAAGGCATACTTGGTAGAGCTGCCCTGAAGGATTTGATGTTGTTTGGCCAACCATTTGGCTGAGAGGGATATCCCAATCATTTAGGTTTGTACTTACAGTAGGAGCAGTGGAAGGCTCTTCTCTCTTCTTCACCGTGACCTCTGTCTCGGCAGGGGTACGGGTGGTAGTTCCTCTCTGTGCTTGTGTCTGCACGGCCGCGAAAGAGTCTGCCATTAATTTCGGAACTGAGGGGGTGTTTGCCTGAGTAGTTGCATCCATTGGAGCCTTGCCTTTATGTTGGTCCCTAACCAATGGTTCAGCAGCAGGCCCAATTTTGGCTGTCAAAGGTTAAACAAGTTAGTGTTGTAGAGAAACAAAATAAAATTTGCATGACACAGTCAGGGATATGAAGTATATGAAGGAAGAATACCTGCAGCCTTAAGCTTGGAAGGTGAGGATATGGGGCCCTGATTATGAATACAAGTGTCGTGAAGGCAGGTTTCAAGTGGCTTGCAGAAAATAATGGCAGACATAAGTCCCCACCAATGGTCAAAAGCAGTTGAGCAGTCCGCAGCAGTTTTGAAGAAGAATGGGCCAAAATCTTGGAAAAGTTTGGTGTTCTCTGTCAAAATGGATTCAGCTTGCGTAGGATCTTTGAAGAAGATTCTGGAGCCAATCTCCTCATGGATGGTTGGGTGGAAATAAGGATAAAGGATACCTTGGGAAAGACCTAATTGCCTGGACCATTGATTGGGACAGTATGTCTCAAAACTGCAGTTAGACATCTTGGCGGAGCATATGGAACAGCCAACCAACACATGTCTAGAGGTGAGAATGTGTCTCCAAGTCTCATTTTGTTCTTGTACTTGTTCATTGTGTAAATCAGAAGGGTCTACGAAGAGGAAGCGAAGTCTGCTGGAAGAGAATTCAAAGTTTTGAAATGGCATGTACAGGTTGGAAGGTCTCTTCGAAGGAAGGTTGTAAAACATGGTAAGGTGATTTCTGAAAGTGAGGATGGGTTAGCTGTTATAAGTGAGCAGTTGCTCAGCATAGGAGTAGCAAACAGGTTTCAAGGTGTTAGCTGGTGGGGGTCGTGCCTCAGGGAAATAGGCATACAACCAGGCCTGGAAGAGCCAGAAGGGGCCACCACAGTTGCCAGAAATCTTCTTGTGGACAAAGGAAAATAGGGCCTTGTAAAGGGTGGCAAGAAGATAAGGGGCTAAAGCCATAAGTTGGCCATCTTGCATACACAAGGCAAGGGGGAGGTACTCTTTCGTGATCTTGTACCCAGGGACACAAAAAAGAAACTCACAAAGCCAAAGTAAGTAAAAAGCAGTTCTTTCTTTGTCGTCGACAGGGGAACCAGGCTTGCCTTTGTATTTTTGGGCGAAATCTGTATAGCACATGTCAGTGTTTAAAGTTGTAGACGTGCCCTTGGGCTTCACTCTACAGTTCGGACTCCCTTTTGCTGTCGGTTCTTAATCTGAACCAAAGAGTCCAAATCCGGCAAATCGTTTTGAGAAAAAACAGATTTTTTTGAAAGAAGTGCCAAACATGGACTGCTTTGCCAGATACAGAGTCGCCACCTAAATATTTTATTTTGGGAAATTTAGGAAACCCTGACTCGGTGCCAAAGGCCACGTGTCCGTCATCACCAAAGTTGCCTCGGCTCGGGAACTTGGGTACGATTGGAGAAGGTCAGCTATGAGCACCCCCTCTCGCCCGATCCGAAGATCGGCCTCTACTAACCGTGATATCTTGTTTTGAAAGCATTATGTGTTCTTATTCCAGTTATTAGCCTAGAATTACTATGTTATACGCACAGCAAAACAAGTATAGACCAAATCGCCTAGATTGGAACAAAACATTGTGTGTTTGTTTTGAAAATGGTTTGCTACTCGCAAGTAGGCTAAAATGCAGGTTTACCACTCTTAAGTGGGCTTTAGAAAAGAAGGTTTTGCCACTATCTAGTGGGCTTAAAACTCACAGTTTTAATGCATTATTCCAATTTAGGTGATTCAACCTCCACCCACAGGCATTCAAGCAGTTATATCACATAAGCAGCTAGCCTCATGGTAATCATGCTATTATGGCAATACTCACACGCATGTGGTATGCTAAAGCATAAAAGCTCACCTAGTACTCCAAACCAAAACAGAAACTGGTTAGTAATCAAGTGCATGATCCTAGATCATGTTAAGATGGCTAATGTAACACATGCAGAATGCAACTTAGATAGGCTCGGCTAATCTACAATGACATGTGAAATGCTGCAACTAACACGTATTCAATTTGGAATTGAAATACAGATGCAGTTAGAATGATGCGCCGAGCCCGATGCAAGCAAAACAGATGAATGAATGCGAACATGCTATCATACTGTATGCTAATTTAAACATGCCCTAGTCTACCATCATAAGCAGGTAAATAAAAGGGAAGAAAGACGTGGGATTGGAAGACATACACATACTCACACACACTTATTACACAATTGCCCTCACTCGGAAGGTCCAAATAAATATTACAGTCCGAATAAATAATACTAAATTAATTATTACAAATTAAATATTACAAAACTCCTAACAAAGTAAATGCAGAAGGGAAAAGGCCACAGCCCTGCCTTGGAATGCGCGAATGATGCATGCTTGAGTCCGTTTCGCCCGGAAAACCCGTACCATGCCACCGCTGCCTCTGTTTACACTACCCTGCTTTTCTGAAAACTGCCAAAGTCTTGGGACATATTCCCTGCACACTGTAGAGCACCATCGGCTAAAAGAAATACCCACCGGCCATGGAAAATGTCCATCGGCTGGACTTTATGTTATCGGCCATTCATCCATGGCCGGTCGGCAGTATAAACGGCCGGTCGGCCAAAAATTCCTGCAGAACTGGTTTTTGACAGCAACAAAGGACAGACAGTGTATAGCATGGAATTTCAAGCAAATATAAGCATGGTCACACTCCCTATCATGCAGTGGATTCAAGGGAGCATGGCCCTCGATCCTCGGGCCATCAATTGTGCATTTTGATGCATGATGGCCTAAGAGGCCAAGGTTGCAATTCAATGAAAATGCATGCAACACACAAATGAATACCAAGACCCTATCATGTCAAAGTCAAGGGCCTCGGTGACCGAGAGTTGAGACGTGTTACATCACTTGGAGTATGAACACTTCTCAATCCTCACACTTGGCTTGACACCCCAAACCAAGCAATGTAATGCATGTTATGCAAACATGGCTCAAAGATGCAACATAAGATTAAGATGCAAGGCATGCCAAATGCAATGCAACATGTCATGGCGAGTATGCAAAAGAACTAGCATGTAATAACACATCATGAATCAAACATGCAACAAACATGTGACAAGTAAGCAATGGTGGACTTAAACCATAAAGGGGCAGACCTCAGCCCACCCCAAAACAGTGGCCAAAAGCATCCCAAATGATGGACAAAATGCACAACAAACATGCAAGTCAAAGAGGCCCAAAGCTAAGGCATAACAAAGGGGGATTCTACTACCACTACCCCAAGCAATCATGGCATGAACCATACAACCAAAAACAGAATTTTAACACACAAAATAAGCCCCAAATACCCCTGATGTGGCAGCCCCAAAGCCTCAAACATAGGGCTATGCACAATGACCTTTTCCTAGTCATGAAAGGCCAACTCTTCAAGGCATGAATGAGATGATAAATGGAGACATGTAAGCATGGTATAGGGACTGAAATAGCATGTTAAATGATTCCCAATCATTGAAATAGCCTAACCAATACATGTTTGTGATTCACACATTCAAGGCTCACAAGCCAAAATGTGAAGCAACTATGCCGAACATGATAAACAAGACCAAATCAGTGGCCAACAGACTTTAAGCATGATAAAATATGGCTAAGAACTTCACAAAGTAAAGCCAAGATATGAGAGCATGGTAGTCAAAAGTCATGATGCATTTCTAGGCACAAACAATGGAATACAAAGCAAGTATGTTAAGCATGCAAAGGGCCACAAATCCGACCAAAAACAGAGATAACATGTGACCTAAATAGCACCAAAAACAACTGATATGGAGCCAAGAACAAACCAAGCATGCATGTTGCCCTTTAAGCCAAAACAAGGATAAAAGAGGGACAAAAGGGAGAGGAGTGTCCCTCCCCTATACAAGACTTCAAACCCTCTTCTTTACCACTGAAAATCCACTGGATTTCAGTGGTGAAGAGAACAAAACACTCAAGCAAATCAAGCCTAGCAATGGAAGCACCAAAAGGGCCAAATAAGGCCTAAGAGGGTGATTTCGACCCCAAACCACAAAATGACCTTAATGAAGTATTTAAAGCATGCAAATATAAGACTTTTTCTAGTTATACACAAAGCTCAAATCATCATGCAAGACAAGTAAAAAGCTGTTGCAAAATTGGGAAAACTAAAGCAAAGTGGTTACCCTTGAAGAACACCTCAAGAACAGCAGGTCCAGCCACTCTCTTCTGGTCAAAACAAGTCCAAAAACTCAAGAATAAACCCTCTAAGTCCCTCAAGGTCGAAGTAAGGTGTGGTAGTGTGTGTGTTAGTGCAAAACTAAGGTAAAACTACACTTTTAGGCCACAAAAACACACACAAAGGATGAGAGAGGGGGGGATATAGAGAGAGAGAGTATATGACAGATGTGTATGTATATATTCTCTGGTTGTTTTGTTCAAACTTCTAACCTTAGACAAAGGAGGAAGAAGGGCTCTTATATAGACATAGGAAATGGCTTGAAGCTTCTCCAAGAAGCTAAATCAAAAGGGTCAAAGGGGCAAAGGTTCAAGGCTTCTAGAGGAAGCTAAAACAGCTGGCCAAGCTTCCCCAAGAAGCTTGGCCAAAGGGTTCAACCTTCTAGAAGGAAAAAGGGGGTCAAAGGCTCAAAATGGTCACCCCCGTGCATGGGGAGTAGGGTCTATGCATCCCAGCTGGCACAGCTGGCATGCACCAAGCCTGGGGGGTGCAAAAGGTTCACACTGGCCAGAAAAATAGGTCGCCGGCCAAACAAAGTGCCGGCCGGCCTCATAAAATGCCTACCGGCCATTGGTATCAAGAAACCATGGCCGATGGCAACAATGGCTAGCCGGTGAGGCAAAGGGAGGGTCGATGGAGTGTGGGGATGACCAACAAGCCATTCCCTACCTTCCAAGGCAAAAACACAAGTGTTTGGTGCAAAACCAAACACTAAACGAATGAGTTGAGAGATCCTGAGGCAGGGCGCGCAACCGATGTCTCCGGGAACTCAAAACGAACACAACCATGGATAATCACCGAGTGTTCAAGCGGTGACGTCCAAGTCTCAAGAACGGTCAAAAATGGGGTGTCTACAGTTGCCCCTCTTTGACAGAACTCGAAAGTCATAACAATGACGGGAGTGATTGTCAAAGCCCAGAGACGACCCATTTTTGACAAGGCCGAAGACTTTAGACAAAGCATGCAAGACAGACAAGATATGCGCCCGGAGGCAGGGGCGAAATGCAAGACAATGCACAAAGCCAAGCATAACTTTTGATCATGCAAAGAAAGCTGTAACGAAGCATATCATGCGACAGTTTTAAGCTAGCATACACCAAACTACACTACAATGCAGAAAGGATGTAAGAGAATTATGCAATTCTCAAAGCGTCTCACGCGGAGGATACAATACCTGTCCGGTTCGTCTGGTTGAGCTAGCCTCAAATGAACCGTACATACAATATCGTGCCTGAAAAGAAAGCAAACTTAACAGGTACGATGCCATCAGCAACATGCATGACAATGCAGTTGAAAGTGCGTGACAACGCAAAGCAAGTGGGAAGCATAACAATACTGTGAAGGCGCCAATTTATGTAAGTAAAGAGCATGTGACAACGTGTGCAATGTGTATAGAAACTTGGAATCGAACACATGTAAGTAAAGCGTGCGGTCTACGCAAGCAATGTGTATCAAAAGAAACTGATGCACGCATGCACGCAATGTGTATATAAAAAGAAATTGAACACATATCAGTAAAGCAATGCACGTATGCACGCAATGTGTATATAAAGAGAAATTGAACACATATCAGTAAAGCAATGCACGCATGCACGCAATGTGTATATAAAAAGAAATTGAACACATATGAGTAAAGCAATGCACGCATGCACGCAATGTGTATATAAAAAAGGGAATTGAACACATATAAGTAAAGCAATGCACGCATGCACGCAATGTGTATATAAAAAGAAATTGAACACATATCAGTAAAGCAATGCACGTATGCACGCAATGTGTATATAAAGAGAAATTGAACACATATAAGTAAAGCAATGCACGCATGCACGCAATGTGTATATAAAAAAGGAATTGAACACATATAAGTAAAGCAATGCACGCATGCACGCAATGTGTATATAAAAGAGGGAATTGAAATATGGTAAAGATAAATCATTCACCGATATTGAAACGCAAAGCACTGCAACGCAGCATAATCGAAGTGATTTGTGGAGTTCGCAAGATATGAAAAGGATACGAGAGGGGGAATTCCTCGTACGTATGGAGCATCGCTCATAGTAGACGCCTCTTGAGGTCATCTCGGGGGGTCTATGAATGTTCTGACGGTGAACTTCCTCGCACTGTCCCAAGAAATGAAGGTGCCAAACCATACAATTGATTAGACAAGAACGCGAGAGATGTATTGACCACGAGGAAAGGGCTACTGGTATCAATCCTGATACTTTGCTGCCTTGTTCCTTCTTTTTGCTTTACTTTCCTTTTTTATCAGTAGTTTAAGCACATTGCACTGCCTCAGGCAGATTTTATTTTAAGAGAAACTGGATATGTTCGCAAAACACATGATGGAAATGAAACTGCCTTTTTGTTCAAAATGTGTTGCATTTGTACATCTTATGCATTGCATCGCACGTCATCACATAACAATGTGAATGAAAATTGTTTGAAAATAGAGCATTTGCATCGTAATAATCAGGTAGTGAACCAACTTACAACTCGATAAGCAAAACGGAAAAACTTGACATAACCAACCAAGCGCGAGTACAACTTGATAAGCAAATTAGAGACTTGAAGAG
Organism: Camellia japonica; assembly: GCA_030407325.1. Classification (NCBI taxonomy): domain Eukaryota; kingdom Viridiplantae; phylum Streptophyta; class Magnoliopsida; order Ericales; family Theaceae; genus Camellia; species Camellia japonica. Next base: position 127,657,649 of record JAPPVO010000019.1, on the reverse strand, counting down.
AGTGACATACAACTCAATAAGCAAATATACAACAACTCGATAAGCAAATATGTGTGACTCCGCAGGAATTGATCACCGGAGGGCATTGGAGGTGGTGGAATTCCCCAGTCCTTAGCATAAACAGCTCAGAGAACATGGATGAGACCACCGGCCAGAGATAAAGGTCATCGGCCGCGAGAAATGGTCACCGGCCAGAAGCTTTGATTCACCGGCCAAAAGTGGTGGCCGGTCGGCACTCCATTTGGCCGGCCGGCCATGAATTGACAAAACCAGCAGAATGCTGACATCTGTCCTCCACTCAACCTTATCTTCTACAAAACCAGCAGAATGCTGACATCTGTCCTCCACTCAACCTTATCTTCTACAAAAGGGCCTCAGCTTCGTGGTTCTTCTCAATTTAACACTGATTTGTCGCAAATAGAAGCGTTCCTTACCCAAAATCTCGCAACTTGGATTGACAACTTGGATGGCTCGGAAAAGCTGAATTTTCGGGGCTTCGGCATAAATGCACTCTTCACCTTGAGTCGTACCCCGCTGTAGTTTCCATTTCTCCATGCCGCAGCAAGGTTTTGGAACCCGGTAACACATGTTTTTAGCTTCGGCGGGCAAGAGGTATGTCCTACCTTCGAAGATTTTCAAGTTTTAATGGAGTCCGAGCGCAATGAAGAGATCCTGCCCCAACTTCGTTTTGGCCATGCCCAAGCCTTAGGACAAATGTGTGGGTTCTCAATACCCGATGCTCGATCTTTGATTTGCGACGGAATGCTGGACATTCCAAGCTTGATTTGCCGTTTTTCTGATGTCGGCGACTGTTGTGACCGTCATTGGCAAGGTTTTCGGCAACATGCACTTTGCTTATGCATGCTATCGCATTTCTTACTTGCCTTGGGTTCTGGAGGATCTAGCGTCCGGTTGATTGAAGTTGCCCAAGGTTTGAAGGAGGGTAAGAGTTGCGTCGCCATGACTCTGGCTGAGACGTTGATGGGTTTGGATGCTTTCTATCACCGCGAAACAACCAAATTTGCGGGGAGTCCACTACTACTGCAGATAAGGTTTCCCACCCAATCTTTCATATGCATTGCTCACATCACTCGGCCCTCAAGCTCAATTTTTCTCACAAAACCCTTTTGCTTCACTTTTCTCTCATCGTACACCTCTCTATTCTTTATTCTCTCATTTTTTATCCCTTCCCAGGTGTGGTTGATGGACAAGTTGCAGGTTGTGGACTCCTGTCCAACTTACTCAGCCCGCGGTTACTTCTTCAGGCAACGCCTAGTCAACGCCCTTGATGAGGGTTGGTGGTTTGACTGGATGTGCAGCTTGTCCGCAGACTGCATTGCTTGGCGGTGCCCTTGTCTCAATCTACCGGCAATGGGCTATAGCATGACCCGTCAACCTGGGATTCAACTGATTGGTTTGATTCGCTGTGTGTTTTACTTCCCATTCCGGTTTCGACACCAGTTTGGTCATGATCAGACTTGCCCGCCGGAAGGGATAGAGTATCCTACCGCATTCCCGGTTCGAGGCGCACAGCTTGCCCGTTACGCCACAGCATGGAGGACTAGAGAGCTCCTAGCCCTCGCTCCCACTTTCAGTTGCACTTTGTCTGATGAATGCTGGGATTGGCTCAATGAAGAGGCACAGATTGGGCCTAGCTTGGCATCGGAGTCTTCAACTAGCTTTGGGAGGGGGCGCAGGGACACCTGACTTATCTATGCCCCAGATTTATTGCTTTATTAGTACTTTCAAGTTTTCCTTATGAATGTAATAAAAGCAAGCAACTTTAATTTGTATGCAAGAGCCGGAGGACTTTGTGTTGAAATCAATGAAATTGAAAGTTGTGGTACTGAAAATTTCCCGTTTTGGTCAAGAAATGGTCTTAGTTGTAAAAAGAAT